>VXBJ01007100.1:628444-657798 GCA_013400055.1 Nycticryphes semicollaris
GGGGGGGAACCCCAATCGTGCCAGCTACTTCTGGAATGTCTCTTCACGTTGCCTTTTTGAGACTCTTGTTGAGGAAAGCATTCTCCGCCTACTTATCAATAAATACTCCCTGTCTGAGTGGCTGGCTGAGTGCAGGCAATTAAAAGGCTTCCCTGTGCCGTGCACTCTGAAGAGCCTGCCAGCGTGTGGGTAACTTCTCTCATCCTGCAGCAGTTAGAGCTCCTGGGGCCTCAGCTGTGCTTGTCCTTGGTGGTGACATCGCGGGGCTTTTCTCACGCGGCCCCTTGGAAATCTGTAAATTAGGGCACTTATTTTGGACTAGGCCGCTCCCGCTACACCTCTGCTCCTCCCCAGCTGAGCTCGGAGGCCCTTGCTTTTATCTGAGGAATGACGCAGGAAGAAAAAAAGCATTGCTGCGTAGTATTTTTAATTTTTTTAAGACACCTTTTAACCCATTATATTGAATAAATTGCCGCGAAGATCCTATTTTAGATCAATCAATCCTCGCTCTCTGACCCAACCCAATTTAATCTGCGGGACTAGAGCTTCGTAAGATGGTTTTTTTCCCCTCCGCCGCTCCGCATAAAATCCTGTAAACTCGGTATTTTCCAGCGGTAGTTTTTTATTTCGGAAGGCGGCTCGGAATCCTCTCAAGGTAACTTTAAAACCGGAAGTGGACGGGTAGGTTGCGCCGCCGGAGGGGGCGGTGCGACCCTGCGTTCCGATTGGCTATCAACCGGCAGCCAATGGGCGCGCGGCGCCCAGCCCCGCCCCTCCGGCGTCGCTCAGCCAATAGGCGCTGCCCGGCCGGGCGCAGCAGGGTAGGTTGAGCGTCCGCTGTTAAAGGGGCCGGCGGCCCGGTCCGGCGGGGACGCGGAGTCCCGGCAGACAGGGGTCAGCTCAAAGACAAAGGGATGGCGGGGAGGCCCGGGGGCTGTCGCCGTTCCCCCGAACGGCGGGTTAGGGCCCGCCGCGGCACGGTATGTTGGTGGCGGTGGAGCGGTTGCGGCCCGATACGGTGATGGGGAAGCAGGCCCCGGTGGCGGGGGGTGCCTGTCGGGCCTCGGGGTGTCCTGGCCTTGTGCGGGGGCGGGGACACTGGGGGAGAGGCGGTTGGGGTCCGGGGCTGAGCTCCCTGGGACGGTGGGGAGGGCTGGGGGCACCGCAGAGCCGCGCCCTGCAGTTGGGGGGCCGCCCCGGGGCCGGTAACCGGAGCGGGGGGACATACGCACAAAATGGCAGCGTCTTCTTACTGTCCCCGATCAGCCACCGAGCACCGCGGGGGGGCTGCCCTGGCTGCCCTTGAGGGGGTCTGCCTGGCTGGCTGGGAGTTGGCCCGCGGGCACCCATAGACAACACGGCTCCCGTGGGACGATGGAGGGGGGGGGCGGCAAGGGAGCCCCCATCGCCCCCGAACTGCCAGCCCGACTCCTGAGGAGTATAAGCAGCTCTTTGTTTTCCTTTTTTATTTGCAAATAAGCACTGAAGGTCATGGGAGCCCAGCAGCCCAGCGGTGACAGGCGGAGGGATGGGGTGAGAGTGTGTCTTGGCGCAGAAGTTTTGCAGCGTAAAGGGTTTTCTCGGCCATCCCGGTGTCACCCCCAACTCCGGCCGGGCTGGGCCCCTGCCTGGCTCCCACTGTTGGAGAGGTGCGGCAGCTAAAGTTGCTGGAGCTAGGCCTTCCTTCGCTACCACCAGTGACCTTGAAATACCACAGCTCCGAGTTTCGAGAATGAAGGACAAAGTTTGTTTACGGCACTTTGGACTGCAAAAAAAAATTAAATAAATAATAAATATCCCTGTTGAGAAATGAAGCTGCTCCCGATGGCTGAGGGTGGCGAGGACACGGAGAATAGTTTGTAGATTAGGATTAAAGTTAGTTTTGAGCGAGGAGTCGGATCACATTGCAGACATTCCTTCTCCTCCACTCCTACCGAGAGATGCTAAACGTTCCTGCTACAGTCCTTGCCTTCTCAGGGGTGAACTGGGTGACACGGTTCGAGTGTTCTCAGTCCTGCTCTTATCTTTTGTATTATTTTTTTTTTCCTCCTGACTGCTAATTGTTGACCTTAAAAGTACTGTTTTGAAAATATGAGGTAATTACATTGTGCAACTTATTTTTGTAGGGGTGTTAGAAGAGAGGGCCCTGGCACACGAACCTGATCTGCTCCTCGGTGTCAGCTCCTAACAAAGGACCTGGGGCTCAGGGCTGAACTTCAACCTGAATGCTCCTTGAATTGTTACAGTCTTCAAGTGTTTTAATTTCAATGCAGACTGGTGAATAGCATCACCTCGTCTCAGGCAAAGGTTTTTCAACTTTATGGCATCTGGCATGGCACACAAGTTTCAATCTGAGGAGTGGCCTGAGTAAGAAACATCACCATAAGTCACCTACTCATAATGGTGGCTGCTCCAGTGTGTTAGTGGCACAGCAGTAACTTGTGTGGCAGGCTGTTGGCCAGAGGTGGGGGATTTACTGAGAGCATGAAGGTTATTGTTGGCACCTTTAAGCAAAGGTGAGACGTTCTAAAAGATTTTGGTTTTGCTTTGGCCCTGAAATTAGTATATATTCAGCTGCTCCCTGCTTTTGAGGGGTAGCACAAGGCAAGGGAATGTGCAGTTCCCATAAGATGAAATTGAAAATCCTGCAGAGGTCTTTGCTATGTCTAATATCTGGCATATTTCATTGCTTAATCTTGCAAGAGGTTGTAGCCGTGTACAAATTGGTGCTGGATCTTTCTAGGTCAAGAGCAGCAGGGAAAACCTAAAGCTTTTGGTAGCGGCATAAGGGGATTCATTAACAAATTGCACCGTTTCCTGGCTTTTTCTTGCAGCACCATAAAAGAAAGGAAGGTCCTTGGGTCTCATTTTATACTGCTCAGTGAAGTTCATTGTGTCCTTGTGCCCCAAAGGTCCCCTGAGCTTTCCTGGTAGTTTTACCTGCTGGAAACACAGGCTCCAAAAATGGGCTTTTTTTGTTTGTTTGTTTTTGTTTAAGGAACTTTTCCTCCTTTGTTTTTTGTACTAACTTAACTGGGCAGTGGAGGTAGCAAAGGTGTAAAGGACAGGTTTGTTGTGAGTGATTGCTGTCCCTGGGCTGAGCTCCTTGGTGGCTGGGGGGAGGAGGAGGAGGAGGAGGAGGATGTGTGATGGTGGTGGATGCCTGCAGGAGGTCACCTTACGAGTCAGTGTTCGTATTGGTTTTTGTAATCAGACTGGTGTCTCGCATTGGTATAACACAGTGTGACATCTGTATTGTAATAGTGTAGGCACGTGAAGTGGTTTCTTCATTTCAGAGCTCAGCAATCTGCCTGTGTTGCAGGTGGATTGAATTAGAATGGTTGCTAACATAAATTAATATGTTTTGATAAAGATGACAGCTTACCTTATGTTTCAGAGGGTCAGAAAACGTATCAGCTGTTACAAGGGGCACTGACAGTAAGATCAAACTTCAGGATACCTGCCAAAGCTGCCCAGGAGTTACAGGAAAGTGGTGGGTTTGTTTTCCATTTGTTCTCAAAAACTTAGGATTTTTCAATGTGCTGAGATACCGCTGGGAAGATTTTTCTTCCATTGTCTCTGCTCTTTGGTCATTTCCTGACAAATCAAAGTGGGTCACTCTCAGTTGTCTTTTTTCATTGCGTGAAGGTGACCCAGAAGGTCAAGATTTGCATGTTTATAAGAGGGGATTATTTTTTAAAAATAAGGAAAAAGAAAAGAAAGGCCTGATGGGACCATCCCTTCTGCCTTTTGAGCAGTACAGGTTGATCCTGCTGATCTCTGGAGGCAAAAGGCTGATGGTTGTTTCTGTGAAAATAATTACTTTCAACTTTTGTGAGATGCCATTCGGTAATTTAACTTATAAAAGAAAGGAATAGGAACATTGAGTAGTAAAATAATAAGAAAATAAACCTGCAGACCCCTGAAAGCAGCACATTTACTTCACTTTCTACCCAGAATGACAACGTTTGTACAAGAAGTGCCTGGTTATAGACCCTTTCACTCGGCTTTAAAACCATCACAAGTTCGTGTGAGTAACTCACGTTTGCCATTCACGGTTCTCTAGGTTGTAGCTGCTGCTGCCCTGCTGTGGTTTGCATCACTCTTTCTGCCTTCCCCTCTTCCCTCTCTGGCAGCACGGTGGTGAAGCCTAAAAAATGCAACAAGAAGAGCAAAGAAACACACAACACTTAAGGCTGTGTTCAAATGAAAGCCTAACTTCACCCTAAACGTGCCGCAGCGTCTGGGTGTTCGCACAGGATCACCTGAGGCCTGTAATTACGTATCTCTAATGCTATAGATTATCCAGTCAGTTATGTTTGATCTTTATAGTGTTCCTGCTTCCTGTTTATTACAATGTGGAGTATTGGGTTTTGTTCAAAGCTGATCTCGTGTCCAAAAAACCATCATATAAATCTCTTTTAAATGTGGTCAAGTTTCAGAATCGCGTTATTGGTTTAAAAAGTTTTACCCAATTGAGCAGGCAAGGCCTGAATATTACAGTGGAAGAAGAAATCATGATCTCAAACCCAATTGAGAAATGTTTTTACACCACTGCTGCCACCTCTGAAAGTGAGGAGAAGTAATTCTCGGTTGCGGTTCTGGCACCTTGGTGTTTCCAGCCCTGCTCTTGTGCTGCTTGGCCTCCCGTCTGGTCAAACCTGTAGTTTGGAACTTAACGGAACCGAAATCTCCTTTCACGAAAGGAGGCTCAGCTGCAAATGTCTGGGTTGACCTCAGTAGATCTTGAAGCAGAGTAAAGGCGCGGTGAATGAAGGTGTGATGTACCTCTGTGGAAGCGGGTTTGGACCATTAACGTGTCACCCCAAAGGTTTGTTTTAAAATAAGATTGTTTGGGGCATCGTGTCGTGCAAGATGTGTTGCTGGATGAGCTACAGCACGGAGGCAGCTCCAACCACCCCCACGGCTGCCGAGGCCAGGGAGCGGTGTTGTAGCGCGTTTCAAACTCGGGTGTGCATTCTGCATCTGGTAACTCTGCCTCTCCCCCAAGACAGGGCTGCAAATTGCTCTAATTGGAGTAACGAGAGCAGCCTCTCACCCGGGGTGCTGGTGTGTGACTTTCTCTCTTACATGGAACTCTCCTCCTTTGGGTGCTCTTGGAGAAACGCGTTACTAAATTCACATAAAACCGTATTTATTCTTCTGGGGAAACTAGTTCTTGGTTGCTAGATTGTTCCTCCTGATTCTGGCAGGATCAGGTGTCTGGTGCTTATTGCTACACAGAGCTCATTCTTTAGATACACGAGTGTGGCTCCACACATTTTACTTTTAAATCACAGGATGAGATCCCAAACCAGAACAGTACAGTTCAGAGAGTTGGGGCATCAGACTAGGAGCATCGCAGAATGCCAGGATTGGTATTTATTCTAAACACTCAATTTTTCAGCTCTGTGGGTCAATTTTTAATTCTTCAGGCTTCTGGAGTTTTTGCTGGGTGCTGTGGTGTTGGGTTTTATTCTCTGCTAGGAAAGGTGCTGATTGTTTGTTTTTAAAAAGAGGAACTGCATTGCTTGTTTTCTCCTCTGTAACACGACTTCCTAATGATTAATTTGCAGGTTTTGTGGGGTTGTGACTGTTGTAAAACCGACAGCATCATAGGGACAGTTGTGTGGGGAGGGGTTTTGGGGAGAAGAAGGGGTGTCCCGTGAAGACTCTTGACGTGGAGGTGGTAAACCTGTGTTTGTGGGATGGTAGAACCTGGCAGGGGGAATCTGGTTTTGCAACGTCAGTTCCCAGAAATATTTGTGTCTCCCTTATTCCTAGCTACAATCTAAGGATGTGGAGGCAAAACATTTGCCTGAGCTCCTCTCTAATTTCCTTTTGGCCGCTATCTTACTTCAGATTTAGCTGTCTTTTTAAGATGTTTGGATGGAGTATGCTTCATCTGCCGCGTAATACAGTGCTGTGTAAAACGGGCTCTTTCCCATAGCGTAAGTCGTGGGAATCTGACTGTTGAACATGCAAAGAACCTGAGGTTTCTGCTGTCACCAGGGTCTGTGGCACTTGATGAAGTTGCTGAGTTAGAGCCTCCTTCATTGAGAGCCTCAAGGCTTTTCAGCGCTTCCCCCTGGCGCTCGCCCTTTGCATATCCCTGCAGGTATTTGGATAAACTTCATTTAGATCTGCTCTCTGCCCAGCTGGCTTGGTTTGGTTGACTTCTTAGTCCAGGCCAGCCTGGGGGTGACTTAAAAGCAGGTGTGTGGGAAGCTGTGACATGACCCTTGCTGGCTGGAGAGGTTGTCCTCATGTTCCCCTTCCTGAGTGGACTTGGCCACTGGTACTGGTGATGCCCAGGAACGTCCTGGGTCTGGTTGTTGTTTGTTTTCCAGATGATAGAGCTCTGGGTTCCTGCTCCAGGTGGAATTGCAAGATCAGAGATCTTGGGTTTATTTGTGGTTGTACTGTAGCTCGTGTTTTCAATAGCAGGTTCTTGTTCAAGCGTGCAGATTGTAGGCATCCAGGGTGAGACAGCTCCATTTGACTGCTTCCCCCTTCCCACGGCGGTAAAGAAAGAGCACAAACCAGCATCTGCTTAAAAAACAAGAGCAAAACAAACAAGCAATAACAAACAAACAAAAAACCCCAGAACCACAGACACCGGAGGTGTCTTCATGCTTGCTCTGTGCTCCTCTGACCTGAAGCTCTTAAGTGTTTGTTGGCTGCCACAGGATTTTGTAAGTTTTAATGTTTGCAAAAAGGTGTTCTGCCCCAGTGAGCAGAAAAGCTCTAATTACAAAGTGTAGATGTCGTAGTTCTGGGGATGTTCTTGCTGATCTGCTCTGTAATCACCTCCAGGCACCTCGTGTGTAGGCCTCAGCTTTTTTGGCCTTCGGTTTCTTTTTCCTTTGAGGCTGGAAACAGAACATTTTGCCTTCGATGGAGCGTATTCCCAGCTGCGTGGACTGGTTCTGCTGGTGTGAAGCAGGAGTATCCCAGTCTCTCCTCTTCTCCCACCCTTACTTCTTGCTGTATTTTTGGGGTGGGGGTGCTCGTGCCTAACTCGGTAACGTGCTCACCTTGTGAGTTTAGTGTGCTTTGTACACGTGTGCCTTCTCATCTAGATTCTTCTGCGAGAGCTTCTCCACACAGGCTGCAGGTTTCTGGGACCCAACACCGGTGCTTTCAGCCGGTGCCAGCTCAGCACAGCATCCCCTTTTGCTTCGGAGCAGCGTGGGGCACACCGGGGCGATGCCAGCTTTCCTGAAGTGCTGTGAGAGCAGGAGCGTGTCGAGCTTGAAGAGGTACTTGCCCAACTTCTGTGTGGAGACACAGCCTTGCTGGAACGGGAGAGTTCTCTCTGCTTGGGGTCACGCTTTGTGGCAACCAGGTGACAACGGGAGACGGACTTGAATTTCTGTTGTCCAGCACCAAAGTGGTGTCGGAGCAGCCAGTTTCTTCTTAAATCTCCTGAGGGGCCCAACACCACGATGTGGGGAGGACAGGGGATCCTCAGGGCACCTCTCCCCTGTCCATGGGCTTCTGGAGGAAATCTTTGCAGGAGGGAAGATGAAGTTTGATGAAGGTCTGAAAATATCCCTGCAAACTGCCATTCGAAAAAGATGAACGGGTTTAGACACCAATAGTGTGAAATCAGAGGCACTGCCTCCCTGCACTTCAGTGGCCTTATCTTCTCTTCTCTTCTATGCTCTGATATATTTTTTAATGCTTTTTTTTTATATGTTGGCACTAATCCTAATGGGAGGAACTCTCAAGAGACTGCAGCTTCCCCTTGGGTGAAGGAACTTGCCTAATGGCACAGAAATGGTTTTGTTGGAGAAGTTTGTCTGGCAGAGGCAGTGCTGTCACTTTGTGTGATGGTCTGGGTTTTTCCCTTTTCCTTAAAGCACCTGCAACACTGCTCGTGTATCTGTGTTGTGATGGGAAGAAACCACTGCAGTAATGTTCTGAGCAATTCTAACCTGCTTAGGCTTTTATTTTGGAGTTTATAGTGAATTCATTCTAGGAGGTTTTTCAAAACATTAGCCTGTTGGTGGCTCTTGTTTCTCCTCTGACTCGATTTCCCAACCATTATCCTAAACAGTCACTTAAAGCAGGAATTGTCCCTTGGGTCCAGCATCAGGCTGTTCATTTTGTGTTCTGAAATCAGACCTATGTTTACCTTTTAATACAAAAAATTTCCTCTCTTTATCGACAGGACTTTTTAAATTATAAATGACTGGAGTAAATAACTTCTAGCTCCTCCTGAAATCTGGATGAATATATTTAATGCAAGAAATGCGCTTTTGAATGCAATAGGGGGTAACTTCCTCTTTGCTCCATTAGCTTTTCTTCTTTTTTTTTAAATCTGTTGTTTTTTAGGATTATGTAGAGGATCATATTCCAGTACAGCACTTCAGTGGCTCGAATGTGAGTAATTTGTATTTTAAAATAAAGCCTTGAGAAGTGGTTTAGCTCGTCTTCGAGATGGATTGCATCTCGGGTTGCAGAAAAGCCCCTGTCTGGTGTTGGTGTTGAAATGTTGCCAGCACAGAGCAGATTTCAAGGATTAGCTTTTATTTATGTGCCTAAACGGGTTTTTTTGTCTGCGTTTGACAAATGCAGATCGAGGGGGGAGAATCAAATGCCAATTCAACACTCTTCATTAGAATATTTGTCTCTCTGTATTTCCCTATAAATACTTAAAATATCTTAGTTTGTAGGCGGATAGTATTATAATGCAAGTAATTGTTGAAGAGTCACTGAGTCCCTTGTCAGTCACTTATTTCTGTAGGTTCCTTACCTGGAGTTCTTCCTGTCTTGACCATTTGAAACTGAAAATCCAATCTTCTGACCTCCTCTCTGTCATCACCCCCTTCCCTCCACAACTCCATCAGAATCCCCTTCAGCTCTTCCCACGCCTCCCGTGTCCCTTCCTCAGGTTGATGAAAGGAAAACACAACCCTTCACAGAGTCTGCCTTGGAAAGCGTGGGCTGCGGGAGGTAACGAGCTAATTGTCTGACATGCGCCTCTTTGATCTGTTAATAAGATTTTATGGATCCTCGTTGCTTTGGAATAGCAGATTTTGAAAGTGCTGGCAGTTGGCAGCTGCCTCCTGTCGGCGTTTCGGTGTGTGGTTCAGAGGGGCTGTGCTCCCCTTGGGCTGGAGGAAGGACTGACACAAACCTTTATGTGGTGGATCAAAAGCAGCCGGGGATTGTGGCTGTTTGTCAGGGCGAGATCTCCTCCTGCCTGGCCATGTAATGGAAAAAGAGGCACTGAAGTATCCGTGAGTATCGAGAGATCTTGCCCTCTAGAAAAACCTAGCTCCCTTTCTCTCTCGTTATGAGACACAGAGTGACTGCATGTGGCGTGTGTCACTTGTAGGAGCTTCAAAGCTGCTCTGGGTGACCCTGAGAGCGGCGGGAACTCGCTGGCTCCCTCTGACTCTCCTGGCACTCACCGAGGTGCTTTCAGAGTCTCATCCTGTTGGGTGGTGTCTCGGCAGGTCCTACGTGTGCGCGGGTTTTTGGCACGTCTGCCCCGTCCTTCCAGGCTGCTGTCCCTGCTGGGAATCCAGCCGGAGCCACACGCTCCTGTCACACAGGGGAAGCCAGTGGGGCTGGTCGTGGCGTGCCAAGGGATTCCCAAGTTGTGGCTCTGACTTCATTTTAATATTAACTAGAGCTGTCTTAAGAGTTCCTTGGCAAAAAGGCAGGACTTCATCCAGGAGTTCGGGGAGACAACAAAATTGTGTCCACTGGAGCCTGAAACGTGCCTGGACAGTCCCAGGTAGGGGTGGCACTGGCTTGGTCACCTGAGGATGAGGTTGGTGGATGCCGTGTGCCCTGCCCTCTTCCCAATCTTCACTGCAACGCAGCAGAGTTAGAGGGGAAAGACTGAACCCAGTTATTGTCCAGGTAGAAGTTCCTGGTGGCTACTGGTACCTACTGTGAATAAAGGCGTTTGCAAAGACACAAGTCAAGGCAAGCACAGGCAAGAGCCAGAAGTTCAGTAACAGCCAGACTTGCTGAACATCCTGCAGTTGCAGAATGCTAAGTGGCAGGCACGGGGCTTTTTGAAAACTGTTTCAATTAAAAGATTTGAATTTTAAATCTGACTTTGTGCCTGTGATGTTCTGCAGGCTGTTAATTTCTCCTCTTGATTTTTTTTTATCCACGGAGAAGAGGCGTTTTCAAAATAACGTAAAGCCACGAAAGCTGACACAGAAGCAACTGTTTCAATACACTTTGTAGAAACAATATCGAGCTGACATTGAGATTCTGGTTTCAACTTGAAGGGGGGGAGTTTGCTGCTGTGTCCTGTGCTGTTGTTTGCTATAACAAACACGAGAAAAAAGTGATTTTTATACTGGAGTGTGAGCTGTGACTGGACGTCAGTTGTTTTGTAACTCCTGTGTAAAGGCAGATCCCTGATGGGGGAACAGGGAGACTATCTTGCTTTAATGGTCTTTTTCCAATCTTTGGAAAAAATAAATAAAACTTAAACACCACAAAACAATTCCAGAGGTTGTTGCTGTGAGACCTGGACTGGCATATCTTATTTTGACAATTTTCTGGAGCACTGGGGCTGGCCCTTTCCTCTATTCCTGGGACTTGGAAGGAAACTCTGGGAGCCTTTGATTCTTCCCTCCCTCCCTCATTGCTAACACTTGCTTTTGTTTCTCCCAGCTTCCAGAATGTCCACAGACGGTGGCTTCGGCACAGGGAGCAACAGCGATGCCCAGCAAAGCCTCCAGTCCTTCTGGCCACGGGTGATGGAGGAGATCCGCAATCTCACGGTGGTGAGTGTCCTCCTGGGCTGCCTTTAGTTCTGTAGGACTGTCAGTATAAAAAGTCAATGGTGATGTGATAAATCTCAGCTTGAACAAGTTCCTGCTGCTAATAGGATCCAGTAGAGTTGGTTATTTACACCCTGGAAGGTGGCCTTAAGGGCTGATAAATAATGCTTTAGCCAGGGTTATGACTATTGGCCACAGCTGCCAAAACTTGAGATAAATTGAATGCAGCTGATTCATAGATAATGAGATGTAGTAGTCATACCTTCAGCCCTGTCTGGACTAAACAAGAAGATGAAGTTGATTCGAAGGTTCTCTTACCAGGTAAAATGATGATGTGGCTGCTTTCTGGAGAATTGCAGAGGAATTATCCGCTGCTTGTGAGGGAAAGGGAAGTGATCTTAAAATAGCTACGGGTAAAGTGTAGCTGTTTTAGCTACCGGAAGATGGAGGGATTTGAAAATACACCTCCCAGTGTAATACGTGGGCTGTGCCACTCCTGCTCAAATTCTGTAATATAAAATTTGTGACCAGTGTGTGAGGGAGCCCTTAAAGGACGAGCCACATCTGCACACCCTGGGAGATGTTACTGTTCAAAATAGGCCTTGGCCTCTTCCCTTCGTAATTCAAACACCTGGCTGTTGGCAGACAGTTACAGTTTTGTGAAGGAATTTTGGGGTTTAGGTGTAGAACTCTTACATCCTGTCTCCTTTGACAGGCCCGAAGTTTTGAAAATCCCTTGAATGCCAAACGCGTTGTTATCACATGCCTTGTCAATTTAAAGGCATTTGGTTAAAAAAAAGTCCTGTGTAAGCTGAGAATGAGAATTGGGACTAAGTAGCTTCTATTTTTTTCCATCCCCAAAAGAGAAGTGCCTGAGAACAAGGGCATATAATAGAAATGACTTTTAGAAAGAGAGTGATAGATGGCTGTGATACGGTGCTCCTGGAATCACACTCCTGTGCTTTTCATGTACCTGAAAACCAAGAGACTCTGGTCAAAGATGGGCTGTTCCACGTGAAAACCCCAACCCAGTAGTATCAAGATAAGCTGCTCTTTTTTTTTTTTTTTCAGCCCTTGTGCAGAGAGTTGATTAAAGAAACAGATGTAGAAATGTGTATGCATAACCCGAATTAATTACTTTCCTCTTCCAGCGCAGTGAATGCTTGTGTTGGAGAGCTGTAGTTTGTCTTCATCCCCACATGAAAGGGGTTTATTCCGCAGCTTATCAACTCTGGGCAGCTTAATTTTTAACTTCATATGAATCTATTGCCTTGTGAGCCAGTAAGTCATTGAAATTTTAACTGAGGCTGGTGAAGGGAGTTGGAAAGGAAAAGCAGTAACTGCAAAACATTCCTGGGCGCTTGCCCCCTGCGTAATCAAATCCTGAAATGTAATTGTGCATCTCCCGTAAGTAAACTTGAGGCTCATCAGCGTGTGCTGCCCAAGGGAGCTCAGGGCAGCTGCTGGCTGGAAAAGCCTGCGTTGGCTGCCTGCTTTTGGGGCTATTTCTGCCTCATTTGGTGTGTTCGCCACGTGCCACCGGTAGCCAAAATTCAGGGGGAATAAAACAAGGGAGCTGCTTTGGAAGAATGAACTAGAGCTCCCTGTTCTCTGCCCCCGTCTTAAGAGCAAGGGCTGTGGCCTGGTCTGGGAGAAAAAGGGAGCAGGACGAGGCTGCAACTCTCATTTCAGCTCCACAATGAATTGGAAGAAGCCTGTGAAAACATCGAGACCTAATTTGGAAAAAAGAAAAGATGAAGAATTAGTGTCTAAAGTTTGTTCTGCTGGGTGCTAGCCAGTAGTGGTCATGCTTCCCTCCACCATGGTACTTGCGTATTAATTCTGATTTATGTGATATTTGCCTGTCTGCCTTAAAAGAACTTTAATTTCTTGTAATTTCCCACCGTCTCTAAAGACTTTAGAGCGTTGTACCTCAGCTTGTCTGCTTGCAGTTCTGCTGTTCATAGAACTTAATATGCTTAAGGCTGTTGAGAGTTTCACAAATCAGGAATTTTCTCCTTGTCTTTCTCTGAGCCTTGCTCAAAGCTCAGGAGGCTCTTTAAAAAGGAACAACCTTTTTTAAAACAAGCAAATAAAAATTTAAAAAAAAAAAAAACTCAGAAAAAAAAATAATCTTTGGGCTATTTTTCCAGGCCCTAGCAACCCTGTAACTTGTTTATGTGGTGGTTTGTGGTTGAAAATGTCACCCTGAGCACGTTGTGTGTTGGAGCACTGGTCCCAGCTTCTCCCTCTGCCCCAAATCCTTCCAAAATTCGTTGTTCAGCAGCGGGATACAACAGCCCCTGGCTCCCCTTGCAAGGACACCCCCGTGCCCCAAATCGTTTCTCGTTTGCAGCATATTACCAGGAGCACCTCATTGATGTTTGCCTACAGAAAAGCACAGAGCTCTTTCTAAATATATATGCATATAAAAGAACATATGTAAATATACATACATTTTTTATCTATAGATGAGATAAAATTCCCCCTGCAGGAGTGCTGCCTGGACCGTGCACAACCTCCGTGTTCTGCTTCAATAGAAAAAGGCATTTTTAGCATTTCCTCCCCCCACACTTTTGTTCCACTAAACCATCTTGCAGCACCTTCTTCCCTAGAGATAGGAGTTTCCTTTTATTTTCTGTGACATTTTTGTGAAGAAGGGAAGACCTTTCTTTTTGCTGGGATCCCTTTGTAGGTAGAGATTCTGCATTCCTGGTGCGGTGGTACGTAGCCTTAGCCTTTCCCCCTTTTTAAGAGGCTCCTGGTAGCATCACACGTTGGATTTATATTTTTATTATTATTTTCATTCCTCTTCTTTTTTTCCTTCAGAGAAGGGAGCCCAGTGTTTGTAGTGAGGCCCTGCTCACATGGAGTAACGGCGCCCGCTCTCTGTCCCCTGAACCATCATTTCACCTTTTCAAGTCAGCAGTTCTCTTCCCTGGAAAATAGTGAGAAATCCATCATAGAAGAGATTTATTTTTTTGGAACAAGATTCCAGAAGGTTTTTAACACCAAAATTGGTATCAGGCGAGAGGGAAGTACAAATAAAGCAAAGGAGGTCTCGTCCTGTGGCCCCATGAGGCTCTTGGTGCCTTCAGTTTCTCTTGTGACTTGTTGTAAATTCCAATGGTTTCTGGGTCCCCAGACAGCTAATTGAGTTAGTTTCTCCAAATATAAATAGATGGAGAAATGTGTAACATTAGAAACAGTCCGTTCTGCAGAAGGACTTCAACTTTGAGGTGAAATAGTCGATACAAGTGTCTGACAGAAGATTTAAGGAGAATTCTGTCGGTATAAGATACAGAACAGCCCATGAGGATTCTCAGGCCTGAGGAGAAGCTGCCAGACCTCATAGGAAATAAGTTATTTTTACCAAAGTAACTTTAGCCAGTTTAGTAGTGACTTTTCCCATTTCTTGTGTTACCTTTGTTTGCAGTTATGTGTCAGTAAAGAGTCTCTCAAATTGAATCTCTCTGCAGAAAGACTTCAGAGTTCAAGAACTCCCTCTGGCTCGTATTAAGAAGATAATGAAACTAGATGAAGATGTGAAGGTACCGTCATGGGGATTTCTTTAAATGTTTATGGTCCTTCTGGTGGATATTGTAGCTGTAATTCCTTGCCATTCATGACTTACTATTAGTGTTCGTTATTATTCTTAAAGCACATTTCAGCAGCTGTCTTGAATGCAGTATTAGCTGGCCTTGTATAATTAAACTGAGCTGGGAAAGCAGAATCATTCGGGATCTTTGCTGAAGGCTTTTGCAGTTTTGCTGTTTTTCTGGTAAATACCAGTCCAGTGTATAATTCTGTAATTCCTTTTTCCCTTTTTTTTTTTTTCCCCTAGTGCTTAATTGACTTCTGTTTCCTCCTTGCTTCTCTCTATTTTTTCCTTTCACAAACCTATGGAGTGTTTAATACGAAGAGTGAGATCACGTTGATGTGAGCCACACTGTTTCAAGTTTTATGGAAGAAATAAGTAATAATTGGGGTAGATAGTGTGGGTTTGGTAGCAGTGTTTGAGCTGACCCCTCACTGTGTGATCTGTGACGGTAACACAGGAGTTGACCGATTTAAAAACTTCCTGACGTAAGAGGAAGGAGGAAGGAATCACCTGCTGGGTTTGACTCTTGCTCCAATCCTCCTGGTTTTCAAGTTGGAAAACTGTCAGACACTTAACTCCCAAGAGAAAAGAGAATCGTTTGCACTTTCTTCCTCTCTTTCTCAATGTGACACCGTCAGCCCTTCTGTTAGGAGACAACTTTTAACATTTAAGTGAGATCCTGGAAAAGGTGTGTGGTGTTTTCCCTGCTCAAGGGAGCATTCATCCAGCCTGGAAGGGGAGGGAACCCATGTCTCAGAGTCCCAATTCAGTGAACCCAACGAGTGCCTGGGGTTTTTTCTTGATGATGAAGGGGAAGATGAGGCTTAAGAGCAGGAGGGAAGTCTCTGGCCTTCCTGGAACACTATTTGACAAGGAGAAGGCTATTCTAGCAAGCATTAATGCCAAGCCAGTTAATAATCAAACTGCTTCATTGAGTAAAACTTGAGCTAGATCCTTTTTAAGGCAAAGGAATTTGGTGAGGGAGAGCCTTTACTTGGGCCTCCAAACCTCCTTTGCAATTTCAGCGTTCATTTCAAATTGTATAAAAGATAAAACTGTAAAGTTTTAAACTGAGCCCTCATCTGTCCTCTTTGGTTTCCAAATTATTTCTGCCCATGCCAAGGAGCTGCTGGTTGGCACCCTGGGTAGGACATGCACTGATGGCATTTACTGGCCCACTGTGATCTGGGACAATACAGAGTTAATGTCCTACTAGTCCTGAAGGAAGCAGGATTTCCAGGCAGTTTTTAGGTGCCTGATGCTCTTACCCCTGCGCTTCACTTGATGCTGGTAGCTCTTTGGAGTGGCACAACCAGAGATATCCTGATGTGGAAATCCCCCCCAGCTCCGCTGTTAAACAGTGCAGCCATTCGGATTTGAGTGAGGTGATAAAGTTACTCTGCCTGCTGCTGTGGGAGATGAGAATACTAGTGGTAAAACTTTAAATAAATAAATAAAATTATAAATCTGCTTGCAGATGATCAGTGCAGAAGCTCCCGTGCTGTTTGCCAAGGCAGCCCAGATCTTCATAACGGAATTGACGTTGAGAGCCTGGATCCACACAGAAGACAACAAGCGCAGGACTCTGCAGGTAACGGAGCTGCTCCTGCTTGGCCTTCAGCTGCCTCAGAAGCTGCTTCCAACTCTCTGTTTCCATAATACAAGGTGTGTTTTGTAGACAGTAACTTCAGTACCTGTGTTTGTGGCTGCAAAGCACAGGCGTGGTGTAACTGTGAGACTGAAATGCCTTCTTTCTTTCTTTTTTTCCTNTTTCAGGAGCAGTTCTAATGTAAGCTTGTAGGTGGTAATTTGTGTTGATAAATGTATAGAGATGGAAACAAACATCCCCTCCCCTGGAACAGATTACTGTTTCTTCTGGGTTGAGAGGCCCTCAATAGGAGTGATTTTTTTAGTGAGTGAAGAGTAAACTGTAATTCTTCAAGATCTTTGTAGGGGAGGGGGCAGAAAAATGGCATTTACTTCTGATCTTACATGTTGACCAGAACGATTTGAAAGGATAATGGCCATCGGTGCAGATGCTCAGATCAGAGGTGAGAAACTGGTATTAAGGACCATGGTGTCAGCTCTCCTGCACCCTGGTTTCTGTAGGGGCAAGGAGACCTGTCTGATTCCAGTCCGAAGCTGCCCTATTGAATGGCCATCCAGCCCCTTGGTCCCTGCCGAACTGGGTGATGTTACTCACTTTACCCATGTTTTAATGCAGTCGCTGCGAGAAGGATGTATTTGATATAAATTCCATGAAGAAGATGCTTCATAAGCACAAGTGCTGACTCAGGCACGTCCTGTGAACAGGTTTCAAGCTCGGATGGGTCCGTTCATCTCGGAATCGTGCTTAAGTCCTGATCCTAATGTTATATCTAAGACCTTGAATTGACTTGGGTTTTATTTCTGAGGGCTGTGCCCTCCCCAAGTATTTGGGAGGAAGATTTCAGAGGGAAGAGGTTTGAGTTATGGAAGTTCTGTACCTGAGAAAATTGGATTGAGCCCAGTCCTCAGCAGAGGGAATGAAATATGAGCTACATCTGCTCAGTTCTCTTCCTGCTGAAGGTATTTCTGTGAGATGTTCTGCCTGCAGAACTATAGAGTTGTCTCTCTCATGCTTCCTATGTGATGGTTGTTTTGTAATTAAATGCCCAGACAGTGGGAGGTTTAGAAATGCCAACTCACCTGAAATGAGAGGGTTGATGGGCTTTTAAATTTTACCCACTCGTTAGGCAGGGTGGGCATCTTTGTCTCAAATCTTGTTCATATATATATAAAGCACTTTACAAATTTATCTGCAGCTAATGAGGCTTTTAATAGCTTCCTGAATTAGCCCTACTTCTTAACATGGCTTGCAAGGATTTTAAAGTGACAGTGTATTTTTTTACTTTTTTTAAAATAAATTAATCTTTTTATTTAGCTTGGGGTTGTTTCAAATCTTAAGCAAACACATTTAAGTGATGACTTATTGCTGGGTAACTCTTAATTCAGGTCTTTAATGCTGTGAGGTAATGCTGTTCTTCTGGATTTCTTTTTCAGGCAGGGTAGAAAAATAAGGTTTAAAGTTGTTTTGGGAAGACACCTTCCCAGTTTTTCATACAACCTCCTTGGCTCTTGCACATCCTTTTTCTGATACGTGTTTGGCCAGTTTGCCGAGTGTATGTTTTTGTCTTTGTGCTTTCTTTTTAACCATTTTGCCCTTCCACGTGCTGAAGCTTGTTCTCTCGGCATCTCCTGGGATTCCCCCTGCCCTGAATAAAATCCTCTGATACTTTATTTTTTTTTTCTTTAATCCCAACTCAGAGATTCTGCCTATGTTGCTGCTAACACACGGAGCAGTCACCCTGGTCTTCCTGCAGAGCTGCTTTTCAGACACCTTTGGGATTTTTAAAATGGTTTTGGTTTTTTAGAAGAACTGAATTTATTTTTCTTTTAATGCACTAAAACCTTATGGTGATGACCATGAGGCCTCTGTGGTGAACTGCAGCAGTACTGTTGTGGAGAGGCTGATGAAAGCAGGTGGGTGAGCAGAAGACTGTAAAAGCTGGAGCTTGCTAAGTGCCACCTTCTTATCACACATCTCAGTGGCCTCCCTGTGCTCATGACAGTGGTGTTGGCTCTGAAACAGGAGCTCTCCCCACCCGACTTGACCTCTTGGGGTCTGGAGAAGACATTCTTGCTTGACTCGGTTAAAAAGATCTAACTTTTCTTTATCCAGTGACAAAACAGCCTTTTAAAGCTGAAAAATGGTTTTCTCTCTCTCTCTTGTTCCAGAGGAATGACATTGCCATGGCAATTACAAAGTTCGATCAGTTTGACTTTCTCATCGATATCGTTCCAAGAGATGAACTGAAGCCTCCAAAGCGGCAGGTGAGACGATTGCCTTGTCTGTCCTTTCCTTGGTGTCATTTTGGTCTCTCATTAGAAGAGAGTTGATTAGAGCAGTATAGAATCAGGTGTAAAGATGAGGTTTGTGTGTCTTTTTTTTGCTTGTTTATTTACCGTAGTTTTCAACTTTTTTATGTATTTTAAATGGAAACAGAGCTTGAGAAGAGACTTAGTCTGAGTTGGATTTATTTAAGTGACAAAACCACTGCTAAATAGCTCTGATACCAACGTTAAAAAAATTTAACTGTCAAAAACATGCCAAGTCTGCATCCTTTTATGTGTAAAGGGAGAACCAGGCTTCTTTGCAGGACCTCCAGGCGTCCTTTGGGGCAGTCATTGCTACTGTAAACATCCTTGACTGGAAGCTGTGAGGTGTTAGAGGGGGCTTTCAGTCGGATGTTTACAGCAGCAGGCTGCTGCTGGCCTCTCAGTGCAACATCATCCAAACCTGATGGCCTTCTTGGGTTTTACAAAGCTCTTTTTTTTCCCCCCCTCCACGTGCAAAACACTGCTCAGAATACCAGGAGGGTGGGGTTGAAGCTGCTTCAAACGCACAAAGAACCAGCTCCAGCTCCTGGTAGACTTAACTTTTCTTCCTTCACCTAAAAGCTTGGTGTTTTGCTGTTGGAATCGTTGGTCTTTGCTTTTCACCAGTTTGGTAATCGCTGGTCTCTCTTCGGTACAAGTTGCCTGGGCAATAGCAGGGCTGAGCTGCCCTCGGTACGTCTCTTCCAGGGAACAGCCCCACTCACACACTGCTGCACCTTCTACAGCCCCTGCAATCAGTGCCCAGGGCTCAGCTGGACCCACTTCTGCTCTTAAACAGTAAATTTTTCAGTAGTTTATAACAACTTACAACAATTCCTTCAGCTGTTTTGGTTTGGGGTTGGGTTTTTTCCTTTGTGTGAGCCTTTGTAAAAATCCAATGTGGTCCTTAAAATAGCTTCCCGTGCGAGAGGAGAGGTTGGCATACTTCAACACTTGCCAGAAAGTTGTTTTATACTTGGAAGTTTTTTCTTTCACGTGTTGGATATTATTTAAGGGTTTTTTTGCATTTCACTATAAATCTGGAAAATATGTAAAGCCCTCCCGGTGCTGCTGGAATGATGGCCAAAGGGAGGAAATACACACTTCATCCTTTCTGATGGCCTGAGTTGAGTTTATCCTCTTGTTCTGATTTCCAGAAGCAGCACAGCTTTCTAGGAGATGAGGAAAGTACCTTTATGTGTTAAATTATATGGAGGAGGGTCTGTCCTATTGCTGCCGTCAGCTGGGGTTACAATTAGCAGCATCCCAGGGCTTCCTTACAGGTGTGCTGGGCACTCTGCATTCTGTACCCACTGAGCTCCTTCCAGCCCTTCACTGAGCTGATTTATCCACAGCTCGTTAGTTCAGTGTTAATCAACAAGACAAACAGGGAGCCTGTACAGCCGCTCTCAATGCTGGGGGAAAGAAAACCCACGTTTCAGTTTGTTGAGCTTGATACACCGAAAGGACTTGGCTGCAGCCTGAAGTAAGGCAGGTTAATTCTGGCACTGCAAATTCAGAAATTCAGCTCTTTTTTTTTTAATTTCAGGTGCCTCATTCAGTTACTCCACTCCCCAGTGCTATCTTTAAAAGTACTCCATGTCTGGGAGGGAGGGAGAACGTTACCCATACCTTTTTTTTCTTTTCCTTGCTTGGTGCCTTTTGATTCGCATCAGAATGTTCTGATGACAGCACATTCCAGTTCTCTAACCAAATAAACGCCTGCGGTGTTTTAGTGGTGTGTTGGATGCAAAGAGGTTGTGGGGTTAAGGCCTCTTGATGATACATCACGCCGGAGCCGTGGCTTTGGGATCGCGGCAGCATCAGCAGTGGAACCCTGTCGGGTTCTTGGATTGAAAGAGGCTTTAGAGATGTGTCTCTCACCAGTACATCCAGTGCTTGCAATCACTGCTGAGTCACTAGAGATGCTTCTTATGGCGAGAGGAGCTTAATGGAGAAATCTCTGCCCGGTAGGAATGTGGGTTAGGACTTTGCGGTGGAAAATACTCCTTTGATCCAGCAGCTGTTGGGAAGTGGCTGCCTTTAGGCTGAGAGCCTGCACTTTTTGGCTTGGGGGGTACCACTTGTGTTTTATCTCTGCCACAGAAAAGACTGTTTGACAAGTTAGTGTTGGTTCCGTGGGAGAGGTGGGAATGAAACGGTGACTGTTATGTTGCTCCGGTAACTACAGCCGTGGCTTGAAAATAAAGGATGGCAAACGACACGGTACAACCTGGTTCAAGCAGATCTGAATTTACAGCCCTGTTTGCCTGTAGCAAATGTAACTTAACCTGGAATAGACACCCACAGAAGTACTCTCTTGCTGGAATTGTTTCAGGATTCAGCTAGGATTTGAGGATTGGACTGCCCTGGAAATAAATCGAAGGACTGGGCTTTACAGAACCAGCTCCTGTATGTGTGTGCTTTTGTGGTTTAACTGGAGACCTGTTCTGTTGAATAGATCTGTATTTTAAATTTGTTATTAATCCCTCCCCCAAAGGATTTGATGAGCAGGAATGATCAGTGAATTGCAGGAAGCATTGGAAGTGTTTGATGGCAGTGGGTTGCGGTAGTATGGGATAGTGGTAGTGTTTGCTTGGCTTGGAAGTCACTTCTTGATTACAGCCAGCTGTGAACAGCTTAATGTTTGGGGGGGTAATTTTCTGGTGGGCTATTGAGAAACCTCCCAATATCAAGTCTTTTCTTCAGCTGCTGTCCCTCTGAAAGTCTTGTGGCTGAGTAAAAGGGCTCTGTTAATCAAGCTTGATGTACATTGACCTTGTTTAACGTGAACTTACCTTTTCCTGTCCAGTTGGATACGCTGAAGGTAACCCCGCTGTAATGTGGGGGGATCAAGCAGTGAGTGGGAATCTGCCATGCTGTAGCACGTGTAAACATCCTACACTCTCAGCTGTGAACTGGAGGTGGCTGGGAGAGGATTGTTTACGCCTTCTGCCATGGAGTGAACATCTGGGGAGCTGCATCTCCCCGAAGGTGCGAGATCCAACTGTGCCTCTGGGGAGCTTAAGTATATCGATTCTGGAGTGTTAACGGCTTGCCACTTAACCTAATCTCTGCAAATCTACTTCTCTGCCTAAAACATCATTAATCATAGGGGCTTTTCTTTCCTAAACACACGCTTAGATAAAACAGCAGCACTGCAGCCCGTGCCTTCTGAAAGTGAGCTAGAGCAGAGCATTTTGTTTCTCCTCCCCTTTGAGCCATTCCTGCTACCAACAGCGTGGGGCTGTTAAGCCACGGGACAAGATGAAGTTTGTAGAGTTCTGGAAAAGCTGGATTTAAATAAATGAATAAAGGCACGACAGTATGCATCAAGTCCGTGACTCTTACTCCCAGGGGTTTAACACCGGAGCTGGATTGAGATTTGCGTTGGGCACAGAGGCTAAGAAAGAGGGGCTTGTTGACAGATGAGGCTTTGCAAGTCGTCCTGGTACAATTTGCAATTCCCTGTGTGTTAAGATAGCAGGGGCTGATGGAATTTACTGTGTGGCTTTCGACTATGGTAATCTTACTCATTTGCTTCCCGTAATAAAATGGGTGACTACATTATTACACGCAGGGCATTGGAAATGTGTTTGATTTCCATGTCGCTGAATAAATGAGGAAACCTGTTTTGATTTATCATTTCAGATTTATTTAGCTAAACTGTTCCGAGGGAGGTATTAAAGACACTTTCCCATGGCCTGTGCTGGGGGGGTGTGTGTTTCAGCCGTGCTTGGGGTGTTTGGTGGCTGTTGATCTGTTCCCTCCCCATTGATGTGTTGTTTCCCTGTGCTGCAGGAGGAGGTACGTCAGGCTGTCACCCCGGCAGAGCCCGTCCAGTATTATTTCACACTTGCTCAGCAGCCTGCTGCCGTGCAGGTTCAGGGACAGCAGCAAGGACAACAGACCACCACATCTACCACCACCATCCAGCCGGGACAGATCATCATCGCCCAACCTCAGCAGGGGCAGGTGAGCCACAGGCAACATCCAGGGGCTTCCCCCTTCACTGGAGCCCCCGAAACCCTCAGCTTGCCCATAACACAGTTCACTATCCTGTTCTCACGGCTCAGAAGAGTCAATAACAATAGAGAAATGTGTTTTCTGGTCATGACCAGGTGTTTAGATACCGTAATAACAAGGGCCATCTGGGTCCTGGGTTCCCCTTGTGGTGGTTTAAGCATCACCAAGGAAGAGTGGGTGTAGGAAACAGCCTGTCGCTTGCAGTCTTTATATCTTGTGGCCGTTTCACCCGTGTTCAGTCCTGGCTTGGTCCTTATCCCCGTTCTGAATGCAGACCACCCCCGTGACGATGCAGGTTGGAGAAGGCCAGCAGGTACAGATAGTGCAGGCCCAACCCCAAGGACAGACCCAGCAGGCTCAGAGTGGAACTGGGCAGACCATGCAAGTCATGCAGCAGATCATCACCAATACAGGAGAAATCCAGCAAATACCGGTAAGACTTTGCCAGTGGAAACGTCTAAGGGTCTTGCGAGCAAACTCTCTGCTCGTGTTCTGGCATGAGGCTGTTTTTGTATGGGCTTTGAACTGCAAGAGGAAGTTTGGATTGAGTGCTGTGTTTCCTGCACTTAGAGAGGAAAACGAACCAGGTTGTGACCTGAAAATGGGAAATAAATCTAACCCATCTAGTGTAGGCTCATTGCTCGCCCCCAGCACTTATCCCCTGAGTGAAATAGTTACAATTAGGAAGCAATAAATAAAATATTTCCTGGATAAACCTTAGTTCTTTACTACAGCATGGTTTCAATAAAACAAAAATAACTACTTTTGCCTTTACTTGGTTCTGCCTCTGCCATCTGAAGTCATGACCTGGCAGACTGAGTGGGAAAGGTGCCGTCTGTGAGTTATTAATAAACTTCTATGTTGTAAGAAATATCTATGAAATGCTTTGAGCTGCTTGGAGGAACGGCTTTGCAGAACCAGAAGATACCTCCTCTCTTTCACGTCAGAACAGACCTGCTGTGGCCTTAAAAAAAACAAAAAAAAGGGATTTTGGGTGCCCAGCATCAGCAGGGAGATTCTGGCACGTGTCCTCGGTAAACACGTGGGTCAAAAGAAGTCACATTTTTTTTTCCACTCTTCCCTGTAACTCACAACCAAGCTGGGTCTGTTGGTTCCCATCTGGAAAATTTCACACCTCTTAAAAGAAAGAAAAAAAATACTAAAAGCTATCCAGTTCTATGTACTTGCCCAGCAACCCAAAGGTCAGAGCGAGTGACCGGGGTGAGCAGTTCGCTTTGTCTTCAATTTCTGCTGTGACAAAACTGATCTTTCACACCAGTTTTGCTTTTTGAGCTTCCCTCTGTACGTCTGGCAAATGTCCACGCTTGGCTGCAGCCTCTTGAAAGAGCTTTAGATCGTGGGTGTTGCTGGATTTTTTTTTTTTCCAATTCACTTCCAAATTCTTTTCATCTCTTAAGTCTTCTGCTGATCCCTACTGCGTGGCTTAAGGTGTTGGTCGGAAAGGAACAGAAAGGAAGAGAATTGTTTGCCAAATAGGGTGTTTCACTACAAACAACCTTGTTTTTTTTCCTTCTCTCCATTCTCCACTATCTTTCTTTTTATATTTTTTTTCCATCTTCCTTTCCTTATCAAAGTCTAAAAGATACTTGTTTCTTCAAAGCCTTTTGGAAGGCCGTCGCCACCTCTAGTCCCAGTGAATCCATTATGGCAGGACTGAAATGTTGCTGCACCTTCCTTTGCTTTGACAATAAAAGAACAGTTCATAGATGATTTTTCCAGTTGTCTGCAGTGGCAGCTGTGACCCCCCCTGCAAGAAGGTGGCTGGGAGAGCTGCCAGGAGAAAAGAATTCTTCATAAAGTAGCTGTGAGGGGGGCCATAACCTTCTGCAGCAAACACTGTTTATCAGGAAGGTGGATCCTCTGTTTTAAGAGGCATTTTTTAAATCTGGTTTCTGGCTGAGTGTGTGCCTCTACCTCCCTCTTGTCTGGGAGCACTAAAGGAGAGGGAGCTGCGACTGCTCCTCAGAAGATTCTTACGCTGCAGATGTGAGACAGGAGCTGCTCAGTGCCAGAGCCTGCTGTCTTTTTGTCTTTGGGAGGACTTGGGTCTATAAAACCTGCAAGTCTGCAAAAACAGAGCAGCTTAGGAGCAGTGCTTTAATGCAATAGTCACATCACACCCTGCTGTATCTAGCAGGGGTACTGGTGTGACTGTCATTAAAAGGATTCTTCTGAATCGCTGTGTGTTGAAGAACCGCGGTTCACGCCGAAGGCAGCGACTCTTTCCTCGTTTGCTTCCAGCAAGTGAAATAAAATAGAACCTGGACCCTGCTCCCACAGCGAGAGCTTTGTAGTGCCCTGGCCTGGAAAACAAGTTTTGTCTGGATTCACAGAATTACAGCCCTCGCTCTCTTCCCTTCTGCTCTCTCTCTGCTGTGCTCTTGTAACTTTCCCGCCGAGTTTCCTTTCTCTTCTCCTACAGTTCACGCTTCCCACAGTTCTTGTGCACTCTGATGTCTGTTTGGGTCAGCAAAAGAATCTTTCATGACCCAAATATGACTGTTTAAAACAGTCTCATGAAGCTGGCGGTGCCTCTGGTGATTGCAGGGGTGTTGAGAGAGTCTCCCTAAGGTTGGCTGCTGCTTTTCCGTGTGCTCCGAACACTTCCTTACTTCCACTTACCGTTTCCTCCAGGACCACAGTTTGCCTCTGGAAAGGTGACTTTCATCTTATTCTTTGCTTTTTTTTTTTTTTTTTTTTAAGCTGAGGAAAAACCTGGAAGTGCATATGTTAATTAAATGGTCATCATTAGACTGTCTGCATTAACTTTGTGTTAAATGGAACCCATACCTTGGCCAGACCTCACCGGGCAGGCGCTGTGGAGCTTCCTCTGCTTTCTGGAAGAACACTCTTTCTACATCGCTTCCATCCATTCAGTTATAGTGAAGTTTACATCGAGGCAGGAAGGCCCTGGTGCAGGAAAACACACTCTGTGGGCAGATCTTGTTGATGTGTTTATGTTCCTGTGGAGCTTATTCGCTCTTGAAACAATATTGGAGCTTTCAGGCACAGCTGGTGAGGTCAGCCACGTTGGTGTAGGGGCCAAGCCCACATTCTAGGCCCTTGAACCTTTGTCACTGAGCAGTTTGCAAGTGGTTTGTGTGTCCTCCTTTCCCCTTTTTAAAAAGAAAGGAAAAAAAAAACCACCCTCAAACCATTTTTTTTGTGTGTGTATAATTATCCTTAAGGCTGTGAATCGGAATGTTCTAAAGTTAAGTAACGCTCAATGAAAAAATTGAAGGGTAGCATTAATCACACTGTGACCTTTTTATTGCTCCTCAGGTGTGTGTTAGTTCTGGTACCTCTCACAGAAAATGCAAGGTGGGATTTGAGGTTACCACGGTGACACTGAGTTCATGTCCCACCCCACCCCGAGCATTTAACCCTGCAAAGCCAGGGATTGTAGGAAATCAATGTGCATTTGAGTGTTAAAACACAGAAGGTATTGGCATTGGCCAGGTGGGTGTTTGACGCTGGCAGAGTGGCCTTAAAAGCTTCCAAATATTCCCTAGCAATATTCCTGGGGTTTGTCCTCTCTGCTGCCTTCATGTGAGAGTTTCCCATGCGTTCTCTTGTATTTTTTGGCAGGATGTGATAGGAGTGTCATTGTGTGCAGGCGGCTCATAACGATCCTCTTCATGCGGAACGATACATCAAAGCAGTAACTCCATTCTCGTACCCACCAAGGAAAATAAGTGATTCTCCAAACGCCCTGAAATTTAGCAATTAATATGCTTTAGCTACTAACTGCCCGCTCCGCTCCCGGTCTGGAGGCAGAAGTAACGTTGTGCTTCCTCGGGGTTTGACTCCCAAGAACCTGCAGGAGTTCCCTGGACTCTTGTTCTTGCTCTGGCAGGGTCTGTGGTAGTTGCTCATCTCAAACTGCGAATCACCCGGAGCTTCCCGGTGTCATCTATCGCTCCGGCTTCCGTTGGGGGAAAGGAGAAGGCAAGGTTTGTGTGTTCCAGGTTACCCAGTTACCTGTTTAATTTTCTTTCCCCTGCCCCCTCCGCTTGTCTCCAGGTTCAGTTGAATGCTGGCCAGCTGCAGTATATCCGCTTAGCCCAGCCCGTGTCAGGCACCCAGGTAGTCCAGGGGCAGATCCAGACGCTTGCAACCAATGCACAGCAGGTAGGCACTCTTAACAGCAGGGCTGGCATTAACCGCTAAAGTGTTGTTCCCTAGCTCCTGAAACGGCAAATTCCAGTCAAAATCACCAACTCTTGGGCTAGGATTCCTGCATTTTCTTTTCTTCCTGTTACTTTCATTGGAATAATAAAGCCCGGAGCGTAGCGGAAGCCTCCTTTACCTCTGCGGGAAAGGTGCATGCCTCTATATATATATGTGTGTGTGTGTGTGTGTCTCTTTATCTCGCTGTGTAAAAGCTTGTGCCACTTCTGAGCTGGCTGCAGGTAAAACTGGAGTTTGTCACCCTTCTCTTTCCTTCTGCTCCTTCTGGCTGGGCGAGGGAGGAGCAGCCCTGCGGCCTCTGGGGAAGGCTGCCGCGGAGGTTGAAGCATCGAGACCGGCCTCGCTGCCAGCAGGGTTGTCCCATGTTCTCGTTGAAACCACCGAGGGAGTCTTCTCTGCCTTCAGAAGGGCAGGAAAGCTGCTGCTTTCCTCCCCAACGGAAATCGGGGAGGATGTGCTTGTGTTTGGTTTGGAGCAGTGGAATCCCACGTCCTTCCTTCTTGACTTGCCGTTAGCAGCAGCATGACCACGGGCCGGCGACGTAAGCCGTGTCTCACCCACCCGCTGGGGCAGCGGAGGTTGGAAGAGTCAAAAAGCTCTTGAAAGTTGGCGGCAGCAGAATATTGGTAGTGGGGCTGTGGACCCTCTGGGAAGCCCTGGCAGTGATTGTCCTTCTCTTGTCCTTGCAGATAACACAGACAGAAGTACAGCAAGGACAGCAGCAGTTCAGCCAGTTCACAGACGGACAGGTAAGAGCTCGGGGGTTTGTTGGTGCTTCATCCCTTTGAAGTCAAAGAAGGTCTGAAAGGGTTAGAAGGTCTGTCTTAAAAGTCTGCATCAGCTCCCTCTGATAAAACTCCTGCTGCCACCAGCAAACCCCAGCCAGGAGCGGGATGTGGTGCCAGTCTTAACTGGGCTGGATTCTTTGTGTTCTGCTGCCTTTGCTCCCAGTTAATCCAGTCCTTCGCACCCTGGGTGGGATCCACTCCAGTCCTAACCAGTTTAGGAATTAACATTTAGCTGTTGACTGTCCCGTGACTTATGGAATTCCTTTGTTAGGAGTTAGCAGCAAATATCTAGTGGCAGTTGTTGGTCTGGGGTTTTTTTTTGGGGGGGTGGGACAGATTTTTTCCTTGGACCTGAAGGTGCTGTTGGTGCCACCAGTGGGTTTGTGGGGTTTGGAGGGAGCTGGTGCAGAGGGTGATGAGAACTGATGGGTCCTCTCTCTCCCCCGCTCCCCTCTCTGCCAGCAACTGTATCAGATCCAGCAGGTGACCATGCCTGCGGGCCAGGACATCGCCCAGCCCATGTTCATTCAGTCCACCAACCAAACCTCGGATGGCCAGGCCACGCAGGTGACAGGGGACTGAGCGGGGACCTCGTGGCGAGTCCCCTCTGCCTGGACACCAGCACGTTCCAGTTCCAGCTCCACCTCCGCCTGGTCTGACGAGCGCATCAGCTTCTCTGCATCTCTTCTTGGTATTCAGCCTACAGTAGGCTGCCATCTCCGGTGCACTGTACACCTTCCTCTGCTGGGTAGGAGAGAACACCCACCAGACACTGACAAGAATGCAATATCTTTATTTTTTATTTGTAGAAATGGATATTTTTCAGTCTCCTCAGCTGCTTGTTCAGATCTGTAGAACCAAAAGAGAGCTAATCAAAAGGATTCCGTAGCCTCTCGTTCAACCATGTGTATAAGGTTTTTATCTAGTGAAACTATTAAAGGGCACTGCATCTGGTTTGTTGTAAGAGCTTTATTCCTGATATTCTGTTTGTATTACTTTTTTTTATTATTATTATTATTATTTCCCGTCTCACTAGAGCTAGGTTGAGCCCTCCCATCTCAGTGGTTTATTTAGGGGTGTGTTGGGAGGAGTGTGTGTGTGTGTGTGTTAGATTTTCCTCTCCTACCTCCGTTTTTGGGGAGCATTTATGCAGCTCGAGGGTAGGGAGTAGGAGAGGAGTAATTAAAGCGAAAGCAAAACCAAACCCCCTTCCTTGTCCCACGACTGTATTTTTCGAAGGGCAAAAAGATTCTTCAATTCGGCCTGGTTTATTCCAGAAACACTAATGGAAACCTGGACCAACCCCAGCCCCGCTGTTAACTCTTGTACCAGCCTCAGTCGATGCATGTAATATAAGCTTCATAAAAATGAAATAAATTGCCTTTGTAAGATAATGCGTGTGCTTTCTTGGAGGTGCGGTGCCCCATCTCAACCTGCCCAGCCAAGAGCATCCCCGGTCCCTGAAAACTCTTCCCCACCCCCCAAAACAGCAAAAGCAGCGACAGGGTTTATGGTTGGCCTGGAGGGATTGGGGGGTGTGAGTGACCAAACTGGGAGTCTGGGGGTTCCTCCAGCTGCGGGTACCCAGGATGTGCCACCTCTCCCTGCGGTCTCTGTGCCCAGGATCCAGCTGAAACTCACCCCCTCCCCTGCCCCGGGGGGGGTGGTGGGGAGTTTGGGGCAGGTTTAATTGGTTTATGCCTGATTTTTAGGTGTGAGCCAGAAGAGGGGTGCAGGTTTGGAAGTGAGAAACTTTGTGTGTGTGTCCCCCCTCCNTGGGCCAGGTTGTTCCTGTCGGGCAAGGGAGCTTTGCTGCATTACCTGCACCTCCTGAGCTTTCTAAATGTCAATTTTCTTATTTTAATTTTTTTTTCTTAAATCTTTTTTNTTTCTGCTCTGCCTGGGAGCCAGCAGCGCAGTGCAGCAGCAGCAGCACCGGAGCGATGCAGCCCCGTGCCTTCCTCAGCATCAGCCCTTGAGCAGGCAGAGTCAGGGATGTGCCCTGGAGGAGCACGGAAAGGAGGAATTTGGGAGGGGTGGGGTGGGGAA
>VXBJ01007101.1:0-40760 GCA_013400055.1 Nycticryphes semicollaris
GAAGCTGGTCTCTGTGGCAATGTCCAGTACCACAAGTCTTGTGCAGGTGTAAAATTAAGGGTGTGATTTAGTGCTTTGCTGAGGAAGGTCTGCTTGCTGCATGAGCACAAGGCTTGTTGGTTTGGGACCTCGCTGCTTTAAGATTTTCTGATTAAACATCCCCACTGGATTACACTGCAGGAGGCTCCAAAGAGCAGTTCTCTGCCAGAGTGAAGCAATTGGGATAATTCAGCTCTTTTGCTTGCTCAGGGCTGATCACTGAAGGGGCAGAAATTAATTTCCTATAAACACAGGCATATTTTTTTCACTACCTTGGCAAATGCAGTTGTAAAGAAGCCATTACAGGAGCTGATCTTTATGATGCGTGACTTCGGCTTGTCCCAACAGGGGATATTTTATGAGGCATTTACATAAACATATACAAATCAAAACAGCCAGCTGTGCTCCTCCTGTACCTGCGATGTATAGACACTTCAGCTCATTCCAGATCTAGACAATCAGTCACCCCGAACTCATAACAGGTCGAGTGTCTGGGATGGACAAAATGAGATGAGATCCAACATACATCTGCAATCCCCAAACTGTAAGACTCTGTGTAGCTGTCCCAGAACACAGCTGGGCACACTGAGGCACTCAAAGACACATAAACTATCAGATTCCCTACAATGTCTGCGTGTGGGGATGATAATGTTCATCAGGACTCCTCCCCCCAAGATCCCTCTAAAAGACATTAGTTAAAACAGTTGGCCCAGAAGTTGCCTGAAGTGGAAGTTTTAGAGTCTTTTTCATTATAAGCCTATTTTGGGCATTGCCTGGTGGAAACTCAGTAATCAGAAAGTGTTACCACCATGTCAGGATGAGAAACTGCAGGGGTGACACTGACAACAAGCTTTCTCTTGGAAGACCTGGATCGTTCAGGACTTCCTTTTTGGAGCTCAGTATCTGGAATTCAGTGCTTAAAATCACTCCTTTGTTCCCTAAACTCCAAACATTCATTCAGCTTGATCACCTTGGTCAAGGGCAGGGAAGGAGCCAGAAGCAGAACCTGAGTCCCTGATTTCTGCCTTGCCATTTCCTCCATTCACCTTCTCAACTTCCATCTCCTTCTGGATCCCTTCTCTTTATCCTTGCTGGCATTGGCCAGTTGGCCAACTCTTTTTTTCACCTACTGCTGCTATTTTCTTTCAAAACATCAACCTTAGGCAGCTGACGTCCCTTCAAATGCAAAAATGGATTCAGTTTTCAACTCAAAGAGTTGCCTCCCCACCAGGCAGTTCCAAGTACCCAGATCGCTTTTACCCTGTGCCCTCAAAGCCAAGGTTGCTCCAGCAGGACAGCGTGTCCAGCCTTTCTATCCATGCGGATATCCAGCCTGATCCATGTGGGAAGCCAGGCTTCTTGTAGGGGAAAGAGGAAACTGCTGATTCAGCTAAACACTGGAGCCAGGGGAAGGTGTCTCTGAAGGCCTCTTGTCAAGCCAGCCTTAGCAGCTGAGCTAAGCTGAATTAAGTTCTCTGCCTCCTGTTTATTTCTTTAAATGACAGAAGGCCTCTTTGTATTTCCCGGTCAGGCTTGTTAGGCTTATGTCTGGCAATGATTTGTATTGATTTGACAGTCTCACAGATCCACTCTGACTGCTGAGAGTTATTTAATTATAAAAAAGGGGCAAAGAATTTCTGGGAACCTAAAAGACCCATCTCAGAGGATCCAAATAAGAATTAAAGCAGAAAAGCAGAGCAGTTCTGCAAAGTTACACTACAACTTCTAATCAGAGTTACCTTAAAGAGTAGTAGATCCTACAGAAAGCAGCCTTCTACTAGGTGATATTATTGAGATGCTTTTTGTCACCCCAACTGCAACTGGATGCTCCATACAGGGACCTTCCCAGGGAGAGGATCCTCTACAAGCAAATTAACATCCCGGCTCTGCAGCCAGGATCTCTCACCTTCCAGGCAAACACACACATCTCTTACACAGTACTCCTGGGGTTTTCACCAGGCCTGGTTTGAGAAGCACATGGACAAGGAGAATGGGGAGGCTGGTGTCCCCTCAGCAGCATGGGGCATGTTGAAGCCCCTTCTCTCTTCCTCCAGCTAACCACAGCTACTCTCATCCTGTTTGATCCCTCTTTAATACATAGAAAATCTCAGAGCAGCTGCTCCCTGAGCATTCAGGAAATGACAGCTAAAGTCTATTCAAGAAAACACATTCAATAGATGGGGAGAGAAAAAAACACATTGCTCTGAAAGCATGGCCTGATTTCCTCTCCATTTCCATCAAATGGAGTTTTCCAAACTCTTCTCCTATTTCACAAGCTTCCGAAATAAGGTCACCTCCTTGAATGAGCTGCGTTTGATTTCAGCAGGCTCTGCAGCCTGATCAATACAACCGTCCCTCCTCTCCACCTCTCGGGGGCTGTTCTCATTTGCTTGAAACTGCATCTGAACTGCATCTGTTTCTTCAACATCTGGAAGACCTGTATGTATTACAGAGGACAGACCACAGCTTCCCCGTGTCTACTGCTCCAGAGAAAGCTTAAGCCACCTTAGATTGGTCCTGTTGTCTGCAGTAAGATTGTTAACCAGTTACCTGGCCTTTTGATTACTGGTTTAAAGAACGGTAATTGGCTCCCCAGAAGATCTTAGTATCCCAAAGGTACAGAAGAGCGGGCTGAGGATGAAAAGAGCTTGTTGCACCATGGGTTAGATCCATCAGCTCTTGTGCCCTTCCAGAGGCTTTTAGGTCCCAGGCTCTCAGTGCTCAGCGTGAGGCAGGTCCAGCCAGGTCTGCTCTGGGACCAGATCTGGCCAGCAAAGAACACAAGATGAGGTGGGACAACAGGCATCTGGGGGAATATAATCAGTTCTGTCATTTACAAGCCAAAAGGGGTATTTCTGGTTTGTAACCACATTGTATTATTCACCTACACCTACAGATGGATGCTCCCCCCTGGAGAAACCCAACAGAAAGCTCACACGCCACTTGCCTTCCACTTACACAGTATTCTAGGGGTTGAACATGCTTTATGCAAGTTGTGTGTGAGGTGCACAGGGAATTTAGAGAAAGAGTAAGGCAGCGGCTTCTCTGGATTTTTAGGACTGAAGCATTCCAGTGCTTCCTTGCTGATGAAGTCATTCTTCTTGCCCTCCATCCTGGCTCTGACTGGTCCAAGGAGACAGGTTCAGATACACCCAAATGTCAAACCACTAAGCTTGATTACACTTTATAAAATGCCACAGTGGGACAAAGGGAAGTCTCTCCCTCTTCACAAGCTGTTGTCTTTAATTGGATGTGAGAGTCAGACTGGAAAGCATCACTGGTTCAAAGGTATTCAGTAACACCTAACAACGAGGTTAATTTGAAGTTGGGAATCCGAAAGCTTTCACATCAGTTTGCTGCTACAAAACGAACCCAGCCCACCCTTTTAGCTGCTGAGTGATCAGAACACAGCATCAGTTCAAAAAGCCCTCAATGGTATTCTCATCCATCGTTTTCTGACCCTTTATTTATTTATTTTCCCCAAACTGGTGGATATTGATTACCCGGTCAACAGACTTGCATAGATCAATATCTGTTTTCAGAAGAATATTGTGCAAAGCTAAAGAAATTAGTTTATTTTGTAATGGGGAAGAAACAGGGTGTCAATCAGACCTTTGGACTTTCCTGTCAAGGCAGCGCAGTGCGCCATGCTAAAGTACAAAATCATGAGACAGCAGAAATAGCCCAGGCTGGCAGGAAAGGGGACTCACATTTTATAGGAAAGGAGGCAGCAAGGGACAGGGAATGGAAGCAGCACGGTGGAGACGCTGCCCATCCTGAGCCTCCCCCCTAAAGACCTACCAGTCATTTCTACTTTTCCTGCCACATCTTTTCCTTTCTTGTAGCACAGCAAACACGGCCCTTGGCTTGGCAGTGATGAGCAATTTGTGGTTTCACCTGGAGCAGTGAGGAAAATGATGCTTTTTTTTCAGTCATATGCAGAGCAGTTAATTAGACCCCACCTATATACTGCTGCAGGGCAATCAAAACCCAGCAGAACTTGAGGCTAAAATGTTCACATCTACCTAATTGCCAATAAAAATCAACAAGAAATGGAAACTGATATCCCACAGATACCTTACATTTCAACCTTAGCATCCAAACCACAGGTTTCAATAGCATTCCAAGAGGGTCTAGGTGGCACTGCCAAGACCTGGCCCCAGTTGGAGGAGGCTGTTTACCAGCACACATGAAGAGACAGGCCTGTCTCTGAAGGGTTTGATCACCTACACTAACAAAGGTGGTGACATCCTGATAATCTCCGTAATAACCAAGCAGAGTTCATATAGAGAAAGAATTCTTTATAACTGACTAAGCAAGCTGCATAAGAAAAGATCTTTCCCTAAAGTTTAGTACACAAACCAGGACATTTTCCTGAATTTACTTGTTCCTACCATCCTCCTGTGTACCCAAGTTGTTTGTTGAATTTCTGTCTTGGCATCACACAGCCTGGGAGCAGCTGATCCCAGGAGACAGGAGCTTTGCTTCTTTAACAAGCGCTGTCAGAGGAAAGCCTTGCCAATATCAGCGTTTGCAGCCAGAGCAGCAAAAGTCACTCTGCTGAGGGCTGCCCATCTCTTTTCCTTGGGAATGACAAGGGAACCAAGGGAAAAGAACTACAAAACCAGTGCCTAGAACTGGATACCATAAAACTAAAACCTTCACCTGGCACCAGGTGCTCACAGGATATTATGCTTCTGCTGAGAAATTCTTTGGGTCCCAAAGAATATGTATGGGTATTTTCTTCTTTAATTTGCATCTCCTGTCCAGACTTTACTTTATTTAGCATCAGTGCTGCACTGACACAGCATTTCTATTGCTCTTAATATGTACGTGGTACAGCCTGTGCAACTGCTCTGCACTGCACTCCAATTAAACTGCATACCGAGAACATGTTGACATTGTTAAGGTTAATGACCTAATGATGAGCACCAGGAAACAGGTTTGCAATAAAATGGTCTGTAGTGATTGCTTCCATGATGAATGTGAACAATATGTTGGACTGGGAACAATATGTTAAACAATATGTTGTGGTTTATCAATGTCACGGCGCAGCGCTGCCGCGGTGGCTGCTGTCTTGTGATCCTCAGGAGGGTCACTTTGAAACCAACACAAGAAATGATCAGTCCTCACAGGGGAGGAATGGGTGGTACCAACCAGAAGGGAGGATGAGAGCCTGGTCCTGTCCAGCTCAGGATCTGTTGGACAGACCTGGCACAGAAACATAGATTTGTTACACCTGCCACTAGAAATGAACCACCTTCTAAAAGGCTGAGTTAAAATAATACAAGGACTAGAGTTTAATAGAAGACAGATTTGGTGCCCGTGAGAAACAGGCACAATGAAGCAGACATTTATACAGAAGAACGACTCAGCTGTTATGTGAATAGATTTAAAGCAAATTCGGAGCTGGAAAACAGACCTTATAAAGAAGTATTTTCCTTCTTCATGGAAAAGTTTCATTTCTTGGGGCAGGCCGGAAGATACCTTTCATCCTAAAAAGTCTTTCTTGGAAAAGCAAGATCCACGCAGAGCCATGGTGCAGGTGATGCAGAACCTCAAAGGGCTCCTCTGTACATCTCCAGGGCATAGCCACAGAATGGCCTGGGGACAAGTGATCTGCTGCCACCCGTATTTTGCCATTGCCCATCCAACATCAACAAAAACCCACAGGAGAAGCGCCCACAACACAAATTCCCCAAACTCAAGTTAATTAGAGCCACGTTACCATCATGCAGCACAGAAAGCAGGGCAGGCAGCTGAGCAGTGGGATGCTCCAGCAGCAAGAGCCACCTCCGCCGGTGCCTGGCTTCAGCAAAGCTAGAGACCAGAGGGAAGCACTGCACTATGGTAAAACGTTCATGAAAGCCATCAGTTGGGCAAACAATCAAATCTTCTGCACAGTCCAGGCAGAAAGCTCAAACTTGCAACCTCCAGAAACAGAGAAACACTGAACACTGAGAGGAAGCAATGCTCAGCTGAGTGAAGAAATCCCACCAAAACACCCCTTCACATCAATAACTTACTCTTCAAATTAAGAGAAATAAACACATAATCAACACACCTCAATTTTACAACCTCAGTGTGCAAAGCCCCCACAGACAGCCTGACATACTCATCAAACAGACCCTCTACATACATACACCCACTCCCCTTCAAGCCCCATGTGCTGTGACAAGACAAACCTGAAGCCTCCTTTAGGTTCTCCCCTCCACCCATTCTGCCCCAGCTGGAGCAGAACTACAATATGGGTAATTTCATTGTATTAAAGGACTTCTGGAAGCTCCTTAAGAGCTTTGAGTTTGGTGTCAGTGTTAAAAGTTTGGCTTTTGGCAAACATCAGCAGTGAAAGATGGCAACCAGGTTTCATTCTTGCCAGAAGTAGGTGGCAACTTTAGCAGAAGGAAATATCTGCATCTGGAAACAATCCATTACCCCACTGGCAAAAGCTGTCAATGAAACAGTTTGCTAAGGCACTGATAATCTCACGCCACAATTGGAGCAAGACTGGTAGACACTGGCCAGGCTGATTCAGGGAAGATGGACATGGTTTTAGACACCTCAGTCCTGCAACAGGAGAGGGGTGGGCTTCTCCAGGGAGGAATTCAGAGCACATTTGAGGAATGTGTCCTTAAACCCCCATTGACTATAAAAAGACACTAACACCTTAATTGAATTAAGTATGGAATATTTGATAGTGCAAATACCTTCCCCTCCCTAGACGTGCTCTTTGTGTCAAGGGCTTGTGTGAATTTATTTGCAGCTCTTGTCTTCCTAACAAAGGAGAAATATTTAGAGTGAGTGACTGGGAGTCAAGAGCCTGTGTTTCTGCCCGTAGGTCTGAGTTAAGAAAAATCATTTAGCTCAGTGATCCAGGAAAATGAGTGTCCTATATTTTGCCAGTAAAGCTGGATAACGGTTTCAAATGTTCAGCTAATAGCTCTTGGGCTCCTTGGTCACTAAGGGGCTTTGAAAATGTTATTCTGCATCTGCTAGAGTGAGATGGATTTTATGCGCTGCTGTCTTCAGTGCATTTGAGGCCTTCCTATGGAAAGTTCCCCATTAACACCTTTTTTTAGGTTCTTCTCTGGAATTCAAGCCTTCCCTGAAATGCTGGTTCGGTGTTAGGTACGGAGGGGCTGCGCTTTAAGAGACACGGCCTCCCTAACATCAGCCATGTACGTTTTTTTCACCTCAGTAAGTGAGTGGTAAATTTTTCATACCTGACTTACAAGGTAAAGAAAAAACTGCATTTAGTGTAGAGAAAATGTACTCTTTGTCAATACCAATCAAGTTTTAGAGCAAATAATTTAATTACAAATGAAAGAAAACAACAAAACCCAAGGAAAGCTAGTACTTCCCCAGATGCAAGAACATGTCAATTTGTTTCTAACTCATTTTGACTGGTGATACATCCTATATGATCTCCAAAAGTCATTCAAGTATTTATAATAATGTTAGCTAAAACAAAGGCTTGGAAAGACTCTGGCTTTACGGAATGAATTTCAAAACCATATGCAGGGATTTAGTTGTGTGACTCCCATTAAAAATCAGTAGGTTCCTGGAGGCTAAAATCCTTGAAAACTGACCTCTGCCGATTCGAAGCTGTCTGTGCTGTCACATTAAAAAGTTCCAACGCTTACAGGTTAATGGTAAAAGCCTCTGATGAGAACAAATAAGTTTAAAAAATGCCATGCCTGAAATCACCTTACGTCTACTGCTCTGGGGATACGAAGCCAGCAAATCAAAGCTCTGATTTGGCATAATTCGTGAAAAAAACTGCATCCACTTTGAAGTCCTGCCTGTCCTAAAGTCCACAGGGTTTCATCCTTCTGAGATCTTTTTATTTCCAGCAACCTGGGCAGTTCTCTGGGTTCAAACAGAGCAAATGTGGGGGATGCCTTGTCTGGGAAACTTGGCAGGGGAGCACCCGGGGGCTGGTGGTACCTCTGACTTCCCGCAAACCTTTGTGCCTCCCTACAGGTCCTGCAGAAAAGGCGACGTGTTGGAAAATAACTGCCAGCCACCCCATGCCTTGCCCGTATCTAACCTCAGAGACCAGGGTCTGTCAGAAAACATGTTAACATGCTGTAGCTTACATAGCTTCAAACAGGCTGAGGCATTTTTAAAGTATGTGTCAGATGATCTCAAGAAAGGAAAACAAATAGTTGACCAGTTCACGTTCTCAGGACCGCACACACAAATTCCCACGCCCATGGCAGGAAGGAAAGGTTCAGATAGATGCACTTTTGAAGCTGGGAAGGTTTCAGAAGCCATTGCTCCTGTCTGTTAACTACTATCCCAGCTGCAGCCCCTACCCCACGGGGAGGTCTTCTCCCAGCATCAGTTGAGTGACTCCTACATGGGGACAGGGTGGCTGCAGATCTTCTTCCTGACACCTAAGGCTGCCCAAAAGCTCTCTGCCAGCTCCCCAAATACTGCAGTTTGCTGCTCAAAATATCAAATTAATCTGGCACTGACTGAGGAAAGGGAACCTCAAAGGTGTCCTGCAAACAGCAAGATCAAGAGAGCATTCAACAGGTCGCCCATCTGTTGGCATCTGAAGGACAGACATCCTGCTTGAGTGACCTGCTTAGATGTGTATTGTCCCCTCCTCCAGCCCAGTCAGTAGGTGACTCGGCCTCTCAGTCACATATTTTGGGAGGGGATGAGTCAGGCTCAGAGCCTGCTGAGCCCTCCCGAGGGAGCCCGGATGCCTGATTTCGAGAAGAGTGGAATTACACAGACTTAGAGCTGAATGCCAGTTACCATAGTTATTATTTCATCTACAAATCAAAAATGAAATTGTTGGATCTGTTATGGGGCCCTTCTCTGAGCAATAGTAGCACAAAGAATCTCACACAAAATCAACAAACACCAGAAAAAGTCATAATTTCCACCTGTTATATCAGGTGGGGTTGGGGCCCTGGGCAGGAGCCTTCCAGTTCACAGAATTGTTACGCTTGGAAAGGAACTCTGAGATCACCGAGTCCAACCACACACACACAAAGAACCCCTACAATCTTGGCCTCTAGAGCATGACCTGAAGTGCCACATCTACCTGTGTCTTAAACACCTCATGGTTGGTGACTCCACCACCGCCCTGGGCAAGCTGTTCCAGTGCCTGACCACTCTCGCAGTAAAGCCATTCTTCCTAAAATCCAGTCTAAACCTCCCCTGCTGCAACTTCAGACCATTTCCGCTGGTCCTGTCGTTATTCCCTTGGGAGAAGAAGCCAACACCCACCTCTCTACAACCTCCTTTCAGGAGGGTTCAGATTGGGATCCTTTCATAAAAATCACCAGTTACCTCTTTGATGTGTGCTTATCTGCTGCTCTGCACTTTGGAAGGAAAGGGAATCGCACCGGTTCCTGCGTGCCGAGGTATTTGCCTTGCTAATGAAGACGGTGCATATTCACTTTTGATCTGCTGAGAAATGGAAAGTGAAAAATTAAAGCTGATTTCCACCACTAATATTGTCACTGAACATCACTGCACTGTCTCCTGGCTGTGATCTGTATGCGTGCTGCTGCCTGGGGGAGCTGATGCCATTAAAAAACCTGTCAGCCTGGTTGGCCCCAGTGGACCCCCCCAGTACGAGGTCCTGGATGGAGCACTGTCCTATCCAGCTTTGGGCCAAAGCTCTCCAAGTCCCATAACACAGAAAATAATCCCATCATGTTTAAACCAACCTCTCCAATGTTTGGTTTCAAACTAGATCCCACTCAAAGACATATGTTAGGAAAAACCTGGCATATGAAGCATCCTTTTCCTTCAGTCAGGAAATGGCCAGCAGGACCAGGGCAGTGATGGTCCCCCTCTACTGAGCACTGTTGAGGCCTCACCTTGAGTGCTGTGTCCAGTTTTGTGCCCCTCACCACAAAAAAAGACATTGGAGTGGGTCCAGAGAGGGGCAACGGAGCTGGTGAGGGCTCTGGAGCACAAGTCTTGTGTGGAGAGGCTGAGGGAGCTGGGGTTGTTCAGCCTGGAGACAAGGGGACTGAAGGGAGACCCTCTCACGCTCTACAGCTCCCTGAAAGGAGGGTGTAGCCAGGGGGGGTCGGTCTCTTCTCCCAAGGAACAGGCGATGGGACAAGAGGAAATGGCCTCAAGTTGTGCTGGGGAGGTTTAGGATGGATATTAGCAAAAATTTCTTTACCAAAAGGGTTATCAAACACTGGAACAGGCTGCGCAGGGAAGCGGTTGAGCCACCATCCCTGGAAGTATTTAAAAGATGGGTAGATGTGTTGCTGAGGGACATGGGTTAGTGGCAACTTGGTAGTGCTGGGTTAATTGTTGGACTAGATGATCTTAAAGGTATCTGCCAACCATAATGATTCCACAAAAACCTTCCCTCTTGATCACTGTCAGTTTGGGTCTGTGAGGTGCACAATGGGGTTTTCACCCTTCTGGGTTGCTTCCCCAGATCTCAGCATGGCACAAGCTGGTGGAAGCTCCCACAGCTTACCCTGAGGATGAGGAGTCATTCAAGGGATGAAACAGCTGCTGATACAGAGCATGGACTGGATACAGAGGAGCTTCAAAACAAAACCCATCTCCCTTTAACGCAGCAAGTATCTCCTCGTCCTTTCCGAAATTTCCGAAGAATGTCACTTAGAGCAGCAGAAATTGCTGTCCTTCCCCAGAACAAAAGAGATCAAAACGTCATCCTGCTGAAGCCCCTGGCTTAAGTCACGAAAAGCAGGCTTTGACCCTAAACACCTTGGGGTCTGATATAAAGCAAGTTAGCAGAAAAGCTTCTCTGGCAGCACGAACAGACCGTACATCAGCATCCTTGATCTGTACAAACACAAGAGAAAATGTGGATAAAAGGGGCTAAAGCCACAGAGGGACCCACTGTTTAACAGCTGCCTCTTCTTCTGTGGCACTGAAATGGCATTGGACGGCAAACACCAAGTTGACACGGTCACAGGGTGCTGAAAGTCTGGCCTTTTTGGCGTTTCCCACCTCCTTTAAACAGACTCCCCCTTCATCCGTGTCCCCCGGGAAGATGTCATGCATCGCCCCACACAGCCCCCAACCCACCCAGCCTTTCCCCCTGTGCGCGCAGCGGCGCTTCACTCCCGCCAAGCTTCTTTTTATTGACTGGATCTGTAATGCGTGAAGGTCATCGCCTCACTTCACACATCTCAGCAGTGCTGTATTTCCACATTTAGCCACTTTGGTTTGTCAATACTATCTGTTACTATTTAACACCTGTCACCCCTCCCACGCGTGCGGGTTCACGCACGCAGGGACCGCCATCCAGCCTGGCCAGAGGAGGAAGAGGAGGAGGCAATGAGTCCAACGATCTGATTCATCTGCTGACCTAGGCTGCCCAAGCACTGGCTCCCGCTCCCCGAGGAGGAAGGAAAACCCAAGTAAGCAGCTTATCTGCTGCGGAGACAAACCAGGACCAGCCCCGGAGGTGCAACGGAGCCGTACGCAGCAGCTCCTGTCCTTCATCCAGCAGTTCAATGGTTTTCACTACACTAGTGAAAGGAAAAAAACAACTCCAGCCACCCCAATCCACAACTCCAAGCTGTGAACTTTCTGTCGAGACTTCCCATAGTCAGAGTTTGGCCTCCCTGGGGTCCTTGCTATTATGAAACAATAACAGTGTGTGAATGTTAGTGGCTCCACATGTTTGTGCGGCTCACGATTTGTGCGGCTTTCTCATTCACCAAACCTTTTAACGAATATGCTGTGTGGCCGTGACAGCGGAGTCATAACTGGAGATGGGCTGGTGCTTCAAAATCCCTCTCCACACGAGAACCTTCCCCGAATGCAGTGCTGTGGAACTCGAAGGTTTTTATATGGACTTTTTAAATTGCTTCTCCTTCACTGTATACCACTGCGTGCCCCGGTTTTTGCATAAAATCCTGCTCTCCAGCATTTCCTGTTGCCCAATAGCAGCTTCCCAAGCTCCCTCGCCCAAAGAGCTGGATGCTGCGGTGCATTATAGAATCATAGAATGGTTCAAGTTGGAAAGGACCTTAAAGATCATCCACTTTCAACCCCCTGCCCTGGGCAGGGACACCTCTCACCACACCAGGTTGCTCAAAGCTCCATCCAGCCTGGCCTTGAACCCCTCCAGGGATGGGGCAGCCACAGCTTCTCTGGCCAACCTGGGCCAGGCTCTCACCACCCTCACACCAACGAAGTTCTTCCTGAGAGCTCATCTAAATCTCCCCTCTTTCAGTTTAAAACTCTTCCCCCTCATCCCGTGGCTCCCCTCTCTGTTCAAGAGTCCCTCCCCGGCTTTTCTGGAGCCCCTTTAGGGACCGGAAGGGGCTTTAAGGTCTCCCCAGAGCCTTCTCTTCTCCAGGCTGACCCCCACCCCTCCCAACTCTCTAAGCCTGTCCTCACAGCAAAGGTGCTCCAGCCCTCTGAGCATCTTCGCGGCCTCCTCTGGACATGTTTCAACAGGTCCACGTCCTTCCTGTGTTGAGAACTCCATAGCTGGACACTGTCCTCCAGGTGGGGTCTCCCCAGAACAGAGCAGAGGGGCAGAATCCCCCCCCTTGCCCTGCTGACCACACTTCTTTTGATGCAGCCCATGATGCCGGAGGCTTTCTGTGCTGCCAGTGCACATTGACAGCTCACGCTGAGCTTCTCATTCATCAACACCCCCAAGTCCTTCTCCTCGGGCCTGCTCTCAATCAGTTCTCTACCCGACCTGTATTTGTGCTTGGGATTGCCCCAACCCAGGTGCAGCACCTTGCACTTGGCCTGGTTGAACTCCACGAGGTTGGCTCCAGCGATCACCCGACACTCAGCTGTGCGAGGACTTTGCTGAAGCTCCAAGTCCCACAACACACACCTAGAACCGGAGCTGGCTGACTCTCGGCTTGCTCAACAGAGCATATATATATAAGAGGTTGGGAATCAGGGCAATGCTGCCACTGAATACGGCCTCTTGATAGTCGAATAATAACTTCAAGCCTTATTTTGACATTGCTTACGTGGCACAGCAAAGCAGAAAGCAGCCTCTTGTACTCGCGCAAGACAACCGGGAATGTCAGATAAAGTAAGAATTGACTCCAAAGCAAACCCAGATGTTACAATTTCAGTCTGATTGGCTTTCATTTCCACATGCCTTTGCATTTCCTGGTCAGGACTGTGAGCAGAATTTCCCGCAGATAAGCCTGCTCTTGGAGAAGTGCCTCGCAGTTTTGCAAGCTGAGAAGCCCAGAGAAACATTCCAATCCAAGAGCAGGCGTAACTAAACTGAAATCTGTTTAAACAGCTCCTTCAAGGCTCATCTGCCACTGTACATCAGCGCCTGCGGCCGCGATGGTGGCATCTCCAGTAGCCAGTAACCACATAAATCTAGAGCAAACCCCACCCAACAGATGCAGCCGTTTTACTGAGAGCCTCTGTGACCATTGGGACACATCCAAGCTTTCTGCTGCTAGGGTTCTTCTGCTGAACAGGGAGCTTCATTTTCACATTCCCTTGAACTACAATCCATGGGATTTCGTTTTCTCCTGAGTAATGTGTCTCATGAAAGCGACGTCCAACTGGGACATCATTACCAAACCTCCAAACGTTATTTTTGTAGGAAAACCCCAGTAGAATAAAATTCCTATACTCCTGTTTAATTAATAGTGTGGACCGTTGCTTGCAGATCCTCTGAGCTGTGGCAATCGGCCAAGCTCAATGTCTTAAAAAAAGGTTTCACATATCGTAGTTTTCCACCTCCAGAAGTCCCTCACTCCTCTGAAAGACAATTACTGCTCATGTGCTTTACCTGTTCAGATAAAAATCCAACAGATCCTTATCATTTCCAACTGCTGCCTCCAAATTCCATTTTTTGTTTAATATTCTTTTATTTGTTTAAAACAAGTTTTATGTCTATACAGCTGTGTCTGCCTTGTGGGAATTTTATGGACTACTAATTCTATGCAGATGGTATCCACTATAAATAGGAACGACTGGTCGCCATATGAAGCAGTTACAGTGTTTCTGCTCCTTCCCAGCTCCTACAGAGGATGAGAGAGACAGAAAAAAAGGAAGAAAAGGGCAAGGGAAAAAATAGGGGAAGGGAAAAGAGAGAAGGGAGGGATGAGAAGGAAAGAGAAGGGAAATGAGATATTCTCCCCCCAACCTGCAGCAAGATGGCAAATCTCCATCTCTGTACAGTGATGGGGGAATGCGGAGAAGTTGAATTTGGTAACTTGGGAAGCTGACCTTGAAGGAAGAGAATTTAAGCAATCCTAAATGCTTTCCATTTCTCTATTTCTTCCAGTGTCCCTTATTAAATTAGGGCCTTTCATATACAACATTCTCTCCATCTTCTGCAGGAACACCAAGATTCTTTCATATATGAGCTTATCATACACTGTCTTATTCTTCACTGTGGGACTGGAGGATACTGGGGGATATTGGAAGAGATCAGCTACAGCATAACCCAGGGCAAGTATTAGGTAGCGCGCTTGATAGTCCTGTGTTGTCATCAGGAAATAACAAGTTCACACATCTAGGTCCCACGGCCTCAGGGGAACAAGCGATGCTGTGATTCAGAAACACAAATCTAAATGGTTGAAGTGTAAAATATTGGAGCAAGAAGCACTATTATAGACTATAATGAGAAACAGGCTAGAAATCTCTAAAGACCAGATAAGACGCTCCGAGAATTAGTCATATGGCGCTGCAAGTGATAGGTAGAGCTCTGAAAAACTGAAGGTGTAACAGCAAGGTTTTCACTAAATGACTGAATAATATGAAGACAGAAAGATTAAAAGCTGTCGGTACAGTGGAGCTCAGCACTAGAAGGAAAAAAAAAAAAAGGAAAAAGAAAAAGATTTGGATAGTTCTCGCACAGATTTTCACAGGACTGGGAACATACGAAATAAAATCTGACTTTCAGCATCTTCCTTTGCTTTCCCCACACTTTGCTACAGCCTTCTGTCCTTCCTGGTAAATGCAAGAGAAGTGTTTGGAAGATACTCTCTAGAAAGAGGAAAACCTATGCTAGTACAGAAACATGGCAATATCCACATCAACCTTTGTAAGTATCTTCTAGGGCTTAACAATTCCTCTGTGCAGATTTTCTCCAACTGGCCAGTTACCAGTTCATACATACTCAGTGGTCCTTGACTATCGAACATCCTCAAAAGTAACAGCAGCAGCAGATTTTTGACAGATCCCTCTCACTCATCCCCCAGGAAACAAGAAGTAATAGGTGGGAAATGAAGTCAGATAAGCTTTCAGGCCTGCAAATTGCTTCCCTTGGATTTTGCCTTAGAAGCAAACTCAATCCCATAGCAGCATTAGCTGGTTTCAGACCACTGGGTATCTGTCTTGTAATCAAAGATTTCACCTCTTGACTGATACAGCTTGCTTTTGACATTATTCACAAACCAGAGAGAGCACCGAAATACAAATGTTGTCAAAACTAGTGATTAAAAGAAGACGAAAAGTCCTCAGAAAGAGATATTACAGTTGATTTTCAGTTGGTCCTGACAGCAACCCCAGCATCTTCCAGTTGTCTTCAGAAAACGAGAGATGAAAAAGAGAGAGACTTTGGCAGCGCGGGGGCGGATGGCATCAACTTCCAACCGACGTTCCCAGGCTGTGAGGACTGACAAGGCTTTCCCAGGGCAGAGGAGGCACTTCTGAAACAGCGACGCACTCTGATCTTTAAATTGCCTCAGAAAGAAACACTCTCCGTGAGGCAGAAACAAATTCAGATCACGGGTACAATACATTTCCTAACAGTGTGGTCTGGCTAAGCCAATTCCAACCCCAGTGGAAGGCTAATGAGGGAAAAACTACCCAAACATTTACTTTCACTGTAGCTCTGACACCTTAGTGGGAGGTAAAAGCAGATACTGTTTTCCTGGAAGGGACAGACATTCATTACTGTGGGCAATGGCCTCTCCAGATACGCTGGCTTGGCTGCGAGGCCATATTTGCAAGACAGTGTTCCTCAAGTCCTCATTTCAGATAATTGCCCTCTATTTACCTCCGAAAAATTCCCAGCAGACTTTGATTTTTCAGTGCGGTACTAATAAGTTCATCTCGCTCCCAGAACATTGCAGAGGCAGAGTGCTCACTGTAGACTTTACAGAGTTTTGCCAAAAAAAAAAAGAAATCAGCAGAACCACACACAATACTCCTGGCACAAACGGTTGCTTCCCAACTGTCTCCAGCAGCATTACAAATAGGAAGATGAGTAAGAACGTCTCTGCGTGTGTGGCGCAGATAGCTGCACCTAATCCCACCAGAAGAAATGCAAAAAAGGGCACAAGGGAAAAGAAACGTTCACCCGCACCAAAATGTCAAAACTCCGTACCCGAGCCAGGAGCTGTGACTCAGGATGGTCCCAGAAGCGCCTGGATTTTGCAGTGGTTTGGAGCTTGGCAAAGGGCCATATCCTCCCTGCGTGGAGCAAGGAGCTGACTTCATAGGGACTCATTCTGAATAATAAGAGTCATCTTCTGCATTCCCACCACACAACAAGAAGTAAATCAGGGTCTCTTGAGTAGGGCTCGGAAACAAGGAAAAAAGCTTTCATCAGCTGTTATTTTTTATAAAAGAGGGGAGGGGAAGATATGGAGTGAGTACAGAAACACCTCTCCTTCCCAAGTACCAGATGTATTGTGCTGACAGCGGTCATCTTGGAGAAGCGAGTCAACTGAAGCACATAATGAATGAGAATTTCATGGATGGAGAATTTTTCAACTTTAGCTTTCCATGTGATTCTCCCACTCATTTTTCTAGCAAAGGAATTCAACCGGACATCAAAGAGGGAGACTAGTCATACATCATGTACCTGGAAAAACACATGAGCCCAAACCATGCATATGGGTATCTTAACTTAAACTTTTCAAAATGCTTAGTGATTTTAAATTGAGGACAAACTCCAGGGACAAAAAAAACGGGTATCTTTAAAGGACGCTCAGTGTGGTCATTAAAAATCAAATCACATCAAAGCATAAGCATGACAACAAGTCACAGGTAAGTACAAAGCCCTCGTTTTTGCTCATCGAACAGCCACATTGTGTGAAATGATACTTCTCCTACTGCAGATACACACACAGAAACATAGCAGTGATCAGAACTGGTAATGAGCAAAATTTGCATTGGTTTTGCCAAAAGCATGTAATGAATTAATAATCCCCAGCAGAAATTAGAACGCACGCATTCCCTGACAGATGAAAGTATGGCTGAAAGTTGTGGCAAAATGCTTTCCCTACTTCAAAATGCTCTGCAGAAGGAGGGGGAAAAAAAGAGGACAAAATGAATATGAACAAATTTTCATGAGCAGTGTGTTTCCCTTTGATCAGCTCTGCTAGGTAGTAAATACTATATGCACAAGTACATAACCACTAATTGAATCAGCTGTATGCTTTAATAATTGGAATTGACTGAAGAGGCTTTCAGTGGGTATTTTCCCAGGACCCCTCTCCTCAGCATATCCGTTACATTTCTTGTCTTATTTGCTCACATTTCAATTTTAAATCCCGCCACTCGTAACATGACAGCAGCGCTTTCAAGAGACTGCCTGGGCCCAGAGAAGGCTGTCAGAGCTAACACGCTGATCCTAGGAAAGGGAGCCTGATTAAAAACCTCATTGTGTCAGCCAGGCAATCAGATCTTCATTATCCTATGACACACGACTACTGAAATGGAACATTCACATATTTTAAACTTGAGAGATTTGTACTTTAATATAATTATTTTTGAAAGATTCTTCATCAGAAAGGTTAATAAGAGCAATATAGGTTAATAACAGCACTAAGGCAGCTGACATAATCAGATAATTGACCTTATTGATATGTTAAGTGCCCTATGCTTCACCTTGGGATGTGTGACTGCTCTCCACAGTCAATTATTTCATAATGATGCCTGCTTCTTAAGGTCTTATTGCTCGAATATTGGACTTCATCCAAGGTTTTCGGTGTACCCCCCTCTTTCCTCCTGCAAACCCTCTCCTGAAGGATTTCTGCTCTTCTTTCACCTGGGACTCTGCTAACATACGACAAGCACTTTTCAGAAATACACTGACACAGAGGGTGTCATTGTCTATAAATTCAGCTGGTTTCCTTCAACAAAACTGGGTGGATTCCTGTTTTCTTTATTTAGCAGGGAAGAGTGGCTCCAGGGCTGCTCTCGCTGCTGATGCTCTTGCCCACTGGCTCAGCACAGCCTGCTGCCCACCAAACCAGAGAGCTCTTGAGCTCAGCACAAAGGGATGTTCCATGGTATATGAAGCCTTGCTCACTCACCCTTCAGGGGGTTTCTCCCATGAACAATGCTGGCTGTTCGCTCAGGCTGCCTTTGCGGATCATAGAACCACAGAATTGCCGAGGTTGGAGAGGACCTTTCAGATCATTGAGTCCAACCATCAACCCAACACTGACAAAACCCATTACTAAACCATATCTCTAAGCACTATGTCTGCCCATCTTTTAAATACTGCCAGGCATGGTGACTCCACCGCTTCCCTGAGCAGCCTGTTCCAATCCTTAATAACCCTTTCAGTGTAACAATATTTCCTAAGAACCAATCTAAACCTTCCCTGGTGCAACTTGAGGCTCTTTCCTCTTGTCCTATTGCCTCTGTTACTTGGGAGAAGAGAATGACACACACACCCCCCCCCATCACTATACCCTCCTTTCAGTCCCCTTTGCTCTTCGTGTGACATCAAGAATAAGAAAAAAAACCTGTATCTGCGTGAAAAGGAATGGCTATTTCTCCCTGATTTTTCCCTCCAGGTAGGTATCACGGCTCTGCATCTTGTCCCCAGCCTGGCTGCATGTGTCCCCACGCCAAACTGTGCTGAATTTCCCAAATCTTGCACATCACTTTGTAGAAGTGAGGCTGGTTAGCAGAAGTTACTGGATTTCCTTGCTGGGCTGTGTGAGGAAGTTACAGGTCTGGGTGTTCACCTGCCTTAACCCACTCCACTCTTAGCCAGGAGGGGGGGTTCAGGACACTGCTGTTATTGAGGGGGGGTGCCCCTTATTTGTGAAAAATGATGGGCAGCCACAGTGGGTCCAGATGAGTTCTTACTGAACTGCCATAGCCCACTCCGGCCTCACTGCACACAAACAGGAGATGTGTAACAGGGTGATTCCTCCTTGGGAGTGATGCCCCAGGAGAGGTAAGGAATTGCTGCGAATCTCTCAGTGACAAAGGGGCTCAATGGTCATTAGAAGGGGTCTCTCAAGCGATGCTCCCCAGTCTCCCTGGCAAACTGTCCCTGCCCAGTCCCCAGCTTTAGAAATCTACCCTTGCTCTGATTCTGCTCATGTTCACGCAAACAGTGCTCTAATCTCAAGGGTGGCAAATCAATTCATAACATCTTAGAGAGTTATAAAGTTTTGGCTCCATTTGGGACCCTTTTCCCTTTTACTCAAAAGAAAGTAAAGTGTGCTTTGGGGGGGTGGAGTGGTAAAAAAGTATTTTGGAAGAGAAACAGAAAGGCCTGAAGTTTGAGCTACAGGTGCATGGAGTTTGAAGCAACCCTGAGGAGAAGGACTTGGGAGTGATGGTGGATGAGAAGCTCACCATGAGCCGGCAGTGCACACTGGCAGCCCAGAAAGCCAACCCCATCCAAAAAGCATCAAAAGCAGCGCGGCCAGCAAGTTGTGGGAGGTGATTCTACCCCTCTACTCTGCTCTGTTGAGACCCCACCTGGAGCACTGTGTCCAGCTCTGGAATCCTCAACACAGGAAGGACATGGACCTGCTGGAAAAGGTCCAGCGGAGGGCCACAAAGATGCTCAGAGGGCTGGAGCACCTCTGCTGTGAGGACAGGCTGAGAGAGCTGGGGTTGTTCATCCTGGAGAAGAGAAGGCTCCAGGGAGACCTCAGAGCAGCCTTCCAGTGTCTGAAGGGAGCTCCAGGAGAGCTGGGGAGGGACTCCGTGTCAGGAAGTTTAGTGATAGGACAAGGGGTAATGGCTTTGAATTGGAAGAGGGGAGATTTAGATGAGATACTAGAACTTCTTTGCTGTGAGGGTGGTGAAAGCCTGGCCCAGGTTGCCCAGAGAAGCTGTGGCTGCCCCATCCCTGGAGGGCTTCAAGGCCAGGCTGGATGGGGCTTTGAGCAACCTGGTCTGGTGGGAGGTGTCCCTGCCCAGGGCGGGAGGGTTGGAACTGGGTGAACTTTGAGGTCCCTTCCAACTCTAACCATTCCATGATTCTGTAAGTGTTTGCAATCTCAGCCGTCTGCCACGTGTCTCCAGTTCTCCCTCTCTATCTGCTGGCTGATCTCCCTTCCCAGGTGCCCAGGCACACTCTAAAACATTTCATTCACTCGACACTGAATCTTCTTGTCATCTAATGGGCTTAAAATTGGGATAATATTCAGCTAAAAGGCATTAGCAAATTTTGTGAGAGCCTGGGTATGAATCGACACTCCTGAGTGCACACCAGAGCAGGGCTGTGACGCAGAGGCCAGCGAAGACAGAGATTTACTCTGCAACCACTGTGAAAATGAGGGTTGTGGGGGAAGCCATTATTTCTGAGACATTTTCTAGTTCTTTCCCAGCACGTCTTTGAAGCGCTCTGCTGTATTTTCACCTCTAACTGATGTAAATGGCAGGCCAGTCTAATGCTGTCCTGCAGTTTAACAAATGTGATGGCAAAATGAAATGGCAGGCTGCTATTTGGTAGCCTCTCAGGCAGGACCCTACAGCAGCAATCTGCTGTGCTCCAGGCTTCTCACAGCCACGAGAAATGAAGGATTGCTCTGCACTGTTTATTAGTAAACCTGTTCTCTGCAGTTTTACCTGATGGGACTACTCTGATCATCATAATTCAACAAATAAAATTTAATCTGTGTGAGTTGCTATTGGTTAATATCTTAACAGGGATATCTTTGCAGCAGTCTTAGCCCAGTAGTCCAATTAAGTTGCACAGGCAGGGTATCTTCCATAATCTCAGCCACTTTGAAAGCATAGGGGATGTATCTGCTGAAAGAAAATTGCCTCATCTTGGCACCACGACCTTCAGCAAGACAATGCAGGGCTGTAGTCACCTCCATCAGCCAAAGAATAAAACCACAAAGGGTGGATTAGGCCAAAGCAAACCAATATAGACCGGGAAATACTCAAATAATTTCCAACTAAATTTCTGCCTGACGATCTCCTGCCTGCAGGGCAATGGGCACTGCCATTCACTCTGAAGCCACGGTAGCCATCAAGGTCCCCTCAATTCCCTCCCAAAACTGGCTGTTCATTTTCAGGGATGGAGGACAGATGGTCAAGCTTTAGCTTGGCACCATCCCTCTTATCTTCCTGCCTTTCATTCATCTTTAATATACCACCCTTGGACTGCTGGGAATGTCTGGGAATGTGTAGATGACGGTGATTAAAAGGAAAAAAGGAGCCTATGGGATGCTTTTAGCTGCTTTGCAGCTCATATGGGAACACCTAACACAAGGTGATCACGTCTGGTGAGGGCAGGGTGCTTGTGATGGCAAGAGAGGCTGCAGTTGTGCAATATGCTTCCATGTCGGCAGAAAAAGAGCCTCTCCCCACTAATAGACATTCACATCTTCAGCACTCTACAGCGATAAGGTTTTACAGTCCTTCCCATAACGTTATCTATTAGTAATCACCAAGCATCCAAGCAGAACAAATGGCTTTAAAGGAGCTAAGAAAAAATATGAGCTCAGAGCAACACGTTTTGCTTCTGATCCATCATGTAGTACACCAGAAAAGTGAGACCAGCCTGCTAAGTATATCATCCTGTTGACACATGGGACAGGGGGAGGCACACCAGGAGGACACATTTGACCAAGTCAGGTTTCAGGGTGTACTTGTTCCACTGACAAGTGAAAACGTTAGTTGAAAATATCCTGGTGCTCTCATTCTGCTCTGAAAAGGATCCTCAGAAGCAGATCACTTTTAGAGCGCCAAGAAGTTTTTGTCCAGGCACTTCTGTGGGAGCAATTCAAAGGAACTCAGGGTTTGGACTGAGAAGCTCAGCTTGTCCCCATGTCAGAGAACTCTGCTCCCCATCATCAGGGTGTTCCACTCCCTGGCAGCTCTGGTGGTCTTTCAGGGAGAGTCATTGGGATGAACTTCAGCCTATGTGTGGAGGTTCCTCCCTGCTGTACCAGGGCACTTCTATTAATGTGAATAACACTGTAAGAGCTCAGAGGAGCACTTCCAGTGCCCGATGTTGCATGCAAGCACAGGGAGGGAAAATCCCTGCCTGTTGGATGTTCCAAGCAGAGGAAAAACAGAGAACAGGGAGAGCTAGCCCTCATTTTCATAGAATCATAAATTGCTTTGGGTTTGATGGGACCTTTATGACCACCCAGTCCCACTCCCTGCCCTGGGCAGGGATACCTCCCACCAGACCAGGTTGCTCCAAGCCCCATCCCACCAGGGTTGGGGCAGCCACAGCTTCCCTGGCCATTTTATCAACAAAAGGTTGGCTGCACCCCTCTGACTACGAACTGGATGGTAACTAAGAACATGACTGACTTTTCAGACACTGAAGTAAAGCTCTGGGGTTTGGTCTCTTGTTATCAATTCAATTGATAGCTACTCACAGCAAGCCTGGGCCACTGCCAGCGAGCTGCTGTGGCTCAGGAGGAGTGACCATAGGGCTCCTCTTCCCCAAGGCAAGTCCATCTGCACGAAGGATAAGATGTACAGAATGGCTCGGTTGTCCTAGCTCCATCCCTCATGATGCTCATGCTGGGTACTGAGTAGAAGCAGACTTAGAATAGCACTGAAAATCCCATCTTTTCTCCTTGAATAAACAATAGCCAAGCTAAGACAACTCACAGTGTTTTAAAATGCCACAAATATTGCCAAGTTTGCAAAAAGCATTGGACAGCTCTCACAGAAGTCACTGGGACTGCCTGGAGCTCACCAAGGGGAAAACCTGAGTAGAGGAGTGGCTTTTGGTCCACACAATCTGCTTATAAACGCTCTGGTGGATTGGAGCTACCAGAGAAACCACGACTGTATAAAGCTGGTGCGAACCTGGTCACCTGGGAGGGAGGAGAAGGACAGAGCGAGGTCCCGGTCTAAATTATGTGTACATCGTCCCCAGAGAGGAAGAGGCTCCACCGTGAGTTGAACCCTAATAAGGCACGAAGGAAACCTGTGAACATCCTAATCCAGGCAAAACATTTCAATCAGAGTTCACACCACATTAGACATCAGAGAGTCAAAAGAGAAGGCACAAACCCCTGAGAAGCAGCTTCAGTATTTCCACTGCTTACAGAAGTGTTTGGCATAGAATCTTTTGAGCAAGGGTTCCCATTTTTCTGTTTTCCTGCATCAACTACCAGGACATTTATGGCAGCATACAAATAATGCACCACAGTGATTAATAAACAGTAAAGGGAAGCTTAGTACAAACTCTGAGCAGAACCCATTTCCCCTCCTGGAGTTGTACAGCAGAGCCAACGCTCGCAACTACATTTCAGAAAATACACTATTTGTACAAAAGTTGAAAAATACCACTGTCATAATTAGATTTGCCATTAGGCTTGTGTGGCATAATTAGAAATGTAATTTCTCTGTAAGCGCATAGCAGTGCTCTAGGAAAAAAGGTGTCACTACTTATTACAGGCATATGCAGGTACTCTAGCTAACCACATAAATTGATTAAATACTAAACCAGGCTATGGAAGCTAATTGTTTTGAACAAATACCTACTTACTGCATGTAAAGGATGTATTTCCTTGCTTGTTGGAAAGCGTAATTTATTCCAACAACTACTAACTTTACTGATGAATGCCACCTAGCTCTGTTCTCAGCTCCAGGTACCCAAACATGTCCTATGGAGGCCACTTCACAGCATTATCAGTCAGCAACAGTCCCTGAAGTCAAACAACTCAGATGAAAGCAAGAGAGTGGCAGGACACCACAGGCAGGACTGGGTTCTGCCCTTGTCCCTCTGTGGCTCCAGGTGACCACGTAGCCTCTTTGGGCATCTAACTGGAACCAGATGATCTTTTAGCTCTGTTCTAACTCTAACCATTCCTTGATGCTACCTCCTGGCTAACACTCCTTGTGTATTTCTCTCAGAGGTTGACAAAGGAGCAGAAGGGAGCCAGTTGTTAAAATCAGGTAATCTTCTCTGAAATTACTAGCTGCTATTATTAGCCACATTTGACATATTTTCACTCAAGCAGACAGTTGTGGTTTGTGTGAGCCCACGTTAGGACTTAGTAGCAGGTTCTTCACAGGTGTGTTGGACTTTCCCAAGTGCTCAAAAAGTCTTGGAGGAGCCTCTGAAAAAACTAAACCAGCCCTACAACTTATATTTGCAGGAAGAATTTCTGCAGCGTTTAGAAACTCCTAAAGCAGCAGCACTGACGTGACGAGCTCTGGGGCCCTGCAGCCTCTCAGGACAATTCACCCAGTTCATAAACAGGCAATCGCTTGCCCACTGTCCCAGCCCCACTTCCCATGTGGAGACAGGCAGGGAGCCACCATGGAACACACAAGAGCAATGCAACCATCCACCTGGGTGCAGGTCACCCAGTGCTGTCCCAGCAGTACTCAAGGAGACTCAGGGAAGAAGCAGAGCTTACCAACATGAACTTAAAACACAGCTGACAGGAGAAAAAGGTACCTGTCAGGCTGGCAGGATTTGAAACACTAAACCTGATTCTCCCAGCACTGTGATTTCCTACTGTTGTGCTTGCATAAAGTCATCTTAGCTTTTCCTGCTAATAAATGAGAAGACAATCTGACCCAGTGCGTTCATTGACAAGCTCTGCAGAAGAAACCTCAGGAATATTTTATTCCTCCCACATTAGGAACATACAGAACATACAGAGAAATTTACCATCACGTAATGATCCCTATTATGCAAAGCGAGGCTGACAAAATTTCCATCATTACATCCCTGACAAGTGCTCAGAACTGCGGGGGCTTTCAGGCTTTCTTTTGAAAAAAGACCTGCAAAGTAGCTTTAATATCTTAAATATGGAGCAGGAACTTCCTCCTCTCACTATTCACAAACACCTTAAATGCATCTCCTTCCTTCACAGCTCGTTAATCCCCATTCCTTTGCTCCTCAGACATTTAAATTCCTTCCACAGATCGAACACAGCAGAGGTGCTTAGATCAGGTTTAATCAGCACTCTGAACACCCCTCACGACCTTGTTGGTTCTTGAGTGACCAAAGATCACGATGAAATCAGCCAAGTGCGATGGCAAGGACCTCACCAGAGCCCAAAGCCCTTGTGCCATTACCAAATCACGACCCCCTCCACAGGTTTTTCTGCTGTTTGTGCATCCAAAACCACCCATCAAATAGTTCTATTATCATCGAAACAATGATTAAAATCCAGAATCTGAAGGGCAAGCAGTTTGGTGGCGAGTTAGCCACCGGGCTGGCATTACGCTGCCTTAGGGCCGCACTGCACACCACAGAGTGCAAATCTCACCCAGTTTCTCTTTGGTTGGAGGCTCCAAAGACTCCACTCTGGCCCCAAACCTCTGACTGATGAGACGGACAAGTGATAGTAGCGTGGTCTGCATACACAGAGCTGCCTTCCAGGGCCATTTTCATCTTCCTCCCTGGCATCTGAATACTGATAGAAGTAAATATCAAAGAAACATGTGCAAAGAGTGAGCATGTGGGGCTCACAGACACAGCTTCCACTGGCTCTTCTGTCTTCTTTGCCGCTTTATTGTCCTTTCTGTGTGTCCACATTCCCCCTCCCACCTCAGATTTGCACTTCTGCTACTCTCAGGTCCTTACCTGTTCCACCACAGACCTTCTCAACCTGGGTCTCTTTGCCTCTTTCCAGCTTTCCTAACCAGCTTTCTTCCCTCTGCTGCTCAGCAGAGGAAAGAGCAGGGACCGAGAAAGTTAATGAACGTCACACTGGGGTTACTGCTTCCAGCACTCTCCCTCTCACACACACTGTGGGCCAGGCTCACACGTGAGCCCCAGAGCAGTAATTAAGGGATTTTTAGGAGGATAATGCCCTCGGAGGGCTTCGGCAGATTGACACATGGTATTTCTTCTTAATAATGACTATCCTGAAACGTATCGGATCTGTACGCCACTGCGTTTCTGGCAATTTGTAAGAACTGTTCAATGTGTAGCCAGCTGGAACGCACAACAGCACATAATTGTTCTATTACTGCAGACTTCAATTGTTTCTCTTTTATTCATTAAATGGCCATTTATTGGAAGCAAGGTCCTTTTTTTAGATGCATTTTTACACAGCTCTAGATTGCACTTGCCAGGACTGAGCAAGGGCAGACCTTCCCTTTTCTCACTGCGCTCTTGGAAGGCAAATGGGGAGCACAAATGCTGGAATTTTTGTTTTTTAAATGGAGATGTTGAAAGCCTTTTGCATTCTGCATTGGAACAAAAATGAGGCCTTTTGAAAGGTTGCATGTGAGTCAAGGGAGAAGGCCACCCAGGCTGACTACGGGAGAGGCGAGAGCAGCAGCCCTGAGCGCTTCTCCTTTGGATGGAGAGAGTGCTCAAGGACTAACATTAGGGAAAGGAGGCCATTGCAAGAGGGTACACAGAGCGAGGAAGAAAACCAACTTGCAGGTGCTTACAGTGCTCACCAGGAAGTCAGGAGACATGATGACTTCCATCGAGGTCCCAGGTGAGTGCCCAGGTGGGAGATGGTGGCATCAGTGTCTATTTTAGACCAGGAGCTCTACACCAAGCCAAGAATTTCTTGAAAAACAAAAGGCACACCAAGCCCAAGAAACATATCCCAGACAGGTATGAACCCTGAAAAGTGTTGTAGAAGTAACTGAGCTATCTTGAGAACTGCTTTCCATACAATCAGTATTATTGTGATTTGCAAGTGTTTTACACAATACAAGAGCCAAAGCCTAAACCCAGGAAGCCCAGGTCTGAGATCCCTAATGCCCATTTCAACTGTTGCTCCCCAGGCAGAAGGTGGACGCTTTGTCCAGTGCATTCTAGTCAGACCACACTACCTGGTAAGCTGGGGCTGACCTGTATTTCACTCTACAACAAAAGAAGTGAAACGTCACATTAAAATATATATACAGGAGGAAATCCCTCTTGCTCTCCTAGTCCTTCTTAGAGCTATTGAAATGGCTTAAAAAAAAAAAAGAAAAAAAGCAAGACGTAATTGTTTCCTGTGCAAATGTTGTGCCAGACTTTATTTTTATGGGCTGTATTTATTGACCTTAGCTATTTTTCCAGTGTGCTGCACAGCGTTAGACTTGGCAGGAAGTCCTACAGAGTGAAATAACATCTCTGAAAAAGTGGGAATTCTCATTGTTTGGCATGGTCAAGGAAAACTCCAGCCAAGCAAACTTATGACCTTCACTCATGTCAGCGCCAGGCCAGGCCAGGCCAGGCCAAGCCAGGCACTAGCCCAGACTCTTTGCTCCTCTGAAGTCACCAGAAGATCCAGACTCGAGTGTGTGACCCAACACCTAAGCGAAGCCACATGCCCCCATCTGCTCTGCCCCACACCCCCAGTGGGAGCATCTACCTGTCAATGCAATTAAAAGCAGAGATTTGTGCTTTGTCTAGATACCCATTTGTTTTCAGGGGAGCAAAACAAGACGCCCAGGCTCACCAGGAGCCCTTAGCGAGTTAATTGCAGCTGTTTAAGAGGTAGGCCTTAATGTGCCTGTCGGCTCCAGCAACTCGCTATACTTCCTGGGATTAGGTATGCATCCAAGACAGATGTCTCCCAGGCAATCAGAAAAGTCCCAGGGTACATACACTGAAGAAGACAGAAGACAACTGAAGAGATTTATGTTGGATGGAATGACAAGCTCAAGAGTTTAACTGCACATGGCATTTCTGGAAACTTGCCAGCGCAGAGTTTAGTGTGTTTTGTGTACTTCACTCATAACTGTTTATTGTGACAGGTAAACACTTGTTTTGAAAGCTTGCAGGCGTACTATTAAAACAGAAGTGTTCCTGACACAGTCAAGCTGTGCTGTCAAATGTTTATCTTTTGAATGATGAATGCTGGCTTTCCTTTTCCTTCCTCTCAGTCTGCACGGAACAGATTTGAACAGTCTCTCCCGACTTGTTTGGGCTCATTTCACCTGGGGGACAGAGCTGGAAGCTGACAAGCCAGAGAGCAGCCCTGGAATTATCAGTCCAGACGCCAATAAATGAAGGTGATGCAGAGAATGAAGGAGGAACAATAGAGTAAGAAGAGCAAGCTCAGCGCCAGGTCTGTCTGCAAATGGAAATGCAGATGGTGAGGTTTAGAAGGTAGACTAGAGCTCAATTTCCAACACTTCAAGCATTTGAGAGACCCATACTTCATAAGTAGAATTCGGGACACTTATGCTACCTAAAGAAAGTTAGATATTATTCTTTACTCTCTCATTTAAAAGAGAAACTAGAAAATCTTGGAACAGTTAAGTCACATATTGGAGTAGTCTGTGAAAGTGCAGACAATCATAAAAGTTGTTGGCAAAAATGAACAAAGAGTCTTATGGATGAGAATTAAAATTCTCCCCTTGGTGCAAATATGCCGTCTACCAAACTAGAAGAAAAGCCTGTGAAAAAAAGAGACAGTAATTTCTGTGTATCTTAGTGTAATTGCATATGTTAAAAGGCTGTGGAATTCAGCAATGATCCCACGGGCTTTCAAGTGGATTTCAGATATTTCACAGTGTGTCAGTTATAGATTGAGACATAAGACTTTGGGGAAAAAAGTACAATTTTTGATTAGATGAAATAGCATCAGATTTCCATGAAAATGCAAATGCTTCCTGAATTCATTGCTAATGCAGTTCTGCTGCTGCTTTGTTCTGCTGCAGTGGTGCTCCAGCCACGGGCTTGCTGACCTGCACTGGGGCCAATTTAACCAGTACCACTGTAAGGGCTGCCTGCTGTGGGCACATGGCCGAGAATGAGAACTGGTAATTTATGACTTATTCAAGGAAATCGGTCTTACACGATGCGTAAGCCGTGGAACTGCCCACCACGGGAAGCATTGGAAGCGATCACCTCACACAGGAGTCAAAGGAAGATTGAGTATTCACCAGGGTACTGAAAATATCAGGGATCACAAGAATGGAAAAAACCCAAATTTGCTTCCAAAAAGACACTAAACAGCAAAGTGCAAGTGCTATCTAATTACAAGAGCAAAAGAAAAGAGCCTCTCGTCACCAAACCTGTAAATCCAGTAGGTCCATGCCTTAGCCCATGTACAGAGGCTGGCCAGTGGCTAAAGCTTAGATCAGGCTACTTCAGCAGAAGGTGGAATTAGGACTTTACTGCCTAGGGAGACATATATATTATACCTTTGAACCGTGCTTAACACAGAATTTCCACAGGGTTGTTACTGGAGGGATCACTCAGAACCCATAATGGGGCACACACATCACATCCCTCTGGCAGGAACATCTGGTGACCCATAAACCAGCCGAAGCTCTGGTGCCATGTCAGAGCCATGGGGCAGGTTTGTTTATTTATTTACAGCCCATCAGAACTCTGCTGCTGGCAGCACAGGCAGACAGGGTGCCACAGGCTGCCCAGCAAGGACAGCTGAGCTCTGTCTTGGAGACTCTGAAGACTCGAAGGCTCCAAAGGCTTGCAGCCCTGGATGGGGGTGGCTTTCTGGGCTGCCAGTGTGCACTGCCGGCTCATGGTGAGCTTCTCATCCACCATCACTCCCAAGTCCTTCTCCTGAGGGCTGCCCTCCAGCCATTCTCTGCCCCACCTGTATTTGTGCTTGGGATTGCCACATCAGCTTTATCAGGTATCAGGTGCTTAACATCCTGAAGTCCCATCCAATTTTTCATCAAGCCATGGCCCTAGTAAAGGCTTTAGTTTGGCCGAGGGGTAAACAAGCCCTAGCCCAGCATTTACCTCTTTTTTCAATTTGCTTTTTCAGCCTAAAGTATCTCCCTTTTCTTTCCCTCTTACAGCTGTTTCTTCAGGTGCGGACGTAGCATGACGCCTAAATATAAATCATCACAAGCAGCTGCTAACTTCAGGAGCCACCACGCCAGGGCCAATTCCTCAGGCGCTGAGCATCTTCCCCACTCCGAACCCTGCTGAAGTTTGTACAGAAACAGCTTGGCTAGAAAGGGGCTTCTGTCCTTCCTTCCCCCTCAGATTTAGCAATCAACAGAGCAAGCTACTTCATCATTTTTCCTAATGAAAAGTCTCTTGTTCAAAACAAGAGGTGATCCCTGTGCCAGGAGTCTATGCTTAACTACTGCTTTTGTCCTGTCAAATAAAAAGCATATGAAAAAGGCAGTAATAAAAACGCATTAAGACTCACACAAGGCTTGTTAAATGATTTAAATCTTCATAATGTATAGCATTTTCCTGGTAATTAAGTTCGAACATTGAGTTGGGCTAAATGCTCACTCCTGTTAGATAACACTTTCAATGCTCCTTCACACGCTCAGATATTTTTTTTATCTCTAACACAGGCCCTGACAACCCAAGGCAGTTACTCTGAAAAGTGCAGGGGGTGCTTCCGACCGCTGGGGCACAGCGTAGCCCCATCACCCACTCCCCTCGTACCTCTGCACTAGCTCGGAGTCCCCCTGCAAAAACAGATCTGGGTGGAACTTGGGACTCCTTGCTGGAGAGGAGCTGCATTTTTATGTGAAGTAGAAGGAAGAGAAAGATAGATGCTCTCTGCTCATGTTTCTATTTTATTTTTCTAAAGTTTGCCCTGAATAACAATTTCAAGAGAAAGTCCTGACCTGCCCTGGTAACAAGCTATTTGCCTGCAAGCAAAGATCAATGGTTGTTCCCATTTTCTTTCCCACTTCTGCCTCTCTCTTCCTGCTGTTTTTGCCCTCCTATTTATCTGCTCTTGCTTTACACATTCCAGCTTTTGTTCTCAGCTCTGTCTTGTTTCCCTGCCCTCTCAGTGTTCAGTTACATCCAGCTACACCACCCAGCGTATTCTCAACAGAACAGTTCTTTTGATTAGAAAATCCTGATGCCTCCTACTCAGAAGTACAACATTCAGATGGGAGGGTTTGGTCCCATGCAGTAAGAGACATCTATACAGAATCACAGAATGGTTTAGGTTGGAAGGGATCTTAAAGATCATCCAGTTCCAAGCCCCTGCCCTGGGGAGGGACATCTCTCACTAGACCAGGTTGCTCAAAGTCCCACCTAACCTACTCATACCTAACCCCATCACTCACAAACCCATCTGAACTTCATGTTGTCCAATTTAGACTGCAATCATATTTAATGCTTCATTTTAAACACAACCAGGTGAAGACAGCATTGCAAAACAAGCTCAGTGAACAGATGTGATGCACATGTAGGGTTTGTAATTTGGTCAGCCAACACACAAAGCCCCAGTAGGTTAATTGACATTGCTAACTCCTGCTCGGCAAGGGAAAACACATTTAGATACTCTGTAAATGCTTCAGGTGAAGCCTTCAGCCATCAAAGTTACGCAGAATAATTCTCAAAATTTAGGTCTATTTTCAAACTCCTCCCAGGCTGGCTTCATATATCACCCCAGCTGAAACTGTTCTCATGATATATTATACATGGAGACTGCACTACATCATCAGAATTCTGACACTGCCATGTTCTGGGTATGCTAGGATACAACACAATGAATTACAACAGCAGACATTGACAAATACACTTTAGGGCAAGTCAAAATTAATTTTTTTAGCTGCTTGCAGTTGGCTTAGAAAGTAATTTTTATTAAATAAACTAGTGGGAGAGAGGGCAGATTCAGAATCCTTGAGAAAGGGAATGGCAGAGCAGAGAGGACAGAGAGGGAGGAGGCAGGTTCAGCTCCATGATTTCGGAGCGGTCAGCTGGGCCACATCCCCACGGTGCTCACCCATAAGCTCACAGCTCTGCCAAAGCACCTTGTATCTGGATCAAAACCAGGTGATAAGTCCATAGGTGCAGTCCCATATCACAATTCCATGGTCTTCAAACAATTCCCACCAACTTCAGCAAGGGAATGTATTGTAAACACCAGGTATACAAGGTATAGTGTGTATCAGAGGGATGCAGCAGATGGGCTTTCACCTGGAAAATCCATAATAATTCTTTTTTTTCTTTTTTTATAAAAACAAACCAGTAATAACAGTAAGAACAGGATAAGGTACAGCTGATAAAGCCAAACAAAACACCCGTTCCTGAGAAGCAAAAACTGGTACCTTCAAGAAAGCCAAGAACACTACACATCTTTTTCTCTCTGAAGGAATCTTTTTGGGGAATCAATTAACCACAGTGTCTTATTCAGGTAGACTTCAGATTAGTACCATATCCCTTCACTATAGATAATTAACCTCAGTTTCTGAATTAGCAGCAAAATAAGACAGTTATTAGTTTTTATAATGACTAGAACTCAGTATTTTGGGTAGTTAAACACCCAAGAGCTTAAATTAAAATAGACATCTGACATAAATCCCTAAAGTGTTCTTCAGATCATTAATACTATAAATTCCACAGTAGATTGAACTGACAATGTTCCCGTTTCCTTCTGGAGCACTCCAAAGGGATGAGCTACTCCCTCAAATCAGCATTCAGTTTGATCTCTGAAATAATCTCTCCTTGATACCTAAAGCCTCAAGGCCAACAGCAGAGTTAAACTCCTATCCTCCTCTTACCAGAACTGTTACGTCTAGTGAAGTGAGGAAAAAAAAAAAATTATTATAAAATCCCGCTTTCCTGGTCTGCCTACAGGCTGCTCCACCCATTACCAAGACAAACTGGAGCTCACATCCTAGAGCAGCCCCTGGGCTGGGGTCACAGCCTGGGGCAGCGGCACAGAGAGAGACCCTGGAGCTGTCACTGCCTCCTAGGCCATGGGGACAGAGCAGGCTGCGCACAGCTCCCTGGGGATCCTAAATGAGCTGAGCCTAAATTAGTCTCTCCATGCATCAAGTCTCCTGCTGTGGAAGTGTGGAGCACAAGAAGCACCAACGACCTTGCGGAGAGTCCAAGGCTATGAGGATGATGCGGGACTGGAGCACCTCTCTGCTGAGGAAAGGCTGAGAGACCTGGGGATGTTCAGCCTGGAGAAGAGCAGACTGAGAGGGCATCTCATCAATGCTGACCAATATCTAAAGGGTGAGGCTCAAGAAGATGGGGCCAGACTCTTTGGTGGTGCCCAGTGACAGGACAATGAGTACCAGGCACAAATTGGAACATCAGAAGTTCCATATCAATATGAGGAAAAAATTCTTTCCTGTGAGGGTGGCAGAGCCCTGGCAGAGGCTGCCCAGAGAGGTGGTGGAGTCTCCATCTCTGGAGACATTCAAACCCACCTGGACACATTCCTGCCCAACCTGCTCTGTGTCGACCTGCTCTAGCAGGGGGTTGAACTGGATGGTCTCCAGAGGTTCCTTCCAACTCCCACCATTCTGTGATTCTGCGAGTTGCTGCTCCATCCCCCTGCCCCACAGCTGTATCACCTCCAATACAGCATCCTCTTCCTCAGCACCCTCACCCTGTCCTGAACATTGTTCACCATCAAAAGCCCTTTCTAATACCTACCATGCATCACTGGTACTGTAAAAGGAGCATGTTACTTCTTGTCCTACCCATATTTGTCCTTTCTTCCCACTAAGACAACACCGAGACTCACCGACCTTCTGGTCCAATCTTTACTTTCTTCTTCTCATCGGTTCCTTTTCTGCAGAAAGTCATCCTCTGTGCATTGATTAGTCCAGCCCAAGTTAAGTGCCTCACACTTGACGCTAATTTAATTTTTTTTTTCCCACCAAACTATTTCTGCAATTTGCTGAACTCATTTGAATTCTCATCCCGTTGTCCAATATATTTGCAGTCCCTCCTAGCTTGGTGCCATCTGTAAATTTAATAAGCCTACTACCTATTCCATCATCTGGGTTGTTAATGGAAGTGTTGAACAGAACCAATTGCCTCCCTCCTGCCCAAGCCTCAGTCAGTCTGTCTGCTCCTTTTAAGGGCTTGCAGGGGATATTTTGCCTGCAGAGAGGTGAAGGTACGTCCAACACTGACTTCTGTGGAAACTGTAACGTCTCCAAGGGTGGTCACTGAGTCTCAAAGGCAGCAACACAAATCCCAAATACGCTGCTCAGGGCAGCGCAGACCTTACCAGAGGTGTGCTTTATTCCATTTCAGCTCCAGCTATGCATAACACCACAAAGGAAAGAAAAAAAGAAAGAAAGAAAGAATAAAAGCTCTAGGGATTGTCCTGCGGCAAGTAAAATGTATATTCCAAGAAAAATGAATGTTTACCTTCCCATTTAAGTGAATCAATTAGCGATAAATATCCCCAAGGTATAGAAAAGACTAACACAGATAACAAAGGATATGCCCCAAATAATAGAGGATTAGAAAAGGCATACACAAGTAATAAAATATCAGCTACAGATGTCACTTGAGCAGATTGCAAAACAGAGAAGAGTAAGTAGCTGAGGAAGGAAAGAAAACAGAGGTGACGAGAAGATTGCAGTAGCAGTAAAGATAAATGATGAGCACACTTTTTGAGTATATATGCCAGGGCTAAAAGAGAGCAGCACAGAGACAGGAAGGTCTCCTGGAGAAGAGAAGAGTAATTTATAAACAAAAGAGCCAGACAGAGCTTCTATACCCAAAAATAAGTCCTTTCTTTCCCGGTTCTATCACTTGCTCTAAGAAAAGATATTGCCTTTCCCTACAAACCTTACCTCTTGACAATACCAAAATAGAAAGATGTATTTGCCCTGGCACTCTGAAAGGACAATGGGAAATAGATGCCCAGAGCCTAGAGAGAAAGAAACATTTTGAGGATGAAAAAGGACCAGGGTAAGAGCTTCTCAAGAATTACATTTTATCTCATGAAAAATGCCACCAAAAAGGAGTAAAAATTGGTTCCCCTTTCTCAATAGCTTCATTTTTGCCAGAGTGTTTTTATCAAAAAATGAAATCTTTTCATCAAATACCTCTAGGTTCCCAAACAAAACACATGTAGCTTTAAAGCAAACTGAAGTTTCCTGTTTGGGCCTTTTAGAGCTTTGTAGCATTATTGCAATACAAATCATGAAGAACGAGCATCTCAAGGCAATTTAATATTTTTTTTTAAAAAAGAACCCAAACCCTTACAAGGCTTTTAATATTGATTTTTCCTGGCTTTTAAGCAAAACCACTAATAAAAAGCAGAGAAAGATGGAAGGTGATATGGCTCCACACAGATGGAAAATGCTGAGACACAGGTAGCCATCCCAGGTAGCCTAGACAACCCTGCTGGGCTCAGGTTGAGCTATTGCAGGCGACAAATGATGGTGGCTACAAGAAAAGACAGCCCTTGGGGAGACAGCAGGAGGACACAGACCTCCCAGGTGTTGGGCAGCAGTGTAAAAGCAGGGATCTGGATCTTTTTGGTGCCAGGTTGTTATGGTTTGAGTTCATAGTATGAAATAATGCTGTTGGCCAGCCTGGGTCAAATGCCCAGACCTTGCTTCTTCTCATCCCCGCACCTGGCAAGGCTCGAAAACACCGAGACCTTGAATCTCACAGGGCCTGGCTGGCCATAAAGTATTTCCCTGAATTCAGACATTGGAGTCTTACACAAGTGCATTTTTTCCAGCATTAGAAGAAAAATTAGTCGTGTGTCTCTCAACCCAGGACACAGGTTCACATCTCTATCAGCATCATCCTCTTTGTAATCCAGTCCTCCTTTGACATCTCCCTTCCTGCAGGCTCCATCTGGCCCTGGGTTGCTTCCAGCTCTTCTCCTCACTATTGCTCTGGACCAGCAACACCTCATATTCCCTGCCTGGGTACCTCTCCTACCCAGGTTGTGCTGACAGCAAAGAGGAATAAACATGGAGTAAGTCAGGAGGCGAGGGAAGAGCTGTTTTCATTTGGGGAAATTTTGTTGCTGTTTTTGGTTCCCAGCATGTCAGCAGGAACTCAAGGCTTGTCAGGAGGCTGCTCCCAATCCAGTAATTACTGGAGGTGCCTCTATCTCGGCCCTGTCTTGATCTTACACTGTGTGATCGCTTTATTATTCAGCTTTATTTTATTATTCAGTTTGATTTGGCAGCTGCCTGAGAAACCTAAGGCTACTCAAGCTGTATATTTTAAGATCTTTAAAATCTGTTGATATAAACTCTTTTAAAGTCTTCAGGCCTGAGTCAACATTGTTAATTCTGAAGTTCCAGCCCATCAACTTGGCAGGACACTTCACACACGTACACGCACAGCTCAGCAGCAGCTTAAATAGGGATTTCACTGCAGAAGCTGTGATTTTCTCCTCTGGTTCACAGCCAGCCCGACTTGGGGGCATCACCTGAGGGCTTCAGCAGAGACACAAAAATCTCAGCCACTTGGACAGTGGCACAACTGAGCACTTAGAGGACAGAAAACATTCTTCCCATTACAAAATTCAAAGTGGAAAAATACTTTTTTTAAAAAAAGCACCCCATTTACTGCAGAACTCCCTTTTGCTCTGATGGGGATATGGGTGCTAAACTGCTGGTCCTTCCTCCAAGGTACCTAGCGAGTGAAACTTCCTTGGCCACAGCAAGCGTTCTCCCTCTACCCTTCTTGGTCACACCAGAAGGAGTTTTGGCTCCTTCTCTAGGTGCAGGCTGTCCCTCTGTGAGGATCTAAGAGAACCCCTCACCTTGTTTTATTGGGTCCTTGGATCTCATCTCTTCAAGAGAGAGATTTGCAGGTTGTTTAATGTTCAGGTTTGATTTCCTTTCATACTTTGATTTCAGATTACTCACCCTCCTCTTGGCCTTTTCATCATCAAAACTAAGATTCAGCTTCCCCCCTCTGACTTCAGACAGTTTTAATCCTGCCTCCCTAACATCTATTTTCCTTCTAATTCCCTGAAGAATTTCTCTTCTGGGATCGCCCCTGTTCACATTCTCTTACATGTTCAAAGTCCTTCACATTCTTCTTTCATCCATGCCGCGCTCCCCTATCACAGACTCCTCTGATTCCACTTCTTCAAGGGCAGTGATGTGTATTTTCATCCACGACTTTAACAGGTTAGAAGAGCTGGATCCTCACCGCCTCTCTGTGTTCACACATCAGAGGGCCAAAGAGAGCCCAGGAGACAATTCAGCTGCTCACATGGAGGCTTAGCCAGGGCTCTCCTGCCCAGCAACTCAGCAGAGGTGCTAAAGGCTTTGTCCATTGTGGTTTCAGCCAAAATTACCAAAAACAGACTGACAGATGGCCCTTCCACCCCCCTCCAAAAAAAAAGGGGGAGGAAGAGGATAAGGAGATTTACGAATTTAGAATTAACTAAACTACTTTAATGAAGTACCTATACTAAAACTAAAATAAAAAGAAAATAGTGAAATAGATACAATATATACAAAGCCATATCAAGCTCCCAGGATGACGATCACGTCACCAGCAGGCATTGGGAAAAGTCCCAAACTGGACTCAGTGACCAACAGGAGCTGGATTCCAGCTCTAGAGATGGAAACACACGGATCGGGTCCAGAGACAGATGAACAGACAGGGTCCTCCTCAGGTGTCAGCTATTGAAGAAAGAAGAGAGTTGACCCTTTGATCCCTCAGCTTTTACACTGGGCATGATGTGGATGGGATGGAATACCCCAGGTGGTCAGTTTGGGGTCCCCTGTCCTGTCCCCTCCTCCCCACAGGGGTGACCCCTTGAGACTTTTCCACTTCCCACCCTCCTACAGGGCAAATAACGCCATTCCCTGCCCTTGGTTGTTCCAGCAATAAGGATAAGCCAGGGCCTCTCTGCACCATCCCTGGGTGTGATCAGCTCTGATCCCCCTGAGAGGGAGCAGTTTCTGAACAATCTGCTGTTCATTCCAGAGTTTAGTGAGTTAGAAGAGGCCCAGCTAAAAAAGTAAAATTGCTGAACAGAAAATTGGTTCTGTTTTACCTCAAACCAGGACATCCATACACAGAATAATTCCTGAAGCCTAGCAGGCGTTGGCATCCAGCCTGCATCTGGCAACCATGGCACAGTAATCTCATCTGCTGTCCCCTGGTGGATGCTGGAGGTCTCAGGGAGGCAGTCACTCAAGGGACAGGAGACTCAACCACTCAAAATACGTTTGTTTTTATCTGTAGGACTTGGAATTTCCTTTTCCTGCAATGTTGTCACCTCAAAGTGAGCAGGTTGTGAAGGTACCTGTCACTACTAAATTACTACATGCTGTTATGTGGCTTTGTTTAACTGTTGTCATTAACTTCACTTTTCAGTGCTGTGATTAGTCCTTTAATTAGCCCTCACTTTGCTGCCAGCAGTACTTGCCATCTCTTCTAGGCTTTCCAACGACAAAATCCCTCCTGTGATGCCTCCTAGTAGGTGTCCTCTTTGCTGGAGGACTAGTGGCCCTTTAGCCCCATGTCACCTGCAGGTCTGTGCTCTGCTAGAGCTCATGCCAGATTGGGCTGTAGCTGTCTCACTGCTCCTCCTCAGCCTTGCTGGCTTGGAGTGGCTGCAGGTGGCTTAGCAGACTGCCCTGAGGTGGTGGTGGCCCCGGGCTCTGCCCATGTCTCTGTGTTGAGCACTGGAGAACATCCACACCAAGTTTCCTCACAGCTCTCTGTCTGCACCATGCTGCCCAGACCCTCCTCTTTCCTCTGTTACAAAATAAAGCTATAGCACAGTGTTCCACAGCTCCCATTACAGGTTTTTTCTAGCAAAGGGGTTCTAACTCCTCAGTAAGCACGTCACCATTTTTCCTCCTGATGGATGTCCTAGGAATGGCGAGCCATCTGGTTAGACCAGACCCTACACAAACTGCACTATCGAAACCCCGTTTCCTCTGATGATCCCACAGGATGGTGCCTATGGGATGGCGGGAATCAGCAACAGCCCAAACCAAACCCAAGACACTCCGATAAGGAGTCTTCAACATTTGTTATAAGAAACAAATCTGCATCCTTTTGTGGTGCGGGGAAGATGAAGGGAACATGAGGGGGCCAACAGGCCGGGAGGTTGGTGTCAGCGCTGCTGGAGCTCACCTGTGGGAAAGGGAAGAGGCACATCCAAAGCCTCAGTGCTGCCCCTGAGGAGCATCTTCCTTGCAAAACCTGCCTTCAGATCAGTTCCCCCTGCAGATTTCAACACCCTGCGGATTCATGTCATCTTTTACCTTTGAAAATATTTATTAGGGGCACTTTCAGGATAAAGTAGGGCTCTCATTCCAGTGTTAATATTCTGCTTTACATCAGTTCTACATCTCCCTTCCAGTAGTGAATTAAGTAACAGTCCTTATATCTATCATGTATGGCTCGTTCTTCCTCTTTTCTGAATTGAAAAAAAAAAAAAAAAAAATATCTAAGTATGACATTTCCCTTTCTATCATGATTTTTTTTTTTCCCCAGGAGACATCCTCCTGGTAAGTTGGCATATTAGCTGCTCGGCCATTTTTCTTCAGTGTAGTGGCACGTATATGCACATTTGGAAAAACAAAAGACAATTCAACCCGCTGTTAGAAGAACTAACAACTTCTAGGCCTCTGATCCCTCTTGGCAAATCTTTCCCTGTAGGAAGGCTAAGAGAGCTGCCAGCTCAGCATCCTCCATCACTGACACTGCCAGGCTTTAAAGCAGCTTTTCTGAGTCTGCACCTGAGCCTTGCTGACAAATGAGATGGCTCTATCTTCAATAAGCACCTGATACAAAGGCACTGATTTTCTTTTATCTTCCCGTTGACTTCATCATGAGGTCAGGCCCCAGTCTTGTCAGGCAGCTTCCGATGTGTTCCGGCACCTACGGCAACGGCAATCCATGAGGGTTGGATGTATTTTGGAATAGCCCTGTCTGCATTTTGGGGGCCCAGATGCCTTCCAAGATCGAGCCCCACTAGAATTCTATATCTCAGTCATGCAATTAATCCAGTTCTGCTAAGTCTGGATCTGGCGGTCTAACCTCCAAGACCATTCTTTCCCCCTGGTAACGCAGACGCCAGGAAGAGTCACGCCAGATAAGGAGGAGACCAGCCTAGCAAGGGTAGTGGAGACTGGGGCAGAATAAACTTTAAATAGCCTTGAAAATCATTAGACTAATAGTGTGTAAACAAATAAAGGCAGTCAATGTGCACATCACTCGCAAATTCGCTATCGCTGGTCAACTGGTATTCCGGAGAAGTCAGCATTTCCAGCCCTAATGCATTGTATTTAATGCTGCAGTGGGGCTCGATGTACTAATTACATGTACGTTTCCCAAGATTTCTGCTGGGAGTATTTCACAGAAAAGATAGTTGTTCTTTGGGGGGTTTCAGCACTGGTTTATTTAATTATGTTGGAGCTTTCATATATATTGTGAAAATGCTAGCAGAAAGAAAACTGTCTTTGCCAGATGTAGAGTATACCAGGGAAGGTAAAGCGGAAAGATTTGAGGAGGAGACTGAAGATTCTGGAGCTTGGAATGGACCAAACGAAGAAGAGATGTAACCTGTAACAGGAGCCTGAACTTCCCAAACAGCACTGATGCTTCCTGGAGTGTTACCCAGGGTGGGGAAGACATCAGCTGATAACCCCCTGACAGTATCAAATAACTATGGTATAAACACCCTCCTCCACAACAGGAGGAGATGGAAATGCTGCCAAAAACCTGCTATTATTTACCCCAGTAAATGCCTAGGAACATTCCAGTCTGATCCAGCCATGTGCTCACCTTCCTCTCTCCCCACCACGAGAGCCTGAAGCAAAGGGGTATCTCACAGAATCAGGGAATTGTCAGAGTTGGAAGGGACCTCTAGAGCTCACCCAGTCCAACTCCCCTGCTAAAGCAGGGTTGCCCAGAGCACATCACTCAGGGCTGCATCCAGGCAGGGCTTGAAGGTCTCCAGAGAAGGGGACTCCACACCCTCCCTGGGCACCCTCTG
>VXBJ01007101.1:40776-54803 GCA_013400055.1 Nycticryphes semicollaris
GCAGCCCAGGATTCCATTGGCCCTCTTGGCCACAAGGACCCCCAGATCCTTCTCAGGAGTGCTCTCCTTGTCTCCTGCATTTATATTTCACCCAGTCTTGGGGAGGCTCTTTTCCTGCTCACACAGAATCACAGAATCTTAGTGGTTGGAAGGGACCTTTGAGATCATCGAGTCCAACCACATTAAAAAACAAAAAAACAAAAACACACTAACCTGGATTAAGAACATCCAGAGCAGCAGGAGAAAATGGCAACTGTTTGCTGGTGAGAAACTCAATGGGACACCAGTCTCCAACCTTGACTCAGGGTTACCTATATTAAAATAAACTACTACCACATGGCAGACAGCAGAAGCTACTAATTTCAGCAGCAGCTCTCACAGAGGGGAACTCCTCAAAATAGCACTGCTTTTGCATCACGACCATTAAAAAAAAAAAAAAACCCACACAGTTTTAAGTTAAATCTGCTTCTAGCCTGTCATTCATGCAAAGCGAGCCCTAGAAAGGTCCAATAAATATTTCATTGCACATCTCAGAGCTTCAAAGTTGTAAGAGCATCTTAATTCAACATTCTCAAAATAAAACTTTTAGACCTTTAACTTTCTGCCTTGAAATCACTTTTAAAAAAAAATTTGTTCTCATTTTACACTTAGAAAGAAGCTATTTTAAGGATTTCAAAGGTAAGATAAAGCATTTGGCTCATCCAAATGAAAGGTATCTGTTGATCTGAAAAAGATTCCTTTCCTTCATTCACAAAATTCACAAATCAGATTTTTGGGAGGAATTCTGAAGTGAGCTGGGAAATCCTTTGAAGCCACCTAACTTCTCATGAGCTAGGGAAAAAAAATACTCTAATCTCCCCTACAAGAGACTGAAGACACATTTTGACAGGCAGCCTTTAGTCAAGGGTAACAGGAATGATTGCTGCTGTCTCTTGCTGTTTCAGAAATAATCCACAAGAAACTGGTGGCTGCCAATGAGGAACAGCTGTTCATTAAGGGACCCAGTCAAACTGATAGCATAAAACCCCCTTTTCTGCCAAATTCAAGGGGAATACACCACAGAAACACTTTCCACACTATGTAGGCAGCTTCTACATTTTCTAAAAAGCACTATTTGTGCCAATTTCCCCAAGATCATAGAACGAGTCAATTCTTTTTTGATTCCTGCCAGTGTAAACTGAAGTCAGCTGGAGTCAAAGTAACTCACTTTTCTCTTACAGCTCACAAGGCAGTTCCTTAAACAAATGGTAGCACAGGCTAATAAAACAGAATAGCAATAATAATGAATAAATCACTCACTGAAATAGTAATAATACTGCTATCACTAAAAGAATAATGAAAACCACTTTTACATAATTCTACTTGCCTTGATTAGTCTGCACAGAGCAATTCCAGAGCTTGCAGAAGGCAGCCAAGCCAAGAAGGTGGTGAGCACCCAACCACCCTCTCATCCAGAGCGATCTCAGCTCTTGCTCTTGTATCCTATTGGTGTCACCTGCTTTGCAGCTCCTTAATTAGCCCTTTCAACTAAAGCCACCTGAGCTCATTTGTTTTCTAGATACAGAAGTTTTGTCTCTGCCCACCCTCCCCTTTTCCTATTTATATGCAGAGCTTTGGATAATTGGGATTTTGGATTAATAAGTCCCATGTTTCAAATTAATGTGATATTCTGTATTTAAGGGTTAATGAAATATTTAACCTCCTGTTTCACAGGAACATAGAATGGTTTGGGTTGGAAGGGACTTTAAAGATCATCCAGTTCCAACCTCCTGCCCTGGGCAGGGACACCTCCCACCAGACCAGGTTGCTCCAAGCCCCATCCAACCTGGCCTTGAACCCCTCCAGGGATGGGGCAGCCACAGCTTCTCTGGGCAACCTGGGCCAGGCTGTCACCACCCTCACACCAAAGAATTTTTTTCTGGTATCTAATCTAAATCTCCCCTCTTTCAGTTTAAAACCCTTCCCCCTCGTCCTATCAGTAAATTTGTCCTATTTGTAAAGAGCCCTGGCTGTATATCACCGCGTGCACAATTTACTGAGTATTTCCTAGACAAGTATAAAAACATATTTTAACTGTTGTACCATAATTCTCTTCTTTTAATTAGATAGCGTGCTAAATACTCTTGTCCTTGGGGATTCTCACTGAACCAGGCAGGTTTCTGATCATGGAAGTTTCGCGTTAATGAGACTTTTAGTTTGACTTACAAAAGCTCTTACATGTACACAGCGTGGCTTTTAACTTCAAAGTCCTTGAGAATTGTTGCTGTGCATCTGCCTTGTCTGGGGCCTTAATTCACAGTTCTGGTCTCTGTTTATTATGTAGGGAATGTTTTGTTTAGTATTTATAGATATATATTTACAGCATTTAGGGATATTAGAGCTTATACCAAGCTCCATTGCTATAAACACTGATCAAAGGGAGAGTTAAGTGAAGCTGAAGTACTGGAGGAAAATATCTCTGCAGTCAGGATGGGGAAGGGAAACTGGGAGAGGGTGGGAAGCCGCCTGCCTCCTGGTTATGCCACTTCCAGATCCTCCATGATCCTCCATCTCGCCCCCCTGCCCGCTGCAAACCACCCACCCCAAAGGCATTTTGGGGGAGCAGGGAAAGCCCCTCAGCTCCTGCAAATATCAGCAAGAGTGCACTTGCTTGGCATTGGCTATATTCAGGTGCATCCAGTGTTTTTCAAGCTCCAGGAAGCCCATAAATGCCAGGCAAGAGGTGTACTGAAGTTTCTGGTTTTATTATGTTTCCTAGTTTCAATTTTTTCCTGTGGGAGACAGAAAAGGAAATTGTTTTGGTGACCATTTAAAGCCAGGGTAGATCCATAAATACTTTTCCACTGTGTTTATTTTTCTCATGCTGCTATGAATGTTTTTCTAGAGTCACACTAATGCCCTTGTAAGTCATCTGTCACATCCATCTCCTCATCAATTTTCCTTTTAAGCCCTGTCACTTAGGGAAAATTGGAGAAGTCAGTTGCAGCCTGAACATTATCTGGTTTTGGACAGTTCACTTTTCAGATTTATAAGGGACTTGGAGAGCAGATGCCCAGTTACTGTAGGTTCAAGGTTTCGATACTGAAGTACCGCAGCTCTACAGCACTTGCACACCTTTGCACACCCACTGTCACCCCTCCTATGTGGTTTTCTTATATCCCCTGCCCCTCTGATGTACTGAGATCCCAGTTCAAGCAGCTCCCCCAACACACACACACACACACTCTCACAAATTAATATTAGATACAAAGCTCTGAAGACAGACATGACCTATATTGAATGGCTCCAGACAAAACTCGGGAATTTTGGTAATTAAGGGCCTAAACCAACTCTTTTCAAAAGTTGGTCTTAGATGTACGTTGTGAGCACTTGAAAATCCATCCTTGAGGCATTTTTGGGGAACATCAGGCTTGAGGGGTAGCCGTGGGGACCAGCTGGGAAGCAGCACTTCCCCAGGTGTTTGCTATGTGCCCTGGAGCTCCCCAAAATCGGGACAAAAAGGTACAAACTCAAAGCTGAGAGGAGATGAATGAAGGTTCATGGTCACACTGAGCAAACTCAGCGCCAAGGAAAGCTGGGGTGATTTATGGGAGCACAATCCCACCCTCCACCATCACTGACTCACAGCGAAGACCCACTCGCTCCCGGCAAAGCAGCTTTGGAAGCGCTTCCCAATCTTTCTCTAGTGAAACCAGAGAAAATAACACGTTCATCCTGGAAGCAAGAACCTTCCAGTGAGGAGGAATAAGCAATGTTTGGTGCATTCATAATATAGATATTATTTGGCAAACTAGTTAAACAAATTGTTTCCTTTCAGGATCCTAGTGCTGTGTGTGGTTGGCAAGTCTTCCTCCCTGCTGTTCGGCCACCTGCTCTCCCTACTGCTCAGCTCCATCTCCGGCCCAGCTGCCTGCAGCTCCGGCTGCCTTGCCTTCAGCCCCCCACGCAGCACTTGCCGTGGATCCATGGGGCAGGGGTGTACTTCATCTATGTCACAGGCATCTTTGAACTAACACGTTACGGACTGGCCAATGTTCCTTGTCTCCCTTCGGGACCATTGTTCGTATGGGTGGGCTGGTGGAGGCATGTCCTACAGGACTAACTTCTCCTCTAATGCTGGGGAAAACTCCTCTTTGGAAGACTCTAGTGTCTGAATTAATGAAAATATTTACTTTATAGCCAGTCAGGCTATGTGGGATTCAAGTGGTCTCAGTGTTTTTGAGCCTTGCCAGGTGCAGGGAGGAAAAGGAGCAAGACCTGGGCACTTGACCCAAGCTGCCAACAGGATTGTTTCATACCATTCACATTCCGCATACACTAGAAAGTTTGTTGAGGAGTTTCTTTCTCCCTTGATGGCAGTGGGTCCAAAGAACTCCTTGCCCTTGTGCTGGACCCCCGAGCCCTTATTGAATCATAGAATTGTTTGGGTTGGAAGAGACCTCAAGGACCATCCATCCAGTTCCAACCTCCCCTGCCCTGGGCAGGGACACCTCCCACCAGATTAGGTTGCTCAGAGCCCCGTCCAACCTGGCCTTGAAGCCCTCCAGGGATATACCTATCTTATATTATTATCAGGATTACTATTAGTTCTTTGTTATTATTGTTAATTATTTAGTCTTATCCTATTAAATATATTTATATTTCAACCCTCGTCTTTCCTTGTTTTCCCCCGATTCCCCCTCCTGGGTGGTGAGGGATCTTCAGAGAATCTTCATGGTTGGAAGGGACCTTTGAGATCCTCAAGTCCAACCATAACAGAAAACCAAAGAAGACCCCAACCAAACAAAAAATTACCAAAAAACCCCTGCCACAAAACAAATCACCCAACCCAACAATCTCAGCCACTGGAACATCTACACGTTTCTCTAATACTTTCAGGGATAGTGAATCCACCACCTCCCTCGCCAGGCTGCTCCAGTGCCTGACCACTCTTGCAGTAAAATAATTCTTCCTAATATCCAGTCTAAACCTCCCCTGACACAACTTCAGACCATTTCCTACGGTCCTGTCATTATTCCCTTGGGAGAAGCGGCCAACACCCGCCTCTTTACACGCTTCTTTCAGGGAGTTGCAGAGGGCAAGGAGGTCTCCCCTCAGCCTCCTCCTCTCCAAACTAAACATTCCCAGTTCCCTCAGCCTCTCCTCACAGGACTTGTTCCCCAGACCCCTCACCAGCTTGGTAGCTCTCCTCTGGACACGCTCCAGCCCCTCCCTCAACGTCCTTCTTGTAGTAAGGGGCCCAGAACTGAACACAGCACTCGAGGTGAGGCCTCACCAGTGCCCAGTACAGAGGCACCATCAGTTCCGGACTCCTGCTGGCCACGCTGTTCCTGAGACAAGCCAGGATGCTGTTGGCCTTCTTGGCCACCTGGGCACACTGCTGGCTCGTGTTAAGCCGGCTGTCCACCAATACCCTCAGGTCCTTTTCTTCTAGGCAGCTTTCCAATCACTCTTCCCTGAGCCTGACCCCTGAGGGTCATTGGGCACATCGGGTCATCAGTGCTGGTGAGACTCCCAGGAGATGGACCAATTCCACCAAGGTCCTGCCCATGGTTAGGGTTGGGGCAGCCTCAGTGCACACTGGGCTGGAAGTGGGGAAGCTCAGACAGACCATCAGACACAGGAGCCAGGGCAGGGCAAACACTTCCCACTGGGAAACACATTCCTCTCAAACCACCCTCTGTTGTATCTATTAGATTATTATTGTTTCCTGCGATGACCATATTGTCTGAAGAGCTCTGCCAACAAGAGAGCACCATCCCTAACCCAAGGATCTGCTTTGTGTGCACAATCAGACTGAAACACCTGGGACCAACACGCGTGACCTCTGCTGATCTGCCTGCAGGAGAGAAGTCCCTGTGCCTTGTAGCCGGAGGTTAAATTAAATCTCCAATGTGATAAAGCTTTCTCACCGAGTGCATCTTTGTCCCCCTCCTGTGGCTGGATCTGATCATACAGCTGTTGGCATGGTGGCCAGGGTTGGATGGACCCTTGGCAAAGAAGCAAGCAATATTTTTAAGGGAAATTAATGGTACTTGTAGGATGGTCCTCTTCTCCAGAAAGCAGGGGCCTGAGGAAGTGGAGTGGGTGATTTCTGCTGTGGAAAGAAATGTTGCTCTTTCCCAAACACTACCTTCAGTCTCTGACTTTTCCTCAAACATTACTTTCAGTCTCTTGGATTCCCTCAGCCCGTGCTCCCTCCTGAGGGATAAGCAAGAAGAGCCCATTCCATCCCAGCTTCTTCATTGGACCTGCAACAACAGCATTCAAGCTGCCGCCTGCGTATGCTGTTTTAAAATAATCCTGCTGCTGCCTCTGAAGAGGAGATCATCCCTGAAAATTAAGTTAGAGCTGGCTGCCCGTAGAAATGATTACAGCCATAGTAGGAAATTATTTTAAAGTGTTTCTAGAGTTTGGGAAATAAATAAATATATGGATCGTCAGGCTGTGTCTGCTCAGAGTTCCCACCACTCCCTGGGTGCAGCCATCATGTGAACTCTTCCGTACTGGGACGGGAACAGAAATGTCCCAGGAGGATTTCCCCCGACCCCGCCGCTGCCCTGTCTGACCCACCTTCACCCCAGGAAGAGATTCTGGCAGCCAGTGCTTGAAAAACAGCCTTTTGTGTTCTTACTTTCTCCCTCTTTTACTAATTTGCAGTCACAAACCTTGCTATTTGATCTGTGCAGCCAAAAAATGTCCGGCTTCATTATCCGGACCGTTTGCAGTTGAGCAGAGCAGAGGGCCAAGCATCCACACACACACAAGCTCTGCAGACCTCTGGGCAAGATACAACACTTGGAGTTTAACAACCAAGGGCCTTAGGATGCTTTGTACCTTTTGCAAATATGGTGGTTTTTCGGTTTGTTTGGGGGTTTTTTGCAGTTTTTGTGTCACTCTTGCTGAACCTCACTTCCTGAAGGTTTTTATTATGCGAGATTTTGTCACAAGACGCCTGCATAAGGACAGGGAATTAAACCCGTGTCTCCCAAATCCAGATCAGTACCACATCCTTTGGCTCATCTTCTCACTTGTTGAGCAAAGGGTACTGCACCAAGGTACACAGGACTACAATTATACCCCAAGGTCAAGAGCATCAGGTGAAAAGGATGAATACATACAAGCCCATGTCCTAGAAATCTGCTCTTTACCCTCCACGGGTTTGCAAATAGCAGCAGGAATTAAATCCACAGCCTTTCAGCGAAGCAGGAACAGCATATTGCTGCCGCTGCTGTTCTATGAACCTCAGAGGGTAACGCATCCAACATCACCGCCCGCGCAAGGAGGGATGTGTTAGCTCTCTGAATATCCCTGATTAACACAGCCTTATCCCAGCGCTTTCTATCATCCACACACGCACTGCAACAAGGCTCGTGTAGGATAATAGTATCGTGTACCAATACGGCAGTGGTTTCAATAATCACTAATTCAAGTAGTTCCATTACCAGGCAGCGCTGCCGAAGGGCACAGGGACCAACAGGAACCCCCATGGCTCGGGCTGCCAGGCCAGAATGAGATCCTGCGCTGCACCTTGCAGCCCCTCTGGGGATACGTCAGAGACTTGCAGAGCCCAGAAGGTTTTTATCAGCTTGTGAAACTGCTTTAACATGCCACAGCTTCCCTCTAGCGTCTCTGTAACTCCCCGGTGCAGAGGGGCTGCTGTGAAGTTCAATCCAGGCCCTGCATCTTGCCTTAAAAAATAAAGGCTGTGCTGGATAATCGTTCCTCTTTGAACAAAGGCTGAAACAGTAGGTATTACCCAGGCTGGTCGGCAGTGGTGTGGGTACCACTTGCTCTTTTTTGCCTACACACCTTCCTCGTTTAAGGTGTCCCTTCCAGGACACCAACCTCCTCCTTCAACACAATCTTGCTGTACAAGACGGGCAATTCCGCCTAACGCGAGAAAACTCAGGCTCCTTTTTCATGCAGGGGAAATCCTCCAGCAAAGGTAAAGCCCTAGGATGCTAATCTGAATCACCAGCTCAGATTTTAAAAAAGTCACCCAGCAGGATAACAGCTCGCTGCTGAATTGGCTGCTGCATTTCCTCCCTCGGCAGAGCCCAGCCCCTGCCGGGAAGCCTCCCTTCAGCTCTGCTGCAAGGGGCTGTTCCTCATCTCCACACTATGGTTATAAATGGGTATCACCAGCGAAACATCCCTCCTTCAGGAGCTCAGAATGCCTCGGATTTCAGTAGGCACCGTGAGCATCAATCACTTTGTGGGGGAGATTTGCTGGGGCTGTGGCAGTAGGTTGGGCACTGGAACCTGGAACAGGCAGGGAAACCAGCACCGGGGGCCTCAGGATCTTGCTCCTTCATCCTGTGTGGCTGTTTTTAACATCGTTCCTTTGTATTTCTCATATAGAAATATCATCTCCCTTTTCCTCAGATCAGAAAGCGACCACGCTGCTGAGGGGGTTGCTCCAGTGTGTGACCCTTGTCCTTGTGAGATGGATGAGAGCAGGGTGTAGTGCGTTGCGTGGATGTGTACCCATGTGTGTAAGCTTGATGTCCCTGCCATGACTTTGTCGTCTCACGGCTTCTTGCATTGCTGTGGGAGCAGGGCACACCGTGGGAAGGATGGGGAATGAAGGGCTGAGTGGAGAAAAGAAGGTCAGGGGGTGAAACAGGCTTGCGAGATGCCTACAGCCCATGGGCTCTTTCTGCAAAGCTGCAGCAGGGATTGCAGGGTTTATGGAAAGACCTGCCCCACCAGGACTGCTTACAGCAGCACAAAGAGAAACGGGAAGCAAACAGAAACCTTTGACAAAGCAATGCTGGAAGCGTCCTGAGAGACTTGGCGGGTTTTTCAAAAGGCCTTGGCTTCTGTCTGAGTCCCTCCCACCTGCAACCGATGGGTGTTTTACCACTGACTCTGGCAGGAGCAGGGGTACAGAAAGTCCAGGCAGAGTTTGTGCTGTTCACAGCCCTTCTCTGAGCCACACTAGCCAGAGCTCACTTTGCACAGCCCCATGTCTGCAGTGGCCTGCAGTGATTTCCCCTCCTGCTGCTACAGGAGCCCTGAAACACTGTCCCTGCCCCATGCTGTACCACACACCATTATTTTGGGAAGCAAACTCTGTATCGCCGTCTATTACTGAATCAAGAAATCTTCCTGTTTGCAGACCAAGACCCCAAACACCCTCCACTGCTACTTTACCCACCCTGCCTGCTCTGGAAAGTCACTTCCACGCTCCACCCTGTGTGCTAGAGAAGATGTGTTTTTCTGCAAAATGTCATTGACCCTTGTTTTGTGAGGGTGCTACCTCCAGAATCATCCTTCAGCGTTAGCTGTTGGCTTCTCCCTGCAGCACTCCCAGTGCCTAGAGCTGGCGTTTGGTATCAGCGGGAACAAAACAGAACAAAACAAACCAAAACCTTATTTGCTGTTCAAGATGGCTGCAGTTGGGAGTGTGGCACAACATACGGCCCCGGGGCCGTAAGTTCGGTTCACTTAACCTGTGTCTGAGGGTTGTGAATGCAAACACAGTATAACATAAAGGCCATCAGATGGCTGGCACAGCTCCTATCCACCTTTTTTTTTATTCTGAAGTCTGCCATGCAATGTGAGACACGAGGGTTTGCACTCCTGGGACAAGCTGTCAAGCTTCCTTGTGCTGACACTATTGCCCTGAGAAAGAAACCATAAAATGGTTTGAGGTGGAAGGGACCTTAAAGATCATCCTGTTCCAACCCCCTGCCACACCAGGTTGCTCCAAGACCCATCCAGCCTGGCCTTGAACCCCTCTAGCGATGGGGCAAAAGGTCCTCTGGGCAACCTGGGCCAGGGTCTCACCACCCCCACAGCATCTAAATCTCTTTTTTAGTTTGAAAACTGTTCCTCCTCATTTTAGCTCCCCTCCCTGATGAAGAGTCCCTCCCCAGCTTTCCTGGAGCCCTTTTAGGGACTGGAAGGGGCGCTAAGGTCTTCCCGGAGCCTTCTCTTCTCCAGGCTGAACCCCTCCTACTCAGCTCCAGCCCCCCCAGCATCTCCGTGGCCTCCTCTGGCCCCACTCCAACAGGCCCATCTCCTGCGAGCACAAGGCTGGGCACAGACAGCAGAGCCTCTGTCTTGCTGCTTTACAGGGGAATCTGGGGATCCTCAGCCTGGAACTTAACTCCCTATGGCTCCTCACACTGGCATGAGTTCTGCTGAGCTTTTTCAGAAAGTCTGGTTCGAGGAATAGAGTGAAAGCAGGAATATTGTGACCTGCAATTGTACCTGTGCTCTGGGTTTGGGAGTGGGCAGGGTTGTCTCCCTTCTCTTCTCAAGCTCATCTCACCTATGATGGTCCCACCAATGCAGTGCTGAGGTTTCTCAACATTTCCTGCTCCAGGGGAACTTCAGGACATCCCATCCTATGTCTTGGGAATATTTTCTACTGAGTTCAGTAGGCCAAGGATCAGAAGCAGGAGCTCAGCCCAGGGAAGACAGAATTTAGTTCAACAGAGACAGCACTTGTGAGCAGCTCAGTCTTCTTCGCCTTGGAGGGCAGCAAGCAGCTGCTATTAATGTCTCTTCAAAAAAGACATCGGTATCACTCAGCAAACTTAGGTTTCATTTAGCCTAGTTAAAACTACTCTCTGCTATGTTCTACTGCAATCATTTAAAACAAAGGAGTTCATCAACACTTTAACTCTCCAGGTCTCTCTATCACAGAGTCTGGGAATGGGAATAAGCCAGTAGGCTTTTTTTTTTTGTTTAAACACCAAAAGAGTGTCAGAAAAGATTAAGCAATTGCTTTGTGAATTCCTACAGAGGAAAGAACTCACGGATGCAAGTGTCAGCTGGGCTGATGCTGTTTGCCACTATAACAAATGAACAATGGCACCTATCTGGGCCCTGAACCTGCCACAGTCAAAACTGAACTGCTACAGCAACGACAGGGTATTCTCCTGTGCCTCCACGCAGCAGGCTGTAAAACAAGCAAGCAGAAAAGAGGGTAGAAAGTGGGCTGGTGCAGGTAGAAGCATTATTTATGTTTTGGCTATTTTTCAGTCGCAGCATGAGAAGATCCTCTGAGTTTGCAATAATCAGGGGGTCTGCAGCGAGGGTGGCAACGAACCAAAAGCCTGAAAGCCTGGACCAAACAGTGGACCAGGGAAAGTTCTACAACCCAGTCGGAGATGTCCTTATCAGTCAAGTGCCAGGTGGCTGTTTCCAACACACAGCACACCAGACGCGGTGCTATACGAGTTTCTCTGCTGAACAAACATAACTCTTTCCTTCAACTACCACAAAATTCGGATACTACCGCTCAGGCCTGTCTTGAATTCCCTGTGGCACTTCTCAATTCAAAAAGAGGGATGATGGAACTGGAGAAGACACTCGGAAAGGATGCAAAGGATGATGAAAGGTATGGATCAGCTTTACAAAAGCAGCACTGTCAGGGACACAAATGCAGAAACAACCTCCAGTCCAGGATGTGCTCGAATCCCTCCTTCCCGCGAGCAGGGAATGCATCGCCAGGAAGGGCTGCTCTGTACAGTCACGGTTTGTCCACTCCTCCTTTGAACCCCCAGCCACTGCCACGGATGGGCCCTGCTTGACTTTCACCCTAAACTAAACACAACCACTCACATGGTGTTACACCATATGGGAATGAGAAATACTTATATCCCTTGCTGCTACAAGTCACTTTTCTGTTTTTCCTATGAAGCGCGGCTGTATTTCAGCCCAGTTCCCAGGATCTCGGGACCACATGTTTAAAAGCACCCCAGCAAAATGAGATTTAGGTACACAAACATCTCTGAGTATTTGGGACAAGTGTTTCCAAGTGCTGCTAAAAGCTCTACCATGTTCAGAATAAATGCAAAGGCTATGGCACAACTGGACCTGTGCCACTGGGGCAGAGCTGAGTCGTTTTGCAGGGCTTGTCATCTTATATTCCACTCAGAGAACAAAACGAGGGATTTCAGATTTTAATTTGTCACTTTACATGTAAATTAAATGTTGTATATTGTCACAAGTGAATTCAGCCAGTATTTATAATAATGGAAATCTGCTGCTTGGATTTCTAAACAAAAATTCCCCGTGTTGCTTGTGCTTCCCTGCATGAGCTGTTTCATTTCAGCTTTTCTGTGTTCTCTCTTTGAGACTGCCTAAAAGAGTTTGTGGGGAGAAAGGCAGATGGAGAAAAAACCAAGAAATAATTGTTAAGATTACGCAGCAGGATGACTGGACGACATTTTGTCCCTGTTTTTCATGGGCAGAACTATTGCAGTGCTTAAAATTAAGCACAACTTCAAGTGTTTTGCTGATCTGAAGCCAGACTACTCAAAACTGTACCAGAGTTGTCCTTCCCCACCTGGTCCAAGGCTCATTAAAACAGTTACAGAACTTTATAATGCCCAAATGTGCTAAAATACCCCAAACACCAGTTGAGATCGCTCGGTGCAGCCACAGCCCTTCCTCAACAAGGAGCCTCGTTACATTTAGTCCCCGGGAAACCAGGAGATGAAAAGTTAAGTCATTTGACATTTTCTTTCAAGAGCAAAGCAACTGGAAAAATAAAGCAAGTGTCAGGAAACGATGCCTTCCAGGAACCGAGAAAGACAATATTCCTCCCTCGCCTTTCCTCTGCATCCCAGGGGATTTTTTGTTATTCTTACGTGGGCTATAAACCACTCAGAAAGCTCAGCATATAAAGCTGCATGAATTATAATACAGGGAGATTGGCTGGGTTGTAATCTCTAATGTATGACTTATTTTTTATTCTAATTGCAAGCAGTCTCTGAAACATTATAGAGCATATAGCGCTAGACACAGCAGAAGTAATTAAAACGAGAGGACCACATGCAGTCGGCAGTAAACCACCAAATGCAGGCAGCTCGGGGAAAATGTCACTGATTCAGCATCAGAGAGGGCGGGAGGAGCAGAGGCGGGATTGGGATTGTCACCAACAGCTCACACTCGAAATGCAGCAGCCAGAGCTACAGACGTTTAAAGCACAAGCAGCCAAGGGATGTACAGTCGTAGAGCTGCCGGGGGCTGGAGGAGGGACGGGGACATCAGCTCCTTCAAGGTGGTGTCAAACAAGCGGGGCCTCAACAAGCCACTCTTCTGCCACCTCTGCGAGGGACGATCTGGGTCACACCTTCTCCCATAGGAATAATGAAATGCTTTCACACCGCCTTAAAAATGGTAAGAATTAACTAAAGGAGGTAGAAAAAGAATCCAGGGCTGCTCGTTTGAGCTGGATGTAAAGTGATAATAGCTGCAATTCAACTCTAAGCAAGGCCCAGGAGCTCCTTTGAGGTGAGCACAAAGCTATTTTGTCCACCTTGTTTGTCCAACGCTTTCCTCCAAGACAGACTCAGTGTGACAATTACTTCAAAGCTTTAGCATTCCTGCGTACCTGCACACCCAACTGAGTGTCACCCTGACTCCTGTTAAATGGCATTGACCGCCTGAACATAATTGGCTACAGCAAAGGTTAATGATAATTTCTACCTTTAAATAGTTTATGAAGATGTTTGATGCCTTCTAACAAGGTAGCTATTGGAACTTGCTGCTCTTTCCACTGACTTGCATATCATTGATCTTTCTTCTTGAAATGATTATCCCCAGGCAACCTATAAATCTCACTTACTCTGGCCCAAAAATGCTGGACAATATAATGAACTGTTATAAGGGCAAAGTCAGTGGCTGGGGTCACACCTTAAGAGCCAGCAGCGTATGTGCTTGGACCCGCACAGCTTTCTGTACGGCTCAGAGAGGCAAAGAAACAAGCAGAACCCTTGAGGCAGATTTTGTAATTAAAGAGCATACGTTAGTTCCAACGATATCGCTGTATGACAGCTTTACACACTGCTAAATGCCGGGTCCTGCACTTGGGTCACACCAACCCCCTGCAGTGCTCCAGGTTTGGGGCAGGGTGGCTGGAGCAGAAAAGAACCTGGGGGGTGTTTGGGAATGTGGGCTGGTTGAATATGAGCCAGCAGAGTGCCCAGGTGGCCAAGAAGGTCATCAACATCCTGGCCTGGATCAGGAACAGTGTGGGGAGTAGGACTCAGGAGGTGATCATC
>VXBJ01007101.1:56713-184292 GCA_013400055.1 Nycticryphes semicollaris
CCATTAACATTGGCCCATCCATCCAATCTATCCAAGTCCCTCTGTAGAGCTTCCCTGCCCTCCTGCAGATCAACACTCCCACCTAGCATACAGTCATCTGCAAACTTACTGATGGTACACTCTATGCCCTTATCAAGATCATCGATAAAGATGCATGCAGTTTATATGTAATATAAGAGTAATTTCTTAGTTTGAGCTTATAGTCAGAATGGGGAAACGAAGTACTGTTAATCCCAACTATCAATGGAAAGAGGCTCAGGGGGGATGAAGTGATTTGGCCGGAATTACACAGGAACTAGAAAGAGAACGAACATCAGCATCACACCCACACAAAGCCTGCACAAAACACGTGCTGTCCCTCAGCAGAGCCGATGCAAAGGTCACTTTGTGCCTCTGAAGGATTTCAAAGATGGACCTAGCTGTGTGCCACCCAGGTCACAACTGCCCAGTGGGGTTTGTAATCCCAGTGCACCAACCAGCACGTACTTCTTTATCCCTCCACAGGCCCTGATCTTCCCAAGCTTGGCTTCAAGAAGACCAAAGAAAGTCCATCTGTTCTGTTTCTTTTTTTTTTTTTCCAGCTGGCAGCCACACAGACATACACACATTTGGCCACTCTTCCAACCCAAAACAGGCTTCTGAGCAAGGACTAGGGCTTGTGGAAAAAAAAATACAAAAAAATCTTAAACCAGATGGGCCAAGTCTCCCTGCACCTGGTATTTGCTAGAGGTGGCTCAGTTACCCAAAGCTGAGAGATCCCAAAGAGATCCCATTGCTGAGTAGGTTACTGCTTGAAGCAAAGCCAATCCCCCACATGAGTTTACCCATCACACTGCAGTACACCGGCATGCACTTGGGAATATCCCAAAATAAAGAGAAAATTTTCAATGTGGACTTAGTCTGGTTCATCCGGATGGAGAAGACAGAAGTAGAGCGTTGAAGGTTTCATCTGTGGAGACAACTGAACTATTGGGATCCTGCAAGTTTAGTACCTGGGTCTCCATACCCCACCTCACCCAATTTGCCCAAAATTGCTCTCACCCCAGTCCCCCTGAACCAGTGTAGAGGGTTTCCTTGCCTCATTAAACAAGTCTGCTCCTTAACTTTAGATGTTTGAGGAACATCTCTGGAAAACAGACTGCTCGGTGGTTTGTAAACTAATTTGAGGTCCTTTAACATAAAGCATTCTAACCCATTATAACAGACGCACATTTAATGACAGAAAACAGGCCTCGACACAATGGTGATCCAAGTCTTCTCAAACGTGGCATGGAGTGTGATACTATACATGGACAACAGTCTGGGTCTGGTGAGCTCTGCAAAGAGAGCATACACACTGAGCAGTGCCAAAGCTCAGTCCGGATCAGAGTTTTGCCTAAGGATTCATTTAATACGATTAATTAAATCACATCAGTACTAATTATTGCTGAAAACTCCCATGATTTTGCAAGGAAATGTCTTCATGAAGAATTCTACTAAAATGCAGACAGCTCTGGAAGGGAGAACACAAGCTCAGCAAGCTCCAGCTCCCCGGTGGTAGTGACACTCTTATACTCAACAAGTGCTCACGCGCCACCCTCTACAAGCAGCAGAAGTACCAGGCAAGTCAGAGTTAATTATAGTGTATATTCCTGAATGTTTCTGCCATGAGGAGTGGCTTTGGCCCAGGATACCTCTGAAACCCTCTTACTTTCCACTAAGCTGCCCGCATCCAGGTTGGGTTACCCATATCACATGGAAAACTGCCTTCGATGACTCGGTGCGCATTCAGCCAGCACCCTGTGGGTGCAAAACCTGATCCGAAGCCCAACAGCTGGCACGGCATCCATCACTTCAACATCCGTCACATTCAAAGGAGCAGGAGCCAGCCATGTGCCCCTGTGGCCAAAAGGGCCAATGGAATCCTGGGCTGCCTAGGGAAGAGTGTGGCCAGAAGGTCATTCTCCCCCTCTGCTCTGCACTGGTGAGGCCACAACTGGGATACCACATTCAGTTCTGGGCTCCCCAGTTCAAGAGAGACAGGGAACTGCTGGAGAGAGTCCAGCGGTGGGCAACAAAGCTGATGGAGGGATTGGAGCATCTCCCTGATGAGGAAAGGCTGAGAGAGCTGGGACTCTTGAGCCTGGAGAAGAGAAGGCTGAGGGGAGACCTTCTTCATGCTCACAAGGATCTGAAGGGTGGGTTAGAGGAGGATGGAGCTGGGTTCTTCTCAGTGGTTCCCAGTGACAGGACGAGGGGCAACGGGCACAAGCTGGAACAGGGGAAGTTCCATTGGAATATGAGGAGAAAGTTGTTTGGGGTGAGGGTGTCAGAGACCTGGCAGAGGGTGCCCAGGGAGGGTGTGGAGTCCCCTTCTCTGGAGACCTTCAAGCCCTGCCTGGATGCAGCCCTGAGTGATCTGCTCTGGGCAACCCTGCTTTAGCAGGGAGTTGGACTGGGTGAGCTCTAGAGGTCCCTTCCAACCCTGACAATTCCTTGATTCCGAGCAGCAGGATCTGCCAATGTGCTGCAAATATGCCCACCGTACTTCCAGCAGCCGTTTCTCCCCAACCGCCCAAAATAAACACTCCAGAATATTCCATACAACACAACATGTTCATATTATGGTTTTTTGGTGGGATTTTTTTGCTGCTGGATTATTGGCTACAAGCAAACCTCAGTGCCCATGTCAGCCAACCACGGTGTCCTGTTTGCATAGTGTCACCAAACAGTCGCTGCGCTGTCGCCACACACCCAGGAGGTTTGTCTTGTCTTTAATGACCAGAGAACAGAGACTGCTGTTTTCTCAGTGGAGCAAGTGTTTAAAGCAGCTTGTTTTATATGGATTAAACAACTATTGACACTGTCACAGAAAAGGGCTTTTGCACTGTATCTGCTACAAGAATAATAAAGTGAGTGGATTTTTTTTTTCCCCCTGAGCTCTCAGAATTTTTAGCAAATGCTGGTTATTAAAGGGGCCTAGAAAAACATCGGGGAAAGAAAAAAAAATAGGATCATGCAATTAAAACTGTGCCATTCCTAAATGTAGCCACAAATCAGTGGCTAGAGAAAGAAGAAACTTGCCATTTAAAGACAAACTGCTCCTATTTAGTTAAGCCTAGGAGCTTGAAGCAGCAACTGTCAACAAGAGAATAAGGAATATTACCCTTGAAAACATATATAAATTTTAATTACAGGTGGCATTTCTAAGATTGGTGCTGAGCATTGTCATCAGATGGAAAATTGCTGTCATCTCTCTACCCTTAGGGACACAAACACGCAGTGGAAATGAATTTAACTGTAAACCAGGCTCCAACCTGCTTTGATACTGGCTTGGCAGTTGGAAAGGAAATCTTAAGCTTTCATATTTATATAACCAGCCACTGTCACCTGAGCAAGATCTCTCCACGATGTGGCATGGGATGGTAAAACATTCCACCAGCTCCCTTCAGCTCTGCTCCTCCTCTCCCTCGCCCCAGCTGCGGAGCAGGGCTTTCCCCCGGTGGATGGGAAGATGCTGGAGAGGATGCTGCTGGGGCTGGATATGGCACAGGCAGAAGGGCAGGGGCCTGCAGTGGGAGAGGGCAGGTGGAGCCGTGCCATGGCCAAGGGAAGGAGAAATTATGGGGCAGCAGTCCAGCTCTGCCACTCCTGCCCTTGCAAAGCTGCAGGTGACATGGCCAGGGCTTCCCATCTTCCCATCAGATGCAGAGTGTGAGCTTCAGGTATTTGCAACCATTTGATGACAAGGTTTTAGTGAGGAGAAAGAAGCAGTTGTAACAGTTAAAACTTCAGACCTGCTTTCTAGGGATTGTACTTGCTGGTCACCCACTTCCAGGACAAACACTGACTTCTCCATGGATTCTCTTATGCCTCCTGATACCTGCTCAGTCCAGAGTTTTGGAGTTGGGCCCTACCAGGACCCTGAATCAGTACTTCCCACTGCTCAGAGCAAACCTCCCATCTAATACAGCCCTTGTGGAGAATAAAAGCTTGATTTTTCATATTTTGGCAACTGAAAACAGCGATAACGTCTTGCTGTCAGAAGTCGAGTCTGTGCAGCAGCACCCTACTTCAGGGACAGGGCCGATAACAGCTCTCTGACACGGGGGTGTGATGGTAAATGCAGATCTCCAACGCTCACAAGCTGCTATATGCACAGCAAAGACAGGCAGCCGTGGAAGAAGAGGCAGATACAGAGTAATGTAATCTGAAAACAGGCCCCAGCTGCAGATTCCAGCCCCTGAAACAAGGCCTGAGAGTCTGGTCCTCTCCTTCCTCGCTCTTTCCAGCTTCCTGCAAGGTTGGAAGTGGGTAACACCAGAGAAAAACGGATCCCAATCCAGGGTTTTACAATGAAAAAGCTGGAATTTCTATGAGCTCACTTACAAAACTACCCATTGAACCAGAGGCTGGAAAATTTCCAATTTCTTCAATTTCTTCTCCAAAGAGGAGATGGGGCTGGAAGAGAAATTCCTTTTTTTTTTTTTTAACGGTAGAAGGAAGTGAAACAAAGCAGCAGCAGCATCTCTCTTCATTTTAAAGCTAACACAAAAGAAGTAAGGTGCTTTGATATTGATAATAGGGTGAAAGAAGCATGTGCTGTCAGCGAGCTCATCCTTTTGACCCACAAGACAGCTTGGCTGCTTTTCAGCTCTGTCTCTGGGCAGTGTACCCGAGATCTAACACAAAGTAATTGTCAGTTCCTTGGGACTTTGACTAGAAATCCCAGTGCTGAGAGAGAAATCTGCTGGGCTTTGATGTAGAGATTTTGGTAGCATCTATGCCTTCCCATCTCAGAACACGCTCATTTGATGTATTGTTGAGTAGGGTGTTTGTTATCTTCTCTGAGAACATGCATGTAACTTGGTAAATCTATTTCCTGACTGCCTTCTAAGACAGATAGTACAAGGGTTGTTTCTGAGGCATCAGTTTATCTGATACAGGGAACAAGGCTGGCGACAAATGCAGAAACCTCCAAAGTGCTGGTATTACATGTCACTCCGAGGTGCTCCTCTAGTTTCTTCCAGGTACACTTTGCTAGAAAGCAGCTTCCCTTCATGAAAAAAATGAAATTTCAGGATAGTTACCTAACACACCAAGGGGTTTAGGAGATACTCTCTCCTGGATCAGAAATACATAGGGGCACCAGCAGGAATAGCACATCTCCCTCCAGGACCTAGGCACTGCCCCACCAGTACAGGCTGATCCACTCCCATATTGGGATGGACTTGTTCCCAGCACCAGCATCCCAGCACGCTCCTACCCAGCCACTGCAGGATGAGGCTGGTTATTTTTCTGCCAACATTAAATTGTGATAGGTCTTTCTCGGCCTCTGCCATTACACAAAAGGGAACTGAGGCCCTGGGAAAGCCTTCTGGAAAGAGCAACCCACAGCCATCACTCAAAGGGAATCAAAATGTCCTTTCCCAGGAAATTATAGTCACCAATACCCACAGTCTGAACAATCCCTGCTTTCAACAGACCTGGGCTGCCCTCCCTGCGGTGCCAGCATACCCAGAAACGACCAGCCAGGAGATAAGCACCTCTTACCAAGGTACAAAGAGAGCCAAGCGTGTTTAACATCTTGCTGGATCAGCTTCATAATGTGTTTAAAACAATGGAAGAGGAAAGCATGTGTTCCTTTCTGCACAATCTGTGCCTTATAATCAAGTCTAAATGTTCACAACCCGCTCAGATCCTAATGAGGAATATGACTTAAATGGCAGAATGTTCTGCTCTTTCTACAGGTTTACAAAAATGAAATTAAACATCGTCTTTCTATTACAAAACAATAGGCAAATTGAAGACCAATTATGCAAACCCATCAGAGAACCTGGTGAACTGTGGAGAATTTTGCATTTCTGAGGCGGAACGACTTTCTAGATGAAAAAAACCAAACCTCTACTCCAAGAAATTGAGAACATCTGTGCCATCAAAGAAAGAATGCAGTGAATAATTGGACAATCATAGACAGGCAGCCATTTGAATATGAAGCTGTTTGTAATGTCGCAGTGGAAGGGAAATTAGAGAACGGCAGCGTTGCCTGGCTGTCAAATGCCTGTGCTTTTCCCTTTGTGCCTATTATGGCATGTTGTGTGCTCGCTTTACAGGAGGCTGCGGGGTCGACAGCGGGGTCTCTAGGGTTATCTGCTTCCATTACTTTGCACATCAGACACATAATGAAAAAGGAGCAGGCAGAGAGGTCCTCGAGCATTTACTTCTTCCAGCATCCAAGTTTAAGTACACCTTTAACCTCCTGCTGACAGCCAGCCCAACCTGCGGCCATCCCCCAGCCGGCTGACAGGCAGCATGGAGCAAATATTCTCTCTCTCAGCTGACAAATTTCTCTGACCCCTTGCCTCAAGCAATGATATTATCCTCCTTTCCAGCAGGGAAATCCCACAAGGACACTCCTGAGGGGGGAGACATGCTGAGCAACCTCACAGACTCCTGACCCCCAGAAAAGCCTTCCTCGCACCAGCTGATGGCATCTGATGGGGCTTTGAGCAACCTGCTCTAGTGGGAGGTGTCCCTGCCCATGGCAGGAGGGTTGGAACTCAGTGATCTTTAAGGTCCCTTCCAACTCTAACCGTTCTATAGCATCTACCCAAGGGCTGGACCACTCTGAAACGCAGGCACAGGGGCTCATGAGATCCGAGCAACACTTGAGACCATGGTTCATTTCCATGTGCAGCATCCAAAATTATTTATCCCTGGGAAGAAGAGACTGGGCTGGGTGTATATTGTTTCCAGGAACACATACCTCCGCCAGCTCCACGCTGCTCCTCAGCACAACCCCTCTTGCAATACAAATAACACTGCCACGCGTCGCGGAGCTCCAGCATCAGGGCAAATGTTACAGGACATCTTCCAGGACAAAAAAAGGGGGAAATAAAAGCGATCAGCTCAGTTGTGATTTCATGGCTAGTTGCACAGATATTCACATGTTACTTTGCGCAGTCAGTCTAATAACCAGCTTTCAGAAGGACAGACAGCATAATGAATGGGTTGTAAAACACGCTCATAAAAACATTATAGCATGTCTCAGAGCATTTGTTAGCTGTTTGTGATTTACTGGGGCCCCTGTTTTACATTTTCTTATAATTTGCACATTTCCTATGAAAAATAAGCATTCAATGTGCATGCAATTTATTTTAATTTCCCTCCCCCCTCACAAGATGATAAAACTTTTACAGCCAGGCAAGAATGGCAATATTGTAGTCACGAGGTTCATTATACAGTAATTAATACATGTTAAGTATCCTGTAAATATTATGTTATAATGGCTTTAAGTAAATACGTACTGTACATTAGCAGTCCCTATTAAGTCAGCGCCACTTAAAATGAAATGTGACTAATTAATCTGTTTAAAAAGTCTAATGTCAACTTGGATATTCTTTAAAAATTATGGTACAATATTGCGAGTGTGAGTGGTTAGTCAGTCAGCGTTTAATTATGGAACTTTGACATGAGCGGTTACTTTCCTGGTTTGTTTAAGTGGATTGGACACATGGGCCAGCACCAAAGGAAGGAGAGGGGTAGAAAGAAGGTTCCATTGTTACGAGAAGCTAAAAACCCTGAATAACATATCCTGTCATCGTGTCTGGGAATGGCTGCAAACTTGCAGGTGGGTTATTACCACAGCACCTCCGTGCAAAAGTAACGTTTCAGCGCCCTATAACCTGCTCCAGATGGACAATGCGGCCCCAGTAACACCGCCTTCGGGGGGAACTGGTGAGACTCCACTGGGGTTTTGTCCATTTAAGGCATTATATCACTTTATTAAGGGATGGTTCCTGGCACAGCCAGGCAGTAAGAGAAGTGGAGGCTTTGTTCTCTTCTCAGCCAGAGGCTCAGACACTGCCTTTGTCCTGTACAATGTTTTCCTTCCCTTCGTGAAAGGCAGCCCCTCACAAGACTATCAGCCTTTTAAGGATTTCAGTTACTCTCTGCTGTCCTAAATACACAAAGGAGAAAAAAAGTAAAATAAATCTTCCGATTCCTTCGCCTTTTTTTTTTCTCCCCTTCTACCATGAAGCACAAATACAAGAGAAGGTGAAACCTGCTGAATGAGGGGTCCAGGAAAGGTCATCACTTCTTTCACATATACACTCAGCAAGAAGAGAGACAACAGATGGCAAAATCTTTTCCAGTTCATTTTATATGTATTCATTTTCCACAGAAATCTTCATCTTAGGATGCAAGTGTCTAATGAAAGCCTGTCAGATTAGACTTACTCATTTACTGCTGGGTAAGTATAGATGGCCATCTCCAGGTTCATAGATGCCCGAAAGAATGAGGCTGCAATCGGCAGAGGGACACTCTTTACCCAGAGATTTCAGAAACACACACTAAGGCTCCCAAATATCAGATCCAGCTCTCCCAAGTTCCTTATCAACACCTTATCAACTGATTACTGCTCCCCAAAGGTAACTTCACTGCAACATAACTAAGTTAATGGAGTTCCATCACAATTCAGAACATTTTAAAAAGCTTGCCTTCCATTAATGGAAATCATTAAAAAGTCCTTCTTGCAGATATTCAGACATATTGCCAGGACCATGGATGCAAGGGGTCGTGGACTCTTTCCACATTTCCATGGTCAATTCCTTCAGGTTTTGCCATCAAACATATCCTGGATAAGCTTTCCTTGGAAGACAAATCTCTCTAAACACCTATGTTATCTGTTGCTTGAGTAACAGTTTCAGTAACACATTTTATGGGGTAACTACATCCTTCAAGGTAATGGCTGGACCTGTTGTCTTCCCATGGTAGTTGGGGAAGCACAGCCAAGACTGAATTCCGAGTGCTGGGGGGCATTTCAAAATGATGGGGACAAATGACAAGAGCTCATGAAAGGCTAAAACTCTGCGCGTAAACAGAAAACTTTGGTCCAGAAGCTGTATTCTGGGGAAGCAATGCTGAACTAGACCAAAGACAAGAAAGTGAGGTTTAAGATATATCTTCCTTCCCTTCCTTCCAAGGCCAGCAGCCACTATCTGGTCTCCAGCAGTTAGGGTGGTGTGAAACCATCCTAACCTATTTCCATCTGATGCAGCCCAAAGTGCTATTTGGACAGCTGGGTATCATCTGGATGTGTTTCCCTTCTCGGCAAACCCTTTCCCCGGGCACTCACCCATCAAAAGAGATCACTTCAGGTGGGATGCAAAGCCACCGGCTTCCTGGCTGCTCTGCAGTGAGAAAGTGGCTGGGACAGCTCTGAAACCTGGGTCCTCCGTGTTACAGAAGGCCCTGAAATCTTGCATTTTATTTAATGCTTCAGTACAGGCTTTAGAAATAAGGAGAAGAACAGCATTTTGTGGTATGCCTGGATAAATAGCACACCAAAGAGGCAGAGCTGGTGGTTGGAGGTGGGAGATTTGCATCCCGTGATGGGATCTCCCATAGCTTTCTTCAAAGGTAAAGCACTTAACAATCCTGTGCTTCAGTCTCCCCACTGCTAAATCACTACAATGTTTGGCTACCTCTTAAGATGTCGCTGGGCTTATCTAATTAACATTCACAAGGAATCCAGAGATAAAGCCGTTTCCTAAGTGTATCGTGTGGCTTGTAATCGTTTGATGTTGCCATGCAAAGGAGATGTGAGAGAGCACGGGAATACCCTGGGAGACCTCCAAGTCAGATTTTCACTTCCAAGTGCTCTTTTCTTGCAGTGACCCCGTCTTTTAGCAGCACGTTCACCTTGGCCTCTGGTGAGCAGGAGTGACACGCAGCATCCCTGCTACAGGCTTCCACAAGCCATGAAAACCTGCTGTTATGACTAGAGAGAAGTAACCAGCACTATTATTTGTATCATTCGCTGAGGTTTGTAACCTAGAATTAATTTTCAGATTGAGTCCAAACGCTGCCTGTTTCACACATATCTGGGTAGCAGACAAGAGCCCTTTTAGCAACAGAAGCAAACAGAGCTACAATCAAGCAGCTCAAGGCACAACCCTCTAATAGTTCAGTAATCAGTAATAATCAACCCTTCTCTTTATGTTCAGGGAGACCTAATAGAACCCAGCTACTCTACAGTGAATACATTTTCATTTATAAGACTAAATGTAAGCATACGTTATCTACTTAATTAAAATCTAAATTCTCTAACCAACCATTTGTTGTTTCTCCTGGGTGCACGTTACATACATTACTGGTGTTTTCCTGAAATCCATTGCTAATGGATTAAAATAACTCGAGGAAATGTTTCACTTGCTGCACGCGGTTATGAAAGAGCACAAAACCCTCTGATGCTGCCCATGTAGGGAGCGCCTCTCCACCGTTACCCCAGGAGAGCAGCTCACACTCCTCTGCGCCAGGTCCCCAGACCTTCTCTCCCAAGTTCCTCTTGTCTTTGGGAACAGGGAAATCATGACCCTCCCAAACACTGGTGCAGCTACCCAGACTGGAAACTCATAAGGACTAGGTCAGCACAGATTTCAGAAAATCTTCCACAGTACAGACCTGTTGGGGTCAGAAAGTCATAGGAGCTAAAGCGAGAGGGGAAATAATTAGCCATACAAGGGGAGAAATTTGAGATCCTAAATGGACTATGTACTAATGTCCTGTTGTCAGGTTTGGCAGACGTGACACAGACCCTGCAGAGACCTGCACCCTCTGAACTACCAGCCAGAAGCCAAGCAGGACATAGCAGCGCATCTCTACTAGCACCAGACACCCAATTCAGGCACCAGAAATGCTCCCAAGTGTTCAGTCCCCCCATGAGAGGGAGACTTTGCATATGGGAGTGCTCTCTATCAATCTGCCAGCCTCTGGGAAGAACGGACCGTAGAAATTAACTACCTGCCAGCATTTAAATAAAAAGGAGGATTCCTAGTACATGCTGTCCTTGGTTGTTTTCCTTTCTCTGACTCAATGCTGTTGTTAGAATCATTCTGAGCTACGCTGAGTCAGTGTGTCTGTGGCAGCAGTAACCACCGACCGGCACATTGCCCTTCTCACCCTCTGTCCACTCTCCCACGGCCAGAAGAATCCCTCAATACTTAAGGACTAAGTTTTTTCCCAGAAAGCTCAAACACCTCCTGTAAGGATTTGAATGCCACTGCTTCACTCCTGGCGAAACATTCATTTCCTTGCTGAGGAAACGGGGCATTTTCAGGCCTCTTTTTCTCAGGTGAGCAGAGAATCTCTATCCACCCTCTCAGGGGGCACAGACATCCCCTTCTCCAATGAAAGCTGTGCTTTATGTCCAGGTTAGGAACATCTTCAAAGAGTCACAACATTTAGCACTGGTGTTAAACCCAGCTTGTTCTCTGGCTCTCAGAGGTTACATTTTCTTGTTCCCACATCTCCTTTGTGTAGGTGCTTGTTATGGTTTGAGGAACTCACAACAATTTATTGTCATTTAGACAATTATTCCCTCACCTGATAACCCCTCCCCACCCAAGAAGGGGAATCGGGGAAAAAAATAAGGAAACCCAAGGGTCAAAACATAAACAGATTTAACAGAGTAAGACTAGAGAATTAGCACTAATAACACATAGAGGACCAATACTGATCCCGATAACAATATAAAATATACAGGGATTATACCCAGCCCATTCCCCCAGCAGGAAGCCATGCACTCCCAGCAGGGACAGCCAACGTGGGACCCCGTGTGTGCCTAGGCTTCAGGAAGAAGGGAAGGGCTCAGAGGTCTGGCACTGGGACAAGGAGCTTTCTGGACTGCCATCATCAAGGCTGAGAGAAACTCCTCAACAAACTTGCTAATTTATACGGAATGTGACATTCACGGCATGAAACAATCCTGATGGCAGCTCAGGTCATGTGCTCAGGTCCCTTCAGCCCTGCACCTGGCAAGGCTTGAAAACACTGACCTTGAAACCTGCATCCCAGAGCTGGCTATGAACTAAATATTTTCACAAATTCAGACACTAGCCTTCTAAAAGTGCAGTTTCCCCAAGCCTTAGAAAAGAACTTAGCCATGTGTCGCTCAGACCAGGACTGTGTTCAACACCATTAGCTATTTTGAGTGTCAGGCAGAAATTCTTTCATCAAAAAGCAGGGAGAGGAAGAAGAGGCAGTGTCAAACTAAGAGAGATGGCTGTGGCTCCTGAATGGAAGGAACCTCCTGACAGCCTCACATCATTACTGCAAATCACAACATTTATAGAGATGCCACCATTCTGCATTGCCCTTTTACTTTGTGTCTGCTGGAAGTCCCTCCTCCAAACCATTCAGTAAATTAAAACAATTAAAAACAATTTCTATCCTCAACAGGTACCATTCAGGTAACTTATTGCCCCCAAGGCCATTTGTGAGACTAAATTGCAAATGCAAATTAATGCCGGTTTTAACAATAATGCTTCTTTTTTCCTCTTTTCTGCCTCTTTTGCTAACTTCTATTTTTGGAAATGTTCTTGCCTTTCATATCAAGCAGGTGTATGGAGCAGATGTGTCAGGGGACAAAGAGGGTTTTGTGCTCCTTTTATTATTAGATGCACTTTGGTGCTCCCTTGCTGCAATACCGGCATGTCAGGCAATCCTGGGGCAGTGCTTCAGCTTCAGTCAGAAACAGAGGGACCCACCTCTCCCCACTGCAGCCTCTGCCAGGGATCTTCTCTGTCACCCCAGAGCAGAGGTAGTTGCCATGATTACAGGCAGGAATTCCCCTGAATGTCTCTGCACACTGCTTTCACAATGGGCAATTGTTCTGGATAGTACTGTAATGCGAGCAGAAATACTCCTGTCTCCTCTGCAAGGGAACCACAACTCCCCAACCATGGAGACTCTGCTCTCACTCCACCTGGACTTCACATGGTTTCCTCCACCTTCTTATTTTATCATGTCATAGAATCATAGAATGGTTTGGGTTGGAAGGGACCTTAAAAAATCATCCAGTTCCACACCCTGCCCTGGGCAGGGACACCTCCCACCAGACCAGGTTGCTCAAAGACCCATCCAGCCTGGCCTTGAACCCCTCCAGGGATGGGGCAGCCACAGCTTCCCTGGGCAACCTGGGCCAGGGTCTCACCACCCTCACAGCAAAGGATTTCTTCCTGAGAGCTCATCTAAATCTCCCTGCTTTCAGCTTAAAACAATTCCCTCTCATCCTATGGCTCCTCTCCCTGATGAAGAGTCCCTCCCCAGTTTTCCTGGAGCCCTTTTAGGGACTGGAAGGGGCTCTAAGGTCTCCCTGGAGCCTCCTCTTCTCCAGGCTAAGACCCTCCAGCTCTCTCAGCCTGTCCTCACAGCAGAGGGGCTCCAGCCCTCCCAGCATCTCCATGGCCTCCTCTGGCCCCCAATCCAACAGGTCCGTGTCCTTCTTGTGCTGAGGACTCCAGAGCTGGACGCAGGTGCTCCAGGTGGGGTCTCAACAGAGCAGAGGGGGAGAATCTCCTCCCTCAACCTGTTGGTCACACACCCTTTTGATGCAGCCCAGGATATCATTATATCATACATGTTTTGCATGCGCTTCTCTGTAACCCCTGGTGGTATGTCCAGCCTGATGTTGCCTCAAATTGGGCCTGGCCAAAGGACGCCCACTATCCTTCACAAAGAACAGAGCAGTAAATACAAAAAGTGAAAAGCTTTGCCTCTGTCCTGGCTTGGACAATATCTGACCACAGAAGCAGCGTGGAGTGACACAAGTTTTTGGATGTGGTTTCAAAGGGCAGGAGTGTGTGCACAGTGATGCTGCATTGATCAAACACAGCTTACCCACACACTCACATCAAAAGGAGAGTAAGAGTCCTCGGTGTTTCCCGTCAAACACACACAAAAGGCCAAATAGGTAAAACTGACCAAGTAATTATTGCTAAAAACGGGAAGTAAGCCAGAAATTTTGACCCCAGGGGATGTCTGAAATGCAGAGCCAGTTGCTGCTGCTGGTTCCTGCTGGTATCATAACAAAAAGGCAAAGTTGTTATTTATTGCCCTTTATTCCTGCAGAATTTGATGTCTTTAATGCAGGCTGCACTAACTTCAGGTGATGAAGTGCTCTTACTTCCATTTCACATAGGAGGAAAGACAGACAGAGCCTCATATTCTCAAAAGGTACTTGAGCACCTAATGCCCTTGGAAATCAGTTGTAGTGGAGCTTTGAAACACCCAGGGAAAAAAACATATGAGGGGCTCGTCCAGACTTGCTAATGTTGCAAGCTGTGTACTGACACCTCATTGAGAGCCTGGGTTGTGACAAACAAATGTTCTCAGCAAGAGGGTGGATGCTGCAGAGAGAGGCTCTGGAGGGCTGGTTTCTGCTCCCACAGCATCCATGGGCACAGCTGGCCCTGGGGGAGCCTGCACTTGGGGCAAGGATGTCCTGCCAAAGCCGAGCTGCATCTCAAGCATGCAGAGCACCAACGTGCTCAGAGCCAGAGAATAAAAGCTAGGGGTCACAGAACGGTTCAGGCTGGAAGGGACCTAAAGCTCATCTTCTTCTACCCCCCTACTCTGGGCAGGGACACCTCCCACCAGACCAGGTTGTTCAAAGACCCATCCAGCCTGGCCTTGAACCCCTCCAGGGATGGGGCAGCCACAGCTCCTCTGGGCAACCTGGACCAGGGTCTCTCCACCCTCACGGCAAAGAACTTCTTCCTATTATCTGAATCTCCCCTCTTTCAGATTAAAACCCTTTCCCCTCGTCCTATCATCCCATTCCCTGATCAAGAGTCCCTCCTCCCCATCTCTCCTGTAGGGCCCTTTTTGTTCTGGATGTTTTGGAGCACCCCTTCTCCGTGGTGTAGGTTCAGTGTGAGTCCCAGGGACTATCCCTGTTTCACTCTGAGGATCCTCTGACTCCCATGCAAGAATCCCAGTTCTGCTCCTGACTCATCCACAGCCTTCAGCAAATTATTCTTAATCTTCTTGTATCTCCATCTGGAAAAGTCAGCTACTGGTGCTAGCCTCAGATTTGATGGATTAACTTGTTACTAATTCCACTTTGTTTGACAAGTGCTGAGTATCTCTTACTAATCAGCAGAAACTTATTAATTCTCATTATGAGTGCTTCTCATGTCCTTTCTGATAAAGCTCACTGGGAGATACAATAGTTCTCCAGAACAGAGGCAGGGTCCCTTGGAAAATCAGCAGGAAAAAACAATCAGGCTATTTCTTTGCAAAAAATAACTGCATATCATTATGGGAATTTGCCCCACACTAGACTTCCAGAAGAATTTTCCATTCACTCAACTTCTTAATATTAGAGCTTTTTTCCTTTTTAACCCACATTTTCTGGGTAATTGGACTGGAAATGGGTTTTTCATGGCAGAGAATGGAGCTGGCTCCTCCACCATTGCCAGCCCACACCCCAGAGGCTCTTCACTTTGTCCTCTGAACGTGAAGCTGGTGCCAGTCTTCCCCGTGGGCTGCCAGATGCAAACAGCAGTTTTCTTCATCATTCTATTCCCTCCCAGGATAAAGTGCCAGAAAGAATCCCACAAAGCAGAGCTCCCCACACAGCCGCTTGGATTTGGGATGAAGGGAAGCATCTCCCACTTGGGAGGGTTACTCATCACAGCTACGAAACACCCCGCACAAAAGGCTAAATTAATGCAGTGGATCTCATTATTGAACTCAATCGCCCAAGTCCAAATGAATCCAAACATGAAGTTGGACATACAATCCCCCTGCAGTGGAATTTGCAGGATGAAGGGTTGGATGCAAGTGGTGACACTGACCACACTGGGAGCTCCCATCACAAATTCTCTCAGGAGTAGACACCTGGATGTATTACCCTCTGACGAACACAACTTTCTGCTCTCTCTCTGCCCCCTTTGCCAAGAACACAAGTGAGATGGGGGAATCTGCTTATTTTTTTATTATTTTTTTTTAAACCTGGCTGATATTTTGACTTTGACAATGAGCTCCCTGGAACAGACAATCACCTCTGCTACGCATATTCATAACCATCACCCTTGCTGACGCATCAATCACCTTTGGAGCTAAAATGATGAACCACAACAACTTGCGATAGCATCAAGCTCCCACCCTCTGCCTCCTCAGGCACCAGAACAAGCAGTTTCAAAGCCAAGAGGGCACTGTTCCACACTAGAGAGGGAGTTTCCAGTTTGAGTCTCAAAAATTAAAAAATATAAGCAAGAAAACAACTCTACACATTTTTTTTTGATCCTCAGATGGAAATATAAACTGAAAATTGTATCTTTGGTAAGACAAAGTGTTCGCCTGGAGGAATACTGTAATTCTTTACCTCCTTTAAAAAAAACCCACACGACCTCAAAAACTGCCTACATTACACTTCTGTTAATGAGTTCCCCTTCAATTCCACAGGCAATTCCACCTACCAAATTCAGACATCATCCTGAGCCCATCTATAGGCAAAACATTCTTTCTGATTGCATGCAAGTGTTACTGAAAATGTGTTTTGATTTGAAGTCTAATTTCTTGGGCAAAGCAGTAAGCCTGCTTCTCAGAGAGAGAACAACCAGAACCCCCAATTGCCTTGAAAACAAAATTTAACAAGTCCCCAGATGATAGCACACATCAGGATGTGTCAGAAATGGCTTCCTGAAAGAACACATTACTCGATTTACCAAATAACGTGCAAATTCATATTTTTAGCATGAGCAAGACTCAAGGGAGTCTCCTGAATTATAACAAAGGTGTCTTGCTCCTCCCTGCCCATTTCACTTGTATGAAACAAAGGCCAAGAGAAGGTAGTCCGAGATGTCTTTTGGTCCAAGATGTGACTCCTCACGATATATACTTGCTCCCTACAGTAGTTTGTCACAACAGCAGCAGCAGCTTTGGCCTGCACAGCTGCTGCCTGGAGTAGCTCAGCCCTTGCAGCTTTCCTTCCTCCCCCCTCTACCTACATACTCTCTCCTATATAGTATTACATATCGAGTTGTCCCCCTTTATCCTTCCCTAACCCTTACTCTGCCACCTCCAAAACCTGTACTGTTCATGTTCTCAGTATGTCCTTCCCCTTGCCAACTTCCCTTCTCCTAATGCAAGGACCCAGCAGGTCATAGAAGAGGCAGGAGGGATGGGATGGAATCCCATCATTTCCTTTCTCGCAGGCAGATGCTCCCTCTCAAGGCCAGTAACACACCTAAACTAAGAGAGAACACCCTTATCTCTTTTTTCTATCAACTAAGCACCCTGGGTACACACTCGATACCATCAGTGAATGCTGAGAGTGACAAGTGGGATGGCTGGCCAGGTGAGGAGGATATCCCAGCATGGTGAGATGCCCAGCCTTGCTACCTCCAGGCTGTGCAGAGTCATAGAATGGTTTGGGTTGGAAGGGACCTTAAAGATCATCCAGTCCCACTCCCTGCCCTGGGCAGGGACACCTCCCACCAGACCAGGTTGCTCAAAGACCCATCCAGCCTGGCCTTGAACCCCTCCAGGGATGGGGCAGACACAGTTTCTTGGGGCAACCTGGGCCAGGGTCTCACCACCCTCACAGCAAAGAATTTCTTCCTGAGATTTCATCTTAATCTCCCCTCTTTCAGTTTAAAACCATTCTCCCTCCTCCTATGGCTCCCCTCCCTGATCTAGACTTTTAGGGACTGGAAGGGGCTCTAAGGTCTCTTTGGGGGCTTCTCTTCTCCAGGCTGAAGAATCCCAACTCTCTCAGCCTGGCCATGAATACTGCTGTTTGAGAAGCTGCCTGGAGGAGGAGTCTCCCCAAAACACAGACCATTTCCCAATCCTCTCCCTGTGCCCGGGTGGGCTATTTGCAGTCTCAGGCTCACTGCAGCAGCAGTATTTTGCTTGCAACCCAATGCACAGAAATGTTAATAGAGTGTCTGAAGAGACATTTTAGTTGTGAGCTGCATGTTGTCTTTCTTAGTTGAAAGCACGGCAGTGCTCCCATAAAAGTAATATAATCTCTTGAGCAGAAGGAGTGCTGCTGGAAGGACTGGTTAGAGCCAGGCTGATTCCTGCTGCATTTTCTCGGGAAAAATCCCCAGAATGACTCTGCAAGAACTACTGAGCCAGCTGCTGAGCTCAGCCCAGCTCTCACCGAGGGTCTCCTGGGTCCCCTCCACTCTCACAGGCACTTCCCAGACTCTGCTCAATGCCACCTGAGTCCAGGGAGGCTGTGTCCTGCCATGTTACTAGATCTCCCACCTCACTCATATATCCATTCCGTTTAAAGCACAGCTTTGGGAATCTGAGGTCTGTGTTCAGTTTTGGTCCCGAGACAATCTTTCTGCATAACCTTGGGCAGGAGATCAAATATCAGTGAAGTCCAGTTCCCTTTCTGCAGGACGGGAAAGGCCCTGCTTTATACGTTCAGAGCATCAGCTCAGTGACCAAGGGTTGGACACACTGGATAGACATGCATACTCTGAGCAAATAACAGTGTCACCCTCTAAATGTCACTGCCATACAACTAACATTATTCTTTGGAGGCACCAAACAGATGTTATAGTCCATCCAGCCGCTGCTCACCCTAAACATTTGGTATACTTGCCTGTAGACTCATGAGTTCTGTGGTGTCCTTTACATTCTACATAAAAGCAAACAGAGAGAACATCCTGCCTCGCTAATACATCCAAGCAAACCCATTAAGTTAACCCTCGCTGCAATCTAAAACCACGGGAACAGGCTGACAGCCCCACGCTGCTGTTTCTTCTGATGTCTAGACTTCCTGTGCCACACTTTCCCCTGCGAGACCTATTGTGAGAACCAGAGCATTAGTTATGGTCACCTAGCAATAGAAGTAGATCTTTGGGGAGTCTGCAGCCTGCCTATCACGTGGAGCTCTAGCCTGAAGGATCTGCTAATCCACCCGTGCTGATCAGCAGAGTGTAAGAAGAGCTCGCACACGGGGAACGGAAAGCAGTTTAGCCCCAGAGGTTGAGTCCTTTGACCCTGGCTGAATCATTTCTTTCGCTATTAAAGCGGCTACGTGCACAAAACCTAGATACTGGCCAGGGAAAGCTCAGAACTGTACTGCAGGATGAATAAAGGAGGATAAAAATGAAATTATTTTCCCACAGCAGAAGTGCCAAGCTCCATCAGGCAAGATTTAGTTCCGTAAGAGCATTAAATAACACCATCCATCGTCACACTGCCATACCCAGGCAAAGTTTATTTCTGTGAGAAACCAGGAGGTACCTCCGATGCTGTTTTGAATGGGCAAAGCCTGTTTCAGACCAGACAGACATGACACCAGGACCCCTCAAAAGGAGCTGTAGAAGCCGTAAGACCTGTCCCTTGATGGATTTGCAGCTGCAGGAACTCGCATGTCTCCACTGAACACGACTGAATTATTCCAGTTTACATCAGTTGAGAATCAGACCTGCATTTTTCTACTCTCAGCTCATAACATGTGGATGGGATCTTACAACAGGAACACAAACAGCTCGAGGCACTAAAACCTTGAAACAGACATCCCCTATCCCATGGTGGAGAAAGTATTTATGCTCTTCAGCATTTGGGATGGCTCAGGAGCACCGGTGGGAAACCAAAGCCCCTAAGTCTAAACAAGGTGAATAAATCTACAGCTTGTCAAGCTGGTAAGGAAAAAAGGCATACTTGTTTTCTGAATGAATAAAGTTCAGTTTAACCTTTGTTCCAGTAGGCTGCGATTCTGCAGTGTGGTGAATTCTTGCAATGGGAGCGGAGGGTATCCAGCAGGCCCCAAAGCTGTACTTGGGCATGAATTAACAAAAACTCAGTGTTCTGTGCAAACCTCATCTGACTGTAAGCTGAGCTTCCTAATTGAGAAGCCTTTTTTTTTTCCCCTCAAATAGAGAACCTTTCGAATTCAGCTCTTGAGCCTTCATTCTGAACCACAATTTGCCCCATTTCCATCATAAATCTAGTCCATCCTGTCTCTGCTTTGCGTTAAATCTGTGGGCTATGGTGACACGGGGCTCCCAGAGCTTGGGATGGTCAGAGAAGATTCAGGTTTCAGCACTCAAGATTTGTCCCAGCTTGCTGCCCACATGCAGCTCTAAATCCCTCCGGTTCTTCTCCTTGATTAACTATGCACACCCAGGTGTTGCAAATTCTCACACCCCCAGCTTCTCCTTCTTGTATTTACTATGCACTGGAAGCACAACTATCCACAACCCCGGACTAAGAACCTATTCACCGAGCTCATTTGAAGACACTGAGGGGTAGCATGATAGCACATCCCTGAAACCACCTCCTGGACTAAGCCACACATCCGGCAGAGCAGCAGTGGTGGCAACAATAAACAAAGACAGTGATTTCAGTATTCTGCAGGATCTAAATGCATTTTAGGTGCGCTGGAGATGTGCTGTCACCTTCAATCTGAGCATCCTACAGGGATTTCTTCCTTCTCTTTCTCCTCATCCCAACCCTCCACTAGTAAAACAGTCTGGCGTGAAAGCAGGAGAGCAGGAACAGATACACCAAGATGAGGAGTTACTGCCCTACTCTTCCAAGGATGAAGCAAAGCTTTCTACTACGTGTGAGTAAGGGCTAGGGGGAAGGACTGGTCTCAAGCCGCGTATGAGATGGGAGTACTGGAGGGAAATGGTTATGAAAGCAAAAAGGTTTGTGTGCTTAAAAAGTTGTGAATCTCATTACTTTTGTTGAAGTGCTCTCTGAGTGGCATTACTGTACATTATGCTCTATAAAAGAATCAGATGCTCTTTGGCTGTGCTTCACACCGCTATTAAGAGATATATTCCAGGCTGCCAGTTTGTTGTATGAAGCTATTTTAGTTCTCTTCAGAGGAAACCAATGCCTTTTCAACAAATAAAGAAAAAAAGAAAAAGACTTCTCTTTTCTTTCTGCCATTGTTGCTAGCAATGACAAGCACTTCCAGCTCTTGGACGAGGCTGCTCCAAGCTGGATCCTCAGGCACTGTGCACAAGACCAGGTCATTGCCTTCAAAGCCTAACCAGCTGATGCCAGCTTGAGATTCAGCCCCGTATATTCAAACCCACTTCAGCTTTCTCCACATCCTCACTTGCTATTAACTCTGCCGAGCTCTGGCCCATATCACTGTTTGCTCTGATTTTTTCTTGATGTTTCATCTCTCTGACCTTCTTCGGATGAGATGCTAACAGCTTGCCTCCCTGAAAGTCAATAGTTTCCTTCACATCAAAGTATGAAGCAAGGTCAAGATCCAGCTGCTACTATCTGATAGCTTTAAAACAATAGCTTTTGGTGGAGACCAAACTAATCTGCTCTGAGCTCTTCTTTGGGGATAGGTGGGAGGAGTGGGTTGAGAATGGGTCTCTCCACCTTCTACTCAAAGCAGGCAGGCTGCTTTGGTGACAAACAGGAGAGTGCTGATAAAAGAGACCGTGGGGCTGATCACAGAGAGCACACAGGCAACCTGCTGTTTCCCACAGGAATGGATCCAATACAAACATTTCTTTAGAGACTAAATGTTTCACTTTTGCAAGAAAAAATATCCTTAAAAACCTACATGTGACACAACCGCTGTCACCACACTATATTTTGTTATTTTGCTAAGGATGCAAAAGTGTGCAGCCTGAGAAAGTCTGGTAAGGCTAGGAGACCAGAAGGTGGACCATAAAGAGCCCTAAACATTGCTGGTTTCCAACACAGTTGTGATACAGATGGGCAGTTTGGATTAAATCATATAGAAGCATGTGAAATAACCAAGTTATACTCTCAGCAATTGGGCCATTTCAATGGGCTTTAAAGCAAGTATTCAAAAGAAAAACCTACAGGAAATAGCTGGACCAGGAGAAGAGCCATGAAGAGATCCCCAAAGCCATCACTCCTGCTGAGGGGCAGCCCAGCTTGCTCTCTCAAACCAGTTCACCCAGTAGGCAGAACAGTATGGTGTGACTGGCAAGGGTTCACTCAAGAAGCACTCACATGACACTCGTAATCCATAGCCTGAGGAACCTGCTGGAATACGCCGTGTTGAGCTGCTCATCAGCACTCTGCTGCTCCCCCTTAGATCTGTTCCTTGACACCCTCTCAGCAGCTGCAGCTCGTGTGGGTTGAGGGATCCTCCCCCTTCCCCACCGGTACCCTCTGGTATCCACTCAGGTGCAGAGATATCTCCTCTTCCCTCTGACCTCAGAAACCAGCCTGAAGCCTTCAATGGGGTGTCCATGGAGAATAAAGCAAAAGGCATTTTGTCCCCCAGCACAGAGGGGTGACCAGCACGTCTCTCACCAAGACCTTGGCTGAGGGTTTTTCCACTGGTCCACAGTCTCAACTTGAAACGTTGCTTCCTGAGCTGCTGTTGAAAGCCAGCTGTCTACCATTTATATTGCTAATTCATTAAAACCAGTTCTTTATCCTCTCAGGAAATCACGGCAGTCCTGCTTACTGGCAGACAATAACATTCGAGGGTTTGCGCTGCTGCAATCGCTGACAATATCAATTATTTAGTTTTCTGCCAATTCCTATTAGACTTTTCAGGCTAGAGAATTTACACTGTGTTATTGAATTAAAAAACAGCTAAAAGCTTTAGGGAATCCAAACTAATTAGCCGGCGTTTGTAAACCCCTTTGTTCATGGTAATTTGTTTACAAGAGCAGCTCAACCTTTTAATTATGGGCACACTCATAGGCCACATACTGTACCATTACGGGCAGGACTTTTTTGTTTGGTGCAAGAAGGGCAAATATGGGGAAGCTAATTTTGCTTTAATGAGCTGTGATGACCCCGCTTGGCGCTGGATGACCTTAAAATACAAGTATGTCTATAATTATAACTAAGAAAATATAACACTCCAGGTGCTTTTAGGGGCCCAGAAATCAGCAGCATCCAGTCGTGTCAGCAACACAATGCTGCAGCCCCGGCTCAGCCTCTTTGAATGATCTCATCTCAAGGTGGCTCTTCACCTTCTTGCCTGTTCCCATCCACCTGTTTTCTCCTTCTGCTTTAGATTTGAAAGATGAATGGTTTAGTTATTACAGCACAGAAGCCATCCACACTTATGATGAAGATCCTGCCAATGTATGTTTTTGCAGCAAGTTGTCCTCTCTGGCTTTGCTGGGATGATCGCCACAAGCCATGACCCTGCTCCGCAAAACCCTGCCTTGGCAGCAGAATCACCAACGTTTTATGGCTTTACCACGAGAGTAAGCTTTTAGTTTTGGAAGAAACACTACGGTTCTGATGGATAGAGGATTTGTAATCCATTAAGTCAGAAGCTGAAGGGAACTCTTTGCTTTCCCTTTTGATGGCTTTACCAGACCGAGCTCCTGGGCAGGAGGGCTCCATGGGAACTGGGCAGCAGTGTTTGGGCTGAGATCCCGGGAGCAGGAGGTTTCCTGCCTGCAGTCTGGGACCATCTCTCCTTACGGAACAATTCAGGGACGTGGAGATAAAGGAATGTCTCTCAGCTGCACTGGTTTCTTCAGTGAAAAGCCGATGTGCCAGGCTCCCAAGCAGACCTCCCGAAAATCAACGGTGAAAATCTTGACACTTGCTTTGACATTGAATAGAAATTCTGAACATGCACATTTCTGGGGTAAGGGATAGCGACAAAGGGAAGGAAAACGAAGCAAGATGTGTCTGAATGAGGGAACATTCAGCAGATTACAGGAAAACTTGCAATGGCAAGACTGCAGTACAGTTCCCAGTTTATTTTGATTAGTTCCAAGAAGCTGGTTCAGACAAAAATCTATGTCTGCATATTTTAAAAAGGTATCAAACTTAATTTTAGTGGGGGGAAATGCTAAGAAAATGTTTAAAACTGCTTCATCACTAATAGATAGGCAGTGTTTGGGGTCCGTCAGTCTGATCTAACATGCTGAATACAGAGTGGTACAGCCTTAGCCATGGGATCACACAAGGGCAGAGCCATCTCCCCACGCGGGCCCAGTGACTGATATGGTCACAGTAACTGTCACCCCAGTTAACACCAGTTCAGGTGAGCCAAAGAGACACAGGTATCCTGCGAACAGCACAGTCTATCCAGAGGACAGATCAGAGCACTGGTTTCTCCCTGTCTCAGGCACTGGGTTTGCTGGGCCCTTGACCAAGTTGCTTTTCTGGTCTGTTGTCCTGTTTTCCAGCCTTGAAAAATGTTCCTGGCTCATCTTCTGTCTATGTTTTTTAGGCCTTTTGAGGTGTGCGTGGACAGTACACAGCTGGTGAGGCTTCAGTGTGTCATCTCACAACATGGCAGTTAGCTCTGCTTTAAGGGCAGCTGAACATTATGTTTCAGTGGAGAGGCTGATTTAATCTCTTTAGGAATTTTGTTATGAGGCTCAAATAGCATCCATAAAAATGGAGATGGACACAACTGTCCCTCAGACATCCAGGTCTTCCAGACCACATTTAGTTAAAATATCATTAACTGTGCAGCGTGTTTGACAAGAATGTATGACAGCACTAGCCATATGGAAAGCATAAATATTAAATACTGTATATTGCAGCCATTTGCAAGAAACTGCATTAATCCCTTGAAGGTTAATGAGAATTATTCATGTGCATCTGAGGGAGAGAAGTACTTCACTTTAGAAATTGAACAGCTTGACATGCCTGATTTTTCACTTACCAATAAATATGAAAATGGAAAATGGATGGACATCTCAGCATCGTGCCTGAGTGAGAGGCTCACGGAGCAACTCGGAGCTTTGTTTTTTCAGATCAATATTTTACATCATTAATATTTTCAGTTCCAGGAATCACTGAAACAATAAATCTTGCCTGATCATAGACAGTTTGCAGCTGTGTAGCTATACTTGCAAGATGGGGAACAGGCACCATGGAGTCAAGATAAACCTGGTTTATTTAGTTAAGTGAAAAAGAAGGAATCGATACCCGTGTGGGGCTGGAGGTGAGACCGCAGGTAAGAGGGAAAAAGAGAATGAGGCAGAATTATCCTTGATGGGCAAGATCTACAACACGGAGACTGCTCTGCTAACAGTATTGAAGCACCTCCCCAGGAAAACATGGGCAGATTTCTGAGCAGAGTGACTAAAAAGAGTGATTTCTGAAAAAAGTGACTAATAAATGTGATTTCCTGCAGTAATCACTATTAAAATTATTTCAAATGGGGGTTTTTTTGAAACAGCTTTGTTATGGCTTGTTTTTAAATGCGCCACCTGCAACAGCAGAGCTATTGAAAACTTGAAATGATGAAATTTCTGTGTGTCTTTGATGAAAATCATTTGTTATCAGCGAAATCCTCCCTTTGCACGGAGCAATTTATAGAGATGGCTAAAATTTGTGGATAGCCGTCTCTTAATTAAGGTGCGGGTTGTTTTATTTTAAATAGCATCCTTTGTAATGAAAATACTTTCCCTTCCCTTTTTGTTTTTTTTTTTTTTCCTTTTCCACCTTGTACTTTTTTCATAGTAGAGTCACCGTATTTTTAGCCATTATCGTTGTATCTAGAAGAACTGAGCTCCACACTCACACCAGAGCCTCCTGCTCGGTAGCTCTGCTGGGCACGAACACCATCCTGTGGAAAAGTGGAACATTCAGTTGTCTCGGCAAAGAGGAAAGGAAACCGCGTCTAGAAACCACCCCTTCAAGAGCTTTCAGGTGAGCTGCCAGAGCAGATTTCCAGCTGATGGGAACGACGGGAGCGCCCCCAGCTCAAGGAAAGCAGCGGAGCTGGTCTGATTTATACAAGCAGAAGACTTAGCTCTGCATATGCTCCCTTCAGCGTTAAAGGCACGTGCTCCAAGCTTGCTCCTGCTCAGCCTGCAGCAGGTAATAAAACAGTGTAACGGGTTCTTTTAGAGAGATTCCAACGTACCAACACGAGCTCACACAAAGAAAGACAGTTAACTTAGTCATTGTGAAGACTTATAAGCAGTTTCCAAACGTCCCAAATATTACTTAGGAGAGTCTTACTGTCCCAGAGATGGTAGCAGTATCACTGAGCATCAGGATAACAAGGAGCCACACCAGTACGGTAGAGGGAGCAGGATAACGAGGAGCCACACCAGTTCGGTAGAGGGAGGTAGGCACAGGGCCTTCAGGGCATCCCCTGTGTCTTCAGAGTGCACTCATGTCTCTCTCACCCTCTGTCCCGAGACAGCCCTCCTTATCTCCTGCACCAGCTTGAGGGAAGAAGTACCAGCTAGGGTTGCTGCACACATGGCCAGCGTGTGCAGTGAGCCCCACCAGGCTCATCACCCGCCTTTGCTAACAGCAGCTTCCCACCCTCTTGCACCCTGTTTTGTGTTGTCTTCTACCCTGAAGGTCAGATTCTCAAGGTTGTCCTGATAGTTGAACAGCAATGGCACCGAGTTCCCTGTTTTCTCTTGGCACATACCCTGGGGTTTGGTTAACTAGTAAGTTCCCATCGTGTCTCACCTGGACCATCCTCTATTATCCCTCACACAAAGAGATCATTGTAAAATACAGGGTGCACCTGCAGAAGTGCCCAGAGAAGTAATTTTGTCCACCTGAGTTGTGAGTATGGGCCATTACAGTGACAGTTTGCCTACAATCAGCCTCTGTCTTCAACCCTGGCACCGCGGTGGCAGTTTGGACAGGGCAGCTCTCACTGAGGGCTGCAGCAAAGGTCAGTATTGGGGCAGGGAGAACGTATGAACCAGAGGCAAATAAGGCTGACTCCTGCTTGAGCAGCTGAGAAAACGGGCTGGTGGCCAGAATGCCCTGGGGATGCCCTAGAAATGTGGTCGAGGGAGATAAGAGGGAGGCCGAGCTGGCAGAGCATAGGTTCTCCACACAAGGAGAACTGACAGAGGGGTCAGTGCATCACATCCTACGGGTTTCTCCTTCTCAGATGTCTTGATTTTCAGTCTGGGTGTTTCAGAAGAGTGGCTGGCGTGAAACAAGCCCTGAGTGCCAGCTGACAGACACCCCCCTCCAGCGCAGTGCAAGGGCTGAGGAGCTCCTGGGAGAAACGCCGCGCTACTGGGAGCATCCTGCCCTATTTTCTGCAACGGAGCGGCCCCGTGCTGGTGTGCAGCCATGTGTGTGGGCCAGGAGCAATCAGACATCCAGGCAGCCACCCGGCCCTCGGAAACCTCCCTGGATCAGGCACGGATCCACACGCAAAACCAATCTTACAGTTATCATTAGCTGGACTTCTGAGGAATTAATGCACTTGATTCCTCTTGCTCTCTGCCCAAGGTCAGGAAAACAGCTGAGTGAGAGTGTTTTCTATTAGGGGTGTATTTATAAACAGCTTCTAAATGGTTAGTTAAAAGGATGTTTGGGTAAATAGTTAATCAATTTATACAGATTATTACGAGGCCAGCAGACGCATAGGTTGCTTATGAACGCCTTATAACATTAACTACTGAAATGCATACAACCATCTGATATATCACATATTAATCACCTCTGTAACAGCTATTATTAAGCATTTATAAAAACACTGCTAATGTGACTCTCCTTACAAAGTCAGTTAACCCACTGGGACCCACTGACCCCAAACAGGCTGCTTAGAGGCAACCAGGCAGGAGGTCTCTCCCCTGTCTGAAGGGTAGTTTCTCTTTCAAGAGTCTCATTGCCCAGAAATCTGGCAGCCTGTGAACTCCAGCAGAAGAGTTTTACTCTGTTTTCGTTGTCAGACACAGCACACAATCACTGTTAGACCGCACGAAGGAAAACACAGCTGGTGATTCTGGACTAAGTTATGTTTTTGTTCTGAGTCATTCACCACCTCCTTTAAATAATCCCAGAAGCCTCCACAGGGAATTACTTTTATGGCACTGGATTGCTCAGGAGTGTGCCTGTCTCCAGCCTTTTCCTCCTGCTTTTCAGTTTCCATTCTGGCCTGCCTCCACCACAGGAGACGATGTGCTCAAAGTCACTCAGAGGAACATTTTAAGGCTTTGAGGATGATCCACAACTGACATAAGGCAGAGCATATCTGGTGGCTTCAATGAAGTCACACCAATGGTGGGTCTTTCCCTGAAAACACAAAGCCCAGCTTCGTCAGGGCAGGAGATGTCCCATTTCCAAGCCATGGCTTGGCTCAGTTCTGTTCTGGGCTCTAGCCACATGCAGCTAAAATACAATTCAAAGTTACCAATTGATACCACGTGTGTGACAACACTGTCCGGAAATTTTCAATGTATGTCTTATAAATGTTCCCTTAGAATCATAGAATTGCTTAGGTTCAAATCACATCACAGAATCCCAGAATGTTATGGCATTGGAAGGGACCTCTGCAGATCATCTAGTCCAACCCCTCTGTCAAAGCAGGTCCACCCAGAGCAGGTCGTACAGGAACGTGCCCAGGTGGGTTTTGAATGTCTCCAGAGACAGAGACTCCACCACCTCTCTGGGCAGCCTCTGTCAGGGCTCTGCCACCCTCAAAGGGAAGAAGTTCCTCCTCATGTTTAGATGGAACTTTTAGTGTTCAAGTTTGTGCCCTTTACCTCTTGTCCTCTCACTGGGCACCGCTGAAAAAAGACTGGCCCCACCCTTCTGAGACCCACCCTTGAAGTATTTATAGATGTAGCTAAGTGCTGTTATCCTACAAGCACAGGAAAACAGCACACTGAATACTGAGAACCATTTAAAAAAAAATAATTGGGTGTGAGACTGTACATATAGTCACTGAAGTTTTGTCAGAGCACATCACTGCATCTGCCAACACTGCCGTGTGCCCTGGGCTCTCAATTTCATTTGGCTACATTCAGCAGCCAGGTTTTCCTTGTAGTAGAGGGAAAAATGCCATCCATGCAGTGGGGCATTAGGTTATAAAATTACATGGTGGAACATCCCTGGGTTTTTTCCTTTGTGCAACTGTGGATGCTTGGGGATATCAATGTTCTTCACAACCACACTGAAAGGCCATCAGCACACAGGTGCTACTGCTCTGTAAAGGCATTTCAGACACACCAGATTTTTATCCTATATTTTGGTGCTCCATGAAGCCAGAAGAAAAGACTTGCTTTGCTCAAAATTCATCTGGAAACGCAGAGGTAGGGGGAAGACCAACAAGAAATTAAAGCACAGCAAATCCATGCCCTTCCTCTGCTTCGCTTGACAAGTTCGCAAGGTGAACCTGCCGTGAACTGCAAGGTCAGAGCCCACTTCAGAAGTAGGTGACACTCGCACACTGTTTAATATCTATGGTGGGAACAACCTGCCCAGGAAATGAGGCTCCTTGCTGGGATCTGTTGTGTCTTCTTTGGCAGAAAGGGAGCAGACAGAAAGTCACCGTGTCGTTCACCCCCTCACTGGCTTTTGCAAGGGCTGCCCAGCACTAATTGCAAGGCTCCGCTGGAACATGGATGCATCCTTTATAGACTGCGGATTTTGTTGTTTCGTAGTTGATGGCCTTCAAATTAACTCCTAATCAGTTGTGAGTTTTCAAGTAGGTTCACTCTGTAAGTCACGAGAGAAATACCCCTTTTAGGTACTCTGAAGGCTGGACCTTCCCTGGGAAGCCAGCAGTACCTCCCCTCAGTTTCCATGTCTATACCCCAAATGCCATCCTCTAATTTTCCAGATGATTAAAGCTTTCATTTCACTTTGGGGAGAGCAGAACTACAAGAACCCGTGCAGTTAAAATTCAAGAAAGCACAGCTCTGATCTTCTGCGGGAAACATCTTGTGTGCTGCCCACAATTAGAGCAATTGGTCCCTTTACATAAGTAAAGCAATTCTTTATGGCAAATTAGCTTCTTCTTAATGAAGACTTGTTATTTTCTGTAAGTCAGTGCTTTTGGTGGAGAGATTTAATAAACTTTATTCTTCTTCCTCTCATTGTGATAAGCAAATTTAATTTTACTCGTATTATTAATAATATTAAGCATCTCTTGAGCATGTATAGTAGGCTATTTGAATTCGTTTGTTCAGTACAAAAATCCTCTTTTCTGATATAATATTTGAGTAAATGGAAAACACTGAGTCTCTCATACATGGGTATGAAGACAAGAGTGAAGACAGACAGAGCAGCTGACCCTGACGCTCTGGAGGGGGGCAATAGCAGGCCCACTCATTTCCCAGATTACTGCTGACATTCCCCTTGCCTCCAAAAAGTCAACCACTGAATAAAAAAGGCTGTTGTCCCGAATTCACAGAGGTTATTTTCAAGCACTTCTATCCTGCCTTGGGCAAGGAGATCTCAGGAGGGGTCACCACAAAGCCTGCATCCAGCCTTAGGTTGCAACACTCTTTTCCCCACAGACCACTGCAATATTAAACTGCACAAAATGATGTGTTTGATGTTAAGCCACAACGTCTGGGCTTTTGCACAGCGCGAAGGCATGGGACCAAGCAATTCAGGTGCAGAACATCACATACCCATGCAGAAGTCCTGTATCTCCACCTTTGCTCTGCCCAGATAATTCACCAACGATACCCGCTGCCAACCCACAGTCTCCACAACAGGTTTTGCCCAGAGAGTGCTTCCAGGGCTCTGGCACCTCTATGTCCTCGCTTGGTGCAGTCCCCAGCCCAGCAGCCAAAATGAGCCAGGCCATATGTTAATGAAAGGGAATAGTCACCTTATGGTAAAGGTGAATCAGGGAGGTAAATTCCAAAGTTTTCTGTGCTATTACTAAAGGAAAGCGCTTCATAGTTTAGTTGGGTCTATAGAGAACTTAGAGGTACAAAACCTACTCGAAACGAGCCAATTTCCTACAGAGAATGAGACCTTTGCTGCAGATACCTTCCATCCCAGCCCTGTTACCTGGCTATCTAAAAATTCTGCACAACTCTTAAAAAGGAGCAGTTTTATATCCACTCCTACCATGCATTAGCAGTGTGTCTTGATGAGCCAAAATTGTCCTTATAGAGAACAACAATATTTACAGAGCCTGGAAAAATAATTTTCTTTCTCCCTTACTGACCTAATTATATCCTGGAGTTTCAGAAATAATCAAAGGCTTTTCATTCACTGTGTATATATGAATGATGGAGCCTCTGAATGTATCATTTCTTTCCTCTTCAGAGAGGTTTTCAATATAACACCCTTCATTTCTCTTGGACACACTCTTTTCTCTAAATCTCTCTGACACGCAGACGATGTTCTCCTTACCTCACTGTTACTAGTCATGCCTTACTGGCTCATTTGGTCCAAACATGATAAATCAATTTCCATCCAATTAGGCTACGCCTGAAGAATTAATTTGCTACACTTTAGAGTGTAGTATTTTGTATGTTCCTAAATGCAATTAGAAAACTTTAATTTAATCTTACATGCCCAATATGATCGGCTGGTACATAAGACAATCCAGTTGCAGCTTGTACAGCATGCAATTGTAGTTGTAATTGATTAAAATTGTTTTTGCAAGTGTGTCTTGATGTCATGCATAACTTGATTTGCTTTGGGTCTTACTCCTGCAAGCACATACGCACGTCAGAAACTTTCCTTGGGTGAGCAGTTCATCACACCCTGCAGGATTTTTGAGTAGAGATAGGCAGGACCAGGGCTTGCTGGCATTTAATTTCCCCTCAAATAGCCCTTCTGTGATCAGAGATGTATAGACCAGACCGTAAAGATGCTAGATGGATTTTCAAACCAATGAAGGCGCTTAGGCTTCCATCTACAGAGGCAACAGTAGGAAGGATTTATCCCGCTTGCTTTCAAAACCCAACCATATGTGCTGGGTTCACGAGCCCAGGTGCCTTAGGACAGCTCTGTTCCCAGAGGAGGGGGTTCAGTTTGCAATTTCCTCTGTTTATGGTAACGCAAGTTTAGGGTGACTTGTCTTCACAACACAAACTTGGTATTTTGTGAGGGATCCCATTAATCCACACCCTCAGCCCCCACAATGGTGCATGGGGTACATGATATTTAAAGTTCCACACGTGAAGGACACAGGAGAGGTTAATGCCGGACGCTGAGCCCACGTAGCCATCAGGGAGGCGATGCAGCTCTGTCCCAGGGGGGCTTTCACAGAGGAGGGGATCCCAGCTGCAGCTCTGGCTGCCTCCAGGGACACAGCCAGACCTTCGTTGCAACCCTTGGCAGGGGCAGGTATGGCCCTCAGTACTCCCATCACCTCAGTCTGGCCGATTTTGGTCCTTGAAATTAAGCCATGGAAATACCATTCCGTCTCCCATCAATACACCCAGAGAAAACAGACTCTAATTTCACCCTAGAACAGACCATGACAGTGTGTCCAGAAACTCCTCTAGGCTCCTCCAGCTTCTCCCCCAAATGCTTAACCAAATCTGGTCACAGGCACCCAGACACTAGTATAATCAGACCTAACTTAAGATCCAGAAGTTTCTTAAAAGATCTGGGAGGATATTTCACTCCTGGAAAATACTTGGCAAAAAAGCCATTTCTCTGAAACATGTCAACAACAAAACAGCTGCTTAGCTCAGCAAAAAATCCCTGGATGAAAAAACCCACTGGTTTTGACTTTCAGAGGTAGGCCACAATGCGAAGGTTGACTGTAACCGGACACGACAGAATCCTAATGCCTTCAATTTGACTTACTCACTTCTGAGAAGTGTTTATATTTGAAATCACGGAGAGTTAATATGAGTTAAAGGCACATGCTCTCACCTCTCGATATATAAGTAATGGATTGTTCCCTGGATAATACCAGGACTTGTCAGAAATATATAACATAGACACTGTGATTTTTCACAGCATGTAGTTCTCACTATGGCAGTAGGTAAGAGAATTTCAGAGAGGTGGGAAAAAAGCAGAAGATACAAGATGGAACTATTTTGGGTCACGCAAGATACAGTGCCTCTAAGTTTGCTTCTGATTTATTTTCTCTGCTTTGTTAAGAACAGAAGCTGGATGGGAATTTCCATTGCATATGTATGATACACTTTAAAAGACAGGAGGCTTATAGAGTATTAGACAGCACCGTGAGACATAAAGTGACATCAGGAATGCCTGCACTTTAGAAGATAGGTTGGTACAGTTTAGGAAGGAGGGTGAAAACATCACCCAAACCTCAAAAAGACCCCAGTCAGGGTGTCCCTGCTAATCTGGCTGTGGATTTGGAAAATATACATGCCATGTTTATATCAACTACTGTGAAAAAGGAAAAAGCAGATGATAAACAATGATTTTCTGTCCAAAGCTTCATACATTCTTTCTTTAAATGCAAGCCAGCAAGCATTTTAACCCTCGTTCATACTCTGCTGGACTGTCTCAAAAGGGCAGACTGGCAGTGTGAAGAGCCAAAAAAAAAGGAAGGTTCTTTCAAAGACATTAGTATTGATATTAAATTGGCAACACTTGCACCCAGTCCCTGGTGAGGACCATGCCGACACCTGTAGATGTTTCTTAGACACTGAAGAATAACCCACAGCCATGGATACGAAGGTGCCAGTTGTTCTTTTCTCAACCCAGTACATAATGGGTGCTCTCACAGTATCCAGAAACACTACATAAATCTCCTTTTTCTCCCAGCTCCCAGCTTGGCACTTATCTGTAGAAACCTCCCCCATCCTACAGTCTGTCTTGACTTAACCCTCCAGCCACTTCCAGCAAACTGGTGCCCCAGGCAACACCAATGACCTTCAGCTGGACAGAGACTGGAATTGACTGGACTGGGGATAATTAACTTTAGCATCCTTGCTTTCAGCATCATGTGCCTCTGGGTCCAGTCTCCTGTGATCGTAGGAAGAAACCCTGTCTGATAAACCCTTCCAGAAATGGAGAAGGTTTGTTACCAACTCGGGTGAGTTCACATGCCGTACTCCTGCTACGCAGAGGATGCTCCAGAACTTCCTTCCTCTGATGGCCTGAGGTTGCCAGTTTATTGATGGCCAGTCTATACCTATTTGTTCTCTTCAACAGCTCTTCACCATCACAGCATAAACTCCTTTCCTCCCTGTGGGCTTAGAAAGAGCAACCATATCTCTGCTCAGCCACGCTACCAGAGCTTTTTGTTTGACAGGAGCTCTTCATCTTCTTGATCACCCTTAACAGCCCATCTCTGAAGCTGTTCCAGCTCAGGTTCATCCCTCTGCAGCTGCCTAATCAGAAAGAGCTATTGAGAGCCAGTATATACCTACTGCAGGTGGAGCCGTGCCATATTTCTTTCTTTCTCCTCATATCACTAACCTTATTATCTTCAAAACACACTTATTTTGCTTCCATTTTAATTTCTGACAATATGGAGCAGTTCACTGCAGTGAACCATTGCAGGCTGCCCACAACCCATAGGGCAGAGGTCTAGTCCCCGCTGTCCCACTCACCTGCACAACACCAAAGCCTGAGGAGCTCAGGGTACATCTGACCACTCTACAACCAGACACCCTGGGTGCGGAATAAATCAGTCCCGAACAAGTGTTTTATACTGACTCTTTTTTCACTCACACTCTCCCTACTGCTCCTGCTCAACATAACTTAACGACGTTGAGCCCTGCACGTGAGCAATTTTACTAAAGCATCTTTGAATTTCCCCAGGTCGAGCCAACCCCGTGATGCCAGAGCAGGAGTCAGGCCATTTCCCGGAGCTAGAACATATTGCATTATTGACGGGTTTTGCAGGATTGGGACCACCTCTGTTCTGTTCATTTTTAATATAGCAGGTGTTAATTTATCAGGTGCTTCAAACTGTACCTCTAAAATATTCATTTTCCTGAATATTACATTTCTAGTCATATTATTTAAATGTATCAGGAAAGCTTCAACTAAATCTTTTAATCCCATTTGATCTACAAACAGAGCTGCAACATGACAGGTTGGATTAATGCATTTGGCATTTGTGAAAGTATAAACCTCACGCAGCAAACAGACGGCAACTGCTGCTGCTCTTTCCCTTCCACTTTTGTAACACCCGGCTAAACTAAAATAAACCCTTTCCCTACATCTACATTTGATTGAAAGACAGACATGCAGGAAAGGGTGAAGTATCCAAAGTGATGGGCTCAGTAGGATATTGAATTTATGTCCACGCTTTGATGCTTCTGGGTTTAGTTTTCTGCTCCTGAGTAGAATTAATTGTGTTCCCCACAGGAGTCGATTTGGTAGTCTACATAAACACCCACCCACCCCCCATTTTATTGTTCTAAATCCAGCTTTCAGGGGCTGGCAAGAGGTCAAGGGGAGACAGAAGGAATGAAAAGTGAAGAGGGGACCTTTTACAACCCGAATGCCGTTAAGACCCTTCTTAATAGACTAAGCTCCATTTTGTCTCTCTTGGTTTCAAAAAGAGACAAGAGCTCTTTTAAAGGGGGCCCTGAATCCTCATTTCCAATTCCGTGTTCTCCCTGACAACCCTTTACCTTGTGTTTTTGACAGTTACACAACTGACAGCGTTACTTTTCCCCTTGTGCGCCCGTTAGAGCCAGAAAAGAGATGGCCAGTCCCCCTGCAGGGCCTGAGCAAACGGCCCCGAAGCCAAGGGGGAAAAACCTCCGTGGCGCTGACCCCGCACTCCTGTGCTGTCCCTGGTGAAGTGGGAGAGCTCTCCCAAAGAGCCCCAAACCAACAAACCACTTCCAGAGACACTCATCAGCATTCAGAGCAGCCACCTCCATGGCGCAGAGGACACTTCAAAGGGCGTAAAAGCAAAAGTACCTATGGAACAAAGCAATGAAAGGGAACAAAATAGGTGGTTGCAGGTAAGGGAGGAAGAAAAGGAGGATGCTATAACCCTAAGGGCTTTGTCTGAGAGTTTGCTTCCTGACAGCCTGTGCCCAGCTCGTAACAGGATGTCCTCCCAGATTTTTCGGCAGTCTGAATGCTCAGCTACAAAATATAAATATCCAGGTTTCCAGATACAGCAAAACCATTCCTCACCCAGGAATTACACAAGCCCCAAGCTAACCACACTGACAGGGAGCTACCCCAGAGGCACACGCACGTGATGTGAAGGGATGTCACACATTGACCTGTTTTCTTAAGCAGTTGTCCGTTTCCCAACCAACATTGTTCCAACAGTCATGCCCCTGGACAACCTGAAGCACCCAGGGCTTGTGTCAGAAAGGTGCTGAGCTCCTTGGCCCCAGCAGAGTGTCCTTACCCAACTCCACATCAATGGATCCACGGCAGGGATGTTCCCCACCCTTCAAAAGCCAGGGCAGAGGTGCCCAAAGAGCAATACCATGCCCAGGACCTCAAATCTGGGCCAAGTTCTCATCTGACAAGACCAGCTGTCACTTGGAAAGTCTAGAAGCAAAGTTTGAAAACTAAGGACTCAAATATAACCAATATTTATCTTTGGCTGAGTTTGCAGATAGTTTGACACAAAACCTATGACCTGTACCAAACTCAAACTGTGCCTTTCCTTTGAAACCTGCTCTTCTGGTGAAATTTCACCAGCAGAGCCCACCTTTGGAAGAGGATAAATTCTCCTTCAGAAACAGGGCAGACACCCTGGGGAGAGGCAGCAGGTCTATAAGGGACCCAGCATCACGTAGGCATTGACTGATTGACCCTTCCTACCCCAGTAAGGATGCATCTATGGCCATGGCAGCCAGGGATGCTCATCCTGGGTCCAAATTTGTTTAATCCCTGGGGCCTTGGATAGCTTTAATGTGGTCCTACTTATAGCCTGCCGTGTGTGAACGACTCTTTGCTATTCTGGCACTAATAGTGTCAAATGGCATTAATTAAAACAAATCGCTTATGAAACAGGCTGGATTCATCAACAATAAGTGAAGAGATATCTTTTTTTTTTTTTAGAATTTTAATGAATAAACAGCAATTCCTATTCATTATTTATCTACTTCTGAATTTTAATGAATAGTTCCCAGCGCTCATTAACAAATCTCTGTATTTATGGAAAACTGGCACTTCATAAATATCAAATTGTGCTATTTTATGTGCTGGTTTTATATAAATATAGAAATTCTGTAATTATCACTCGAACTGATCATTAAAATTCAAAAGCAAGATAAATAAGCTGAAGCTTTCTGCCTTATTATTCAGATAAACCATCTTTCTTTTCTTTTCTAAATGGTTCCCTGTCCCCCCACGTGTCAGGGCCTTTCCTCGGGGTGGCACGCAGCCACTGTTCACCAGTGAGGCGCTCTTTTGTTGGCAGTGGCTTTCTCCCAGCCCCATCCCTCTAGGTCACGAGAGTCCTGGTTGGCGTCCTCATTCTACACTGATCCGTCCTTTTTTTCCCTCCTGACACTGTTATTGGCTTTTGTATTATCAAAGCATAAGCCATTAGCCATTTTATGCAAATCCATGTATCAAATGGAATCCGTGTCAAGTCCATAAAATCAAATTCCAACTTGCCATGCAATGTGAGTGTATAGAGCTGCCTTTGTTAGAAACAGCTGGGAGGAAAACCCACCCGATCCAACCCAGAGCAAAGCAAACCAACGCAAATCCGCTCTTCATCTGATCACACTCCTCTCTGGAGCACAGAATGAATCCTCCTCTCAGTTGTGTAAGCAGAAAGCTGAAGCAACAGCTCTGCTGCCCAGGAAGCTGTCCCAGGTTTATATCACTTTGTTTCAGATTAGCACTTGTTCCAGCATCATTTAGCCACATGAAGAAAAAAAAGAGTACTAATTACAGTAACACTTGAACCCCCCACTGGTAACCTGTATTTTAGCTGCCTTTGCTACACACTCTTTGAAACCAAGTCCACAGGATGAGCCAAACACTTTGTAGATGACCCGTGGTACCCCCACCCCACGGACAAGGAGCCAAGGTGACGAAGAAGGTAAGAGATGTGTCACAGAGGGGTTCTGGCTCAATGTCAGCACCACAGTGCCTGCTCAGGGGGAAAAGCACACGGGTATTTAAAAGGCAGACAAAACTGTGTCTCTTACGATGCAAAATGGATATGAACTTACAAACTCAGGAGATTCTGCAGGGAGACACATTGTCAGGGCACTCCAGCAGTCATGTTGTGTTACAGGTTATTCCCTTAAACATCAGCCCAATGAAAGTCATTGCATTTCAGGTCAGGAATCACAGAATATCAGGGATTGGAAGGGACCTTGAAAGATCATGTAGTCCCGGAGCAGGAACACCTAGAGCAGGTCACAAAGGAACGTGTCCAGGTGGGTTTGGAATGTCTCCAGAGAAGGAGACTCCACAACCTCTCTGGGCAGCCCCTTCCAGTGTGCCATCACCCTCACTGGGAAGAAGTTTTTCCTCATATTTAAGTGGAACCTCCTCTGTTCCAGCTTGTAACCACTGCCCCTTGTCCTATCATTGCCTGTCACTGAGAAGAGCCTGGCTCCGTCCTCCTGACACTCACCCTTTCCATATTTATAAACATTCATGAGGTCACCCCTCAGTCTCCTCTCCTCCAAGCTAAATAGACCCAGCTCCCTCAGCCTTTCCTCATATGGAAGATGCTCCACTCCCTTTATCATCTTTGTAGCCCAGCCCTGGACTCTCTCCAGCAGTTCTCTGTCCTTCTGGAACTGGGGAGCCCAGAACTGGACCCAGTATTCCAGATGGGGTCTCCCCAGGGCAGAGTAGAGGGGGAGGAGAACCTCTCTCCACCTACTGACCACCCCCCTTCTCATACACCCCAGGATGCCATTGGCCTTCTTGGCCACAAGGGCACAGAGCTGGCTCATGGGCATCCTGCTACCTACCAGGACCCTCAGGTCCCTTTCCCCTATCTGCTCTCCAACAGGTCAGTTCCCAACCCATACTGGTACCTGGGGTTGTTCTTGCCCAGATGCCAGACTCTACACTTACCCTTGTTATATTTCATTACGGAAAATGGGTATGTTTGCTGATTGCACCAATCCACGAAACGAAAGGCTGCCCAGGTTTCACCTCTCTCTTCAGAGAAATCTGTACAATATTTTCCCAGGTGTTTAAGTTACGCAACATACTTGCCACAGTGGCTGGAGATGTGAGAAGTGTTAAAAACGTTAAACCAGATGTGATTAGCAAATATAACACCCATGGCTCCTAATTTGCTCAAAAAACTTAATCTCCCTGGAGTTTTGCACATCAACACACCTGTACTGACACAGATTTGGCTCTCAAAGACTATGGCTGCACCCAAGCACCAGGTCATTTACCCAGTTTCCCATGGGAAAATTCCTTTCCAGTCTCCTGACTGGGCTTAAATGATTCATAGCGGCTTCATCCAAACCTTCCCTTGTGTGCTCACTGGTATTTATTCGTTCCCTGTGGCTAAATCAGACCAACACGGTTCCAAATTGCAGAGTCAACTGAGTCAACACTCCTTAAATCACCTCTGAGAAGAAATGACACTTTTTTCCCCTCTTTTTAAATCCATTTTAACTGTAGGAAAGAGAAGTGTTGAGTGTAATGTGTTTTAAGTCCAGCTTTCCCATAGCTCTTGCCATTAAGGAGGACAGGTCCTACACCAGCACTTCACCTCATTTCTTCCCTTTGTTTTCCTTTGCTTTAAATAATCTTTGCCTCTTCTCTTGTACTTAAATCGTAATCATCCCGGCGCTGGAGGAGTGTGTTTAGTCCTCACTGGTATGGCACCTGGCACAATGGGGCTCCACTTCATCACTACAGGCCCAGAAATAAAGCTAAGGCAAAAAGCAGGATGGGTTAGATCTGGCACTTCCCCTCCTAAGGGCAGGCTGCAGAAAGGGCTGGCCTATCCCTGGGAGAAATCACTGAAACCCCTGCGTACAAACCTCACCTCCCAAAATGATGTCTTGCCTGATAAGGAATGCTGCAATCAGTTGTTACCAAAGGGAAAAAAAAAACCCAAACCAAAAAACAACCAACTTTTTATCTTGCACACTTATTTCCCCCCTTATCTCTTTAATACTTGTTCGCTCCAGCTCCGCTTTTTCGGTCTGACCCTTTTTGTATTGTGCTGAGCATCTCCCCAGCGCTGGCAGCTGCTATTCAGCCAGTCTGCGAGGCAGCCGAAGGCTGAAGGTTTCATTAGAGCAAAGCCCTCCTAACGTTGAGCATTGTGCACGGTTCAGCTGCGCAGTCATTAATCCTCTCCCACTGCTCTGCCACCCCCAGGGAATGTTCTCCTCCAGGAGCCATATCCCCTTGGCCTCTCAGGTTGAAAGCCAGGAGCCCCTGAAATATTTTTGAATTTATTCTCATGGTTGCAGCAACAGAAACATTTGACTTTTCTGTCTAAATCAATACAGGGTTTCTAACTCTTTTCATGTGGGTTTTTGGTTTTTTTTTAAAGGACATATGCCTATACAACTGCTTCACTGCCAAGCTCTTCAAAAGCGCAAGCAGAAGAGAAGTTGGATCATTCTGGATTTAAATTCAGTACGTCTTTCCATTGCTCACCTACAAGCAGGTCAGTTTTGTACTTTCTGGCCACATTTCCCCCCTGTTCCAGGTTTGATGTTGACCTACTTTCCCATGCCATAATTCAGTAATATCCCCCTCAGCATCCAGATAATAAAGTGAGAGGAAAAATCCAAATCCGACTTGCACCGAGCAATTATTTTCACGTCCATCTGTATTCTCTGTGTTAGTGCCAGGGTTTTGTTAATGCACAATAGAGGATAATGAGATCACTTTTTAATTCTCCATCTACTTCCATCTGAAGCTCTGAAAGCACTGGGGAAAGACAAGAGCTGTCATGTTTTACCAGGGTAGTGCTTCTAACAGCAGCGTGCCTCACAGTGAGTACGGCCATGTGTTTACAGGAAGGTGCAAAAAATAAGGGGATAAATAAATGAATGAAAATCCCTATGTTAAACATTTGACGTGGTTTCAGTAATACCTCAGGCAATTTGTCTCCCCTTTCAAATACTGAGCCTTTAAACTAACTCCAAAGGCAGAAGCAGAGGTGGGGATAGGAAGCAGGTTTGCAGAGACAGAAGGTTTATTTCACAGCCAGCCTGAGCGGTACACAGGAACACACAGCACTGAAAAATACGACACTACAGAAAATCTCTGCTTCAGGACATTCCCTGGGAGAAGGAACCGTAGCACCAGACTCTTGCTGTCACCTAAAGTGCTGAGGAGAAGGATCTGGGCGTCCTGGTAGATAGTCAACTATCTGTGAGCCAGCAATGTGCCCTTGTGGCCAAGAGGACCAATGGAATCCCGGGATGCATAGGGAAGAGTGTGGCCAGTAGGCTAAGGGAGGTCATTCTCCCCCTCTACTCTGCACTAGTGAGGCCACAACTGGGATACCACATCCAGTTCTGGGCTCCACAGTTCAAAAGCAACAGGGAACTGCTGGAGAGAGTCCAGTGGAGGGCAACAAAGCTGATGGAGGGATTGGAGCATCTGCCTGAGAAGGAAAGGCTGAGAGAGCTGGGACTCTTGAGCCTGGAGAAGAGAAGGCTGGGGGGAGACCTTCATGCTCACAAGGATCTGAAGGGTGGGTTGGAGGAGGATGGAGCCTGACTCTTCTTAGTGGTTCCCGTGACAGGACGAGGGGCAATGGGCACAAGCTGGAACAGGGGAAGTTCCATTGGAATATGAGGAGAAAGTTGTTTGGGGTGAGGGTGTCAGAGCCCTGGCAGAGGCTGCCCAGGGAGGGTGTGGAGTCCCCTTCTCTGGAGACCTTCAAGCCCCTCCTGGATGCAGCCCTGAGTGATGTGCTCTGGGCAACCCTGCTTTAGCAGGGGAGTTCTCGCACCTGGATGATCTCTAGAGGTCCCTTCCAACTCCGACGATTCCCTGATTCCGTGATGTCCTCATGGGAGCCACCTCCCCATTTGTATTTACTGTTGAACAGGGGCTCTGAAAGCGAGTTGTGCAAAACCACTAATTGAGCTGAAAAACCAGCCCTGGCCTTGCCCTCCCGCACCCAGAGCTGTGCCAAAGCCCAGGCTCGCTACCATGGCAAGGGACTGACAGGCCCAAGGAGCAAAGAGATTGTGGTGATCATCCAACGTGACTCTGCACACACCATATGCCATGAACATTTCACAGATGTGTTACACACCGCACAGGGCTTCTGGAGGCTTGGACCTAATGGCTCTGTGGTTCCTGGGTGTCTGCTGCCAACGAGAGGCCGTACGGATGTTTCCTACACGTCAGGGCACAATAACGAAGACGTCAATATTAAACAATGATATCCGAAGGATACCACACATGGAGGATGTAGTCTGCTACTCGTTTTCTTATTTTTCTGCCTTTTGTGGTTACTATATTCCACATCCATTCGCTCTCCCAGGTGACACACGACGCAATGTCCTCACCATCTGCTCCATGGAAACCTCTCTCCACTCCCCTTTCCTGGAGAAGAGGGACCCAAGATCTCACATGGCTGCAGGTGTGGGGTCTGCCCTGTGTCTGTACCTGCTGTAGCCAGTTCAAGGCCTTTGCTGTCGAGAGAGGAAGCTGGTTGGGGTTGAGGTTTCATGACCCAGAGATCGGGGGTGAAATGGGTTTGTGTGTCCAACTCTACAAGTTTCTGCAGCAAAGACTAACTAGGACTCAGTGTGACAAACACAACATACAGGCTGAAGGATTGGCTACATTAAAATCAAAGACTTTAGGAGTGCCATCACCTCCTATGGGTCCAGTCACAACCATGGATTTTCTAAACTACCTGGACAATACTAGAAGCTCTTGACATAGAAGCAGAAGTTGCCAAGTTATATTTTCTTTAAAACATGACAGATTTTGGTTGATAAAACCGCAGTGCACTCAGAGATTCCCAAAATATGCATAAAATAATCCAGAAATACCTAGATGAACTTTCAGAGCAGCCGTTTTACCGGATTCTTGAAATAATACTCTTGATCTACAAAAACCATTACCACAGAAAGCTCTGAGTAAACAAAAGTGAAGCAACACTCTTGCCTTCAGTAGAGCTGGGACATCTGTTTACATCGGGATTAAACTCGGTGTACCCATTTTTGCTGTTCTCAGAGTCTTCTTTTGACAGAAAAACTTGTACATTCCTGAATATTTAGAAAATTCCCCAGAGTACAAATTCTAGGGGCAGGCAGAGAGACACTACTTCAGAGGGTTTCCCAAGAAACAAAAGAGCCAACAATACCATGCCTCATCAAAAAGAAATTACGAAAAGCACCTTTGAGACCAAAACACAGGGTTGCTTTTTTTACAGCAGGAGGTGGTTTTAAATTGCCAGGTTAGTATAACTGCAATATAGCCTGAGTTAGTACTAAAATTAAAGTTAATTTTTCACTGGTGAACTGATTACGAGGTCTCCTGACATTTATTATTTTTTTTTTAGCACACGAATATTAACTACAGGTTAATCATATGCCATTGAATCCACTAGTAATTGTACTCTCTATCAAGGTGACAATACGGTGTATGGTAGTTTCTGGTGTGTGTCCACAAGCTCCACTATTGGGAGAATTTTATTCAGGCCTCACAAATGCCTCTGAGAGTTTTAACTGACTGGGCCCATTGCTGTATTACACTACTTTATACAGATATTCAAAGGTTTTGGAAAAATTTTGTTTGAGTGCACAAGTAGCTGGTGGCCTACAGCAAGGAAAGAAAAATTAGGAAAGATTTACTAGAGCACCAGAGTATGATATGCATTTAGAAATCTTTTAAATAGAATAAGTAGCCTCTTCTAGACATTTTTAATGACAAGAGAACACACTCAGCTCCCAAATTACAGTCCAAGTTCAGAGCTAAAGTTGTTATGTCTTAGCTTTACAGTTTCAACCACATCTAAATACAGTCAAATGTAACCTCCCAAACGCTGGGAAATGGCTGGGGGTTGAGGAGACCCATCCTCAGCTGTGCCCACAGCCATGGCTGGACTGAAATCAGCCCAGCTCTGTGGTATTCACCAGCCTTGCTGTGCGGGCACCTGAACCCACCTTCTCCCAAGGCTGGCAAATGGCTGGGGGCAGCTGTAATAAACAGCCTTGGCTTCTCCGCAGCACTTAATTCTAACATGAATCCTTGGTCATAATTTGAAAATAATACAGAGCGCAGCCAGGTAGCCAGCCCAAACACAGGATGGCCAGAGATGCCCCTTGACTAGCTGGAATATTTCAAAAGAGACATTAAAAAGTGACCATAGGAGCCAGAAACTCAAATCTTGTGAACTGTGTCCACAGTCTACTCGACCAGAATGGCTCTGGGTTCCTGGTACTTGACTCCTGTGCCAGCCCCTCCAGCAGCCTGTCCTCAGCTTGATTTCAGCTTGACTTTTTATTGCCTGTAAATCCCTTTTGCCCCGCAGCAAAGACAGAGCCCTCTGGGAAAGTAATTTTTTCCATCTGACAAGATTGCCATGAGGGAGATCGAACAGCCAGAGACTGCGCAAGTGATGGGCTGTACCAGTGAAACCTGTTTTCAGGATAACGTAACCAGTGGATGCACCCTGGGAATAAGGTTTTCCCTCAGGAATGTAAACTGCAACTTGCCAGACTAAGCGGGTATATATATAGGAGGCCAATAAGTAATAAGAGATATAGGTATAAATATAAACCAGAGGCAGAGATGACCCATCACCACCAGGGCATGGTTGTGCCTCGGATGTAGCACATTTACACAGCCAAAGACATGAACTGCAATGCCAGTCACAGCACGACAGATGCGGGAGGAAGCTAATCTCAGGAAGAGTGGGAGCATCTCCCAGCGTCAGGATGGTCCCCACAACTATTTGCACATCTGTTTGGAAACAGAAACTTTTACAGAAGGAACTCCGTTGTAGCTCAAGCCTTGCAACAGCCATCCCAGGCAGGTGCAGATCTGCACTGAATTTCTGAAGTGAGAACCCTCCTCTGGAGGTCTGTGAGAGGCCTCACTGAGCTTAAGGCTACTCTCTCACCTTTCTTCTCAGGAGCAACCGAACAGCTCAAGAATATCATTAACTCTGTGCATAGGAAAATACATCCTACTTAATGTGTGATTTTGCAGACCCAGGTCATTTCACTCTTCTGTAAATTTGGCAATTTGGCTGTCTGGTCACATTTTTCCCCCTATCAACCTGGACGGTGTTATTTATTGCCCTGGAAGAAAATCACTGTTATATTAGCAGTACACAGCAGCAACAGTCCTAACATCTGACAGAGCAGTAGTAAGTTCCTGACCTGACATTTAGAAGGGACTTCTGACTCCAGCGTGCTTTGGAGAAAGCCCTGAAGGCCTTGCCCGTGCTTTAAACCAGCAGCACTGCTTGTGATCAGCACTTGACTCTTCAACTGCTGTGGCTCCTGGGGTCTTTTTACTCTTTCTGAACATTCAGCTTACAGTCAAATGTCAGCTCCTCAAAAATAAGCGGTTGGCTTGTGGTTAAGGAATGGGAAAAAGGAGGCTTGGTTAATTCCCAGCTCAACCACAGACATCCCAAGTGAGATCAGCCAGATTGCTCAGGGTCTGGGTTATTCCAGAAGCACTAAACTCCCCTGAATTGCTACCTCGTGGAGTTTTTATGTGCTTGGCATACTTTAAATCAGGCCCTTAATGTCTCTGCTACCATCAACAGTAGGGTAGGGACAATCCTACTGCCTTTCCTTCACTTTTTTGTACGCTGGAAACTCATTAACAAGCACAATTCTCTTCTCTGAAGTGCTTACACAGCACCAAGCACATGGGGCTCCAGTGGGCTTAAGAGAGAAGCAAAAGAATGTCAAGGAGCAGAGACCCTTCTTATGAGGGAATCAGAAGGGGATTCTCCCATACGCCGGGAAGCTGATCAGAATATGCCAGAGGAAAAAAACCACGATTATAATTCTCTCAAACACACTTGGAAGATTACACAGGCTGACTCATGGGCACATTTAATGGGTTTCTGGCAGTGTTACTGTACCTCCTCATTTGAACTGCTCAAAACGAAGGCAGAATTTTAGTCACACAGAAATTACATCAAAAGGAAAAGCCAGATGTTTTGTGAATCCCGCCACTAATGAGCTACAAGTGCTGTTTTTTCCATTGTACAAGAAAATTATGAATTTTTAAACATATACAAAACGAATTGTTTGTGATTACATTAGACCTTCAAAAGAAAGTGGGAACATAAATTCCAAGATGAATAGCATAATATTGGATGCTTGCCTCACTGCTTGACTTCAATAACTTATCTCAATAAATCCCCCAGCAGAAAGCATCTTATGTACTTCAAGCCTGGAGAAGATGAGACGTGAATGCTGGAGGAATTACAAGACAGAGGGGCTTTCTTGCAACAGTGAACAAGCTGGAAATTACAAGGTAATGGAAACTCAGCGGGAGGCCCCCGTACCCTGCCATTAGCTAACTCCTACAATGATTGCTGCAGAAATCACTTAGGTTGTGTAAGCACTGTACACTGCTGCTGCACTTTGCATCTCTCTCCACCTAAGCCCACAGACAATTTAATTAGGTAAGAGGAGATACCTGAGCAACAGGGACTTGGGCTTGCAGATGAAACAGAGCTGCGTCCCCAACTGAACAGCAGCCCTTTGTCCCAACATGACCGTCTGCCTCTGTCTTCTTTGCTGTGCTTCCACACCGGCTGTACAGATCCGTTTATTAAAGCGTTTACCATTTTTAAGCCAATATAGCCCCAACCTCCCAAACCACGACTGTGGAGCTTGGGAAAATGGAAGAATTAACAGCAGGAGAGTATTAGGCTTGAGTCGCTCAAAGAGCAATTACAACCTGCTTTCATGCTTCTTACCACGGTCTCATCCTATAGAAACACTCGTTACTCCAGTCGTGGATAATAAGTCAGTTTCATATAAATGTCCTTGTGCTGTGGCTCCTATTTTACCAACCAGGAGGTTAATGAGGGTAAGACAGTTTTACAGTATTAAAAGGGAAAAAGAAAACCAACCCAGCAGGAGCAATGTGGCAGAGCAGAGCAGGACGTGCACTTACAAGAAGGCACAAGAAACTGGGCAAGAAGAAAATGCTTCCTCCAAGCAGATATGACATAGCAACAGTAAATCCTCTGTAAGAAGTTTGGAACACAAAGAAGATACAGGAGAGCTGAAGCTGGGCTTTCCCCAATAGCTGAGGAAGGAGAGAGCAGTAGTAAACAGATAACGGAGCATCACTTTATATTTAGAAAATGACACTGGTGCTGCAAGTGGTGGTATAGTGCTGGCATGAGGGGACACAGTGCCAGGACTGCAGCAGGGACCTTGATTGCAGGCTCTGCACATTGCAAAAAGTCCCTCCAAGACAAAGGGCTACCAGCTGAACATTGCTGTGCACCCAATTTTACCCTCTAAAAACTGCTCTCTCCTACCCTCCTTTATGCTATCACATCACAAATCCATCAGCAACCTCTCCTCAACCCTGAGGGTCAAGAGCTATTTGGTCTCAGAAAAGCCAAGTGAATGAGACGCCTGTGCCAGCCTGAATTTCCTATTTCTTATCCCTTGCCGTAAAGCTTACCCCCGTAACACCACGAGCTCTGTGCCACCAGCCAGTTCTGGCCTTACCTCAACTGAGTTTTAGAGATGGAAAGGACATCCAGGGACCACAACAGCCACAGAGAGACATTTTCCTCATCATAGCAGAGAGAAAGCACAAGTTACAGGAAATCAAACCTGCAGCCTGATTTTTGATCTTAGGTGCTTAGAATATAGACATCTAAATCTATATTTAGGTACATTTAGGTGTCTCGGTGAAGTATTTTGGGGCAGGAAAGCAGAAAGCTTGACTCTGAGGAACTTCAAGCTAGATCTGACTTGACACTTGCGATAGCCTTGCCTGATGCCCAAGCCCAGACTGGGCCTGGTTTGAAGCATGCCTTAATGGAAACACTCTGTCTCGGCTCTCAAAAAGAGCTGGGAGTTATTTCCTCAAAGGCAGTGCCCTTGCATGGAAGCCCCTTCCACGCCATCAGCGTGCACTATAACCACCAGCAGCTCCTTCGATACCTGCTGCTTGCATTTAGACTCAGCCCTCCTCCCGTGTTTTCCAGTCAATACTGTGCCAGGGCTTCTAAGATACCTTGGTATTTTCTAGTAACTATGACAGAAAATGCCAGATGTATTGCAAATGCCACTGAAGCCGCTAAATGACATTTATTCCTGTGCCGGCTTCAAAATCAGTGGGACAGACAGTTCCAAGTGGAAGGAGGGATGGATTTCACCCTTTGTGTCTCAGAGATGCTTTCATGGAAGTGACTGGTACATTCCTGGTATGAAATATACAATTATAAAATCTTGCCTCTCACTATTCTAAAAGAATTGTTTCTCTAAAATCATTAAGATACTGGATATGAACTGCTAAATACTCTTGTCTTTCTTCTGGACCCAGAAGAAAAGAAGTTTAGGAACACTGGTACTCTGAGTGAGAGGGAATCTCGGATCCCATAATCTGCCTTGGTTTCTATGAGTTTCATTTCAAGAGCTGGTTGAATTTTTAATTCAAATCAATAAAATGCATGGGTGCATTTCCACACTCATCCAGCTTTCCTGGACATGTTAGAAGATTGCCAAGCTTTCCTGATTCTAATTTAAAAAAAAAGTCCAGTGGGCAGTTTAACTTGTACCAACTCGTAATTACAGCGTTTGCTCCACAGCTCTACAAACAAAGGTAGCAAGGGAGGAGGGGCTTCTGTGGGATTTTTGTGGTGCTACCCTGAAGAAGCTCAGAGCAAATCACCTGTGATAAGTTTTAGCGTGAGGACTGCATTGTTTTAAAATCATCTCAATAGTAACTTATACAACAATAAAATGGAAGCTGTGGGAAAGTAAAAGCTGTTTCTATGAATTGCCACTCATTGCACCCCTCCCACTATCTGAGCAGGTTACTTACAGATGAGCTGTCCTCTCTGGTCTCCAGTCTGGCTGCTCTTTGACATGCGCGAGGTGTTTCCACTGCTGCTGCTTGACCATTCCAAAGTGTAGTTTCATCCTCTTCTGTCTTTCCTCTTCTTCCATCACTATCAAGGCTGTAACGAGGACAAGAAACGCGATCAAGTTCTTCTGTTCCACCACCCTTTTTATTTTTGTTATTAAAAGGATTCCTGAAGACTTACTCTGTTGCTGTTCCACCAGCACCTCAGCTTGCACGGTCTGTGCGTGATTTAACAGCAAAGGAGCACTTGCAGCCTCAGCATAACATTATGGCAAGAGAGTGTTTCCTGCGCAGTGGAGGCCAGCTAAAGTGCTTCCTTTCCCCTGTCATGATGTTAAATTCCACACCCCATCCCCAGCAGCAGAAATCCATTGACAATTCCTCCTAATTCAAGCTCTGTCAATTAAATGACAGCAAATAAACGACAACTTTAATAGCACTCCGTAACTAAAATGACTCTGCAACAATTTTTGCTTTATTGCTCACTTGTGTCATATCAAGTATCACATAATTCTGAAAAATATCCCCAGAAGAAGGCAGGGGGCAGGGAAGAGAAAGAAATAATGCAGGAAGGAAGCAAAACTAGTGAAAGAAGAGACCAGAACCTGCTTTCTGTTGTTGGGTTTATATAGGCCATCTCTTCTCAAAGACTGGGCATAGTTCAGTGCAACTGATGAGGTGACTGGTAGATGTTTGGAGCGAAGCTGGTCTTTCACAGCAATTCACACTCCCATCTAGCCGAGACTCAGCTGTTGTCAGACACTTAGTCAATGTTGGGTTTTCACAGAAAAAAATACACAGTTCAAACCTGTGATTTAATAATTTGAAGTCCTGCATTGCCTCTGCTCCCTTGGAGCTAGCTGATGCATAGGAAAACCAAATTACTTACTACTTACTGTTGACACTAACTTGTTTCGCTGAGGATTATTTGTTCTGAATGATCTCGAGCGCTGGAGAGCATTAAACGCACACCACCAACCAAGAAATGCTTCTAATGACAGTTATTTGTCATACATTCCCTCACCACCGATTGTCTGCAGGGTGGATGTGGGACCAGGCAAGAAACAGAATCACCAAATAATTTAGGCTGGAAGGGAGCTTTGGAGGTCTTTAGGCTAACCTCCTGCTCAAAGCCGTCCCAGTGAGATCAGGGACCTTGTCTGTGTTAAATATCTGCACCACTACAGAATCCATAACCTCTCTGCTTGCGTCTGATCACTGTCATAATGAAATTGTTTTCTTTGTATCTGGAAAGGTATATCCAGAAGGGTTATATATCTGGAAATGTTTCGTTATTCCTTTTTTCCTTGTATCACTGCCATTTCCTGCACCAAAGACTGTGTTTGTCACCTCTTCTCCTAACAGAGGTAAAGCGAGAATCAAGCTGTGTGGAAAGCTTTGACAGCATCAGTATTTTGCAATATTCTTTAATAACCAGGCTCTGTGCTCACACCCAGAGACGTGTTACCTCTTACCCGGATCTAAGCCCTAACTCTGAAGCTACTAAAACTAATGAGAGTTTTCCCGTTAGCAATAGCTAACATCCCTTGATGTCGCTGACAGTTTGTGAATGCTCAACAACATTTTTAAATTATTAAATAAGGACTCAGGTGAAATTACTACTAGCTGGGGCTTTGCTGGCCTATTGTACGTGCTGCAGTAACTTGCACTGTCAACCAAATTCACGTTTTCACAAAAATAACAGGGTGAGGAAGGATCAGTGAATTTACTAGAATGCCCGAAGCGTGTCAGCACAAGAGACGTGACAGTAGAAGATCTGCTATCACCAGCTGGAGCATTGAGCTCCGTTGCCTGAAAGCAGCTCTGCCTGCTACTTTGCTTATCTTTAAGTAGGAAGTCGTTTGGTTTCTCTCCCAATATTTGCTGCCGTAGACCTCAAATATCACTCTTTCTGAGCAGGAAAGCACTCCACAGATGAATCAGTTCCATTGGCCGCAAAGGCAAACTGGTCTGCTTCCATAATTGATTTTCCACAGACAATTGATTTAAACTTTTCAAACCCCTCATGATGGCAGGATTAGATCTGAGCCTTTACAGTGCCCTACAGTTTGCAGGGCCAGCTCTGAGCTACGTTTCTCTTTCACGGAGTTCTTAATTGGACGATGGGGACAGAGTTCAAGGGCAAGGCAACAGAAGGTGTTTTATTTAAACAGAGCCCTAAAGTACCTGTAATGAGAAAGTGTGTCTCTCACTCCCAGGTTTAAGTGACAGGAGCGATGTTTCAATTCCATTTACCTCTCTAGGCGAGGCGGTTAACACAAAAACCCAAGGTATTTTATCCTATAGCATTAGTTCAGGGAAATGTGTTTATTATGACTTCCATTATAATATACTTAGCACAGTCCTTCCAAGTGATGACTAGAGGTTTGTTTAGGAACTAATTCAGCACCAACTGCGGTTAAAAAGAAGCTTTCACATGTCAGTGGAAGCTGCATTGGATCTTTACTGGCTGTTACAGTTAATCAGTAATAGAGCTGAGGGACAGCCATTAAGCATCTTCACATGCAGCTTATTGACATAAACAGCATTACTTCTCCCACTAAATGATTGTTTCTAATCAGTTTTCCTACTAGGATAGGTGGGAAATACCAGACCTCTGTGGCTGCCGTGGGAATAGGTTTCCTTCTGCCAAAGGTTTCACATTCCAGACCCAGGAGTTCCAAACAGCCACGAGAACTGGTTTCACCCATGTGGATGGTCAAGCATCAGCAGGTTGAGCCCCCTGCCCATAGGACCACCCAGCACAGCCATCCTTATTTTGTGAGGGGATGTAAAGACTATAAAAGTTTACAGTGTTTCCACATTAAACCATTCTCAAATTTAAAATCAAATACAGAAAACCTCCATTTATGGAATATTCTGCTTTTCACAGTCCAATGGAGCATCCATCAGTTATACTCCAGAGGAGAGGAGGAGACCTGGGTGCCTCCACTGGTAGCATTTATTGGCTGGACCAGAAAGGAGTAACAGTTCACAGAGAAGATGTTTTAGAACACATTTTAGATCGGTTAAAAATGTCTGAAGTTCTTGGGCCAAGAAAAACTAAAAATAAAAAATTGGGGATTTGGTGCCTGGCAAAGTTAACAATCACACACAGTAAGCACAAACTTTATTTTTAAGCTATATATGTTGTGAATACCATGCATAAGTTAAAATGACTAGTATTGGATGGAATTTTCTGCATATAATGTACGGTTAAATAGCTGGGAAACATTGCTAGGACAGAAAGTGAGGCAGCCAGATCTCTCTGGTTGTCACCAGCTCCATGCTGTACTCTGGGCTCTCCCCAGGTCCTGGCCCAAAGGTCTCCCGCAAACACCTCCAGCACACTCTGGGAAGGGGCTGTCTCCCATCCCTCCCAAGGCTTGGACCTGATCCAGAATCTCCCTTTTAGAAGGCAGATTCTAAAGGACATATAAACACATTCCCCTTTTCCTATCATCCCTTTTCCTTTCTCTGAATAACTCAGCCCCATTTCCCCGTAGCAGTCTGACCCACAGCGCGTGGTTTTGCGCTTCCAGGTCCACCAGGGACCATCTGCCTTGGTGGCATCAGCAGGGCTGGGGGACAGTTGCTCAGATGGTTTCACAACTCCAGCAGTGACCCCAAGGCATTAACTCCCATGCACCGGGTTCACAGTCCTTTCTAAAGCACAACTGCGGTAGCCAGCCTGACAGTAATGTCTGAGCCCCAGACAATCAGCCCAGGATAAAGGCAAAGATAATTGCTATTGTCTCCCCCATCCTCATAACCATCCTGGGAAGAAACAGGCTCCCGCTGCCCTCCCTCACCGCATCAAATTGGGCTGTTTGTTTTTCTTCACAGAGACACTATTAAGTTATTCTGAATTAATAGATGAGCCAGTCAATAGAAAGGTTACTCCTTATGGCAGGCAGGCAGGACACCCAGCTGACAAGGTGTTTTTCACATTAGAATGGCAAGGATTTTAATAGAGCGTAAATGTCTTTAATCACCCAGGCTAAACAGCACTGAGCACAAGTTCAAGGTGACTCCAACAGCTCCTATTCAAAATCTGCATTTTCATCTTCCTTAGATTAATTCATATTTTAATTGCTCATATCTCTGATTGAAGTGCTAGCAAAGGGAGCACTTTCACTCCTTTGATCTCCTGCTTTCACTACGCAGAGGCAAGGTTGGACATTGGGTAAACCTACAAAATGGCTCTGCTTCAGGGCAGAACACATGGCCCAAGCATGGAACGGCTCAAATCACACAGCACGAGCAGCAGCAAGGCCTGGGCAATGGCTGCCTCGTGTTTCTTTTTAATTTAATTTCATTTAATTGCTTGTACCACTACCGAAACAAGAGAGACTTCACAAATTTTATCAACATCTGAACCAGGAAGATACTCAGGGGAAGCCCAACACATGGTCTGTAACACAATCTGCCCCCCAGCCCCTTGCAATGGGCGGCCGTGGCCCTGCATCTCGTCTCCCATCCTGCCCATGGAGCTAAACCAACCAACTATCAAAATTCCTCTTTGTATACAAAGACTGGACGGGAAGCCACTGCTCCACAAAGCGGGCAAACAAGAACGGCTTCGGTAAATGTAGAGAACATCACAAGTAGGTTGGAGAAAGGATGAGGAGCCCTTTTGTTCTCACCACAGCACACCAGTGAAGAGCTTTCAAAGAAGTTGAAAGCAGAAAAATTCAAAGCCAGCAAAAAGAAATATTTTTATACTGTGATTAGCCTACAGCACTCATTGCCATGGGATGTTCTTGAAGGAAAAGCAAAAAAGATCTGAAAATGCATTGGAAATACATATGCCTATCGTGACTGCCTGAAGTTGATGGCTGTCAGAATGGGGGAAGGGATCTTAATATTTTCTTTCCGCGTGGGCTCCTGCAAGGCATTTGTTCCTCATTTGCCTGTCGGGGTTCTCAGCACTCACAGTCTCAGGTATCTGCTTTTGGTGCCTGCCAGACAGAAGACCTGAGCTGTTGGTGGTGTACCCAGCCTGGATGGTCCTCTGCTCCTGATGAATACTGGTGTCAGTACCAGCTCATGCTGCTTAGCAGGAATACCAGCTGAACCATCAACATATTAAAAAGAAAAAAACCCAAAACCCAAACATTGCATTCTTCACTCAGAAAAGCTAAGTACAATGTTTTTTTTTCTGGTTGCCCAGGTTGTGTAGCATCCCTGAGGGTCTTCTACTGAGGGCATGAGCACAACCCTTAGCAAGTGAAGCCTGATCATTTCTGGAAAATATATTCATGGTTCAAACCACAACAGTTCTGTGTTAAGAGAGGAGTTTTTTCACAAAACACTGTGTGCACTAGCTGGGTCTGCACATTTCAAAGCCCCTGGAGAAGTTGTACATACAAGTAAGAGCACTGGCTCAGGCTCTAGACATGGGGACTGGAGTGGGGCCACAGCCTATCGCTGCACTAGAGGCAGTTCTTCTGCTGAGAAGTTGCTGATGCCCCTGGGGATTACTTCTGCCAGCCATCCCTGGCCTCCTTTCAGCTGGGAAGAAGGTCTTTCACACCAACCTCTCGCCTTCTTCCCCACCAGAACAGTTTGCCCAACTTAAGATTTGCACTTCCTCCTTTAATTTGATTAGTGACAGCTGCTATTATCTGAGGAAATCTAAATTGCCTCTTCCTGTGCTAATGAATCACAGTACTATGTGTGTGGGGATTAGAGAACAAGACGGATTTATTAATATGCTTCTAATTAAAGGGACAGTTCCACTGTTCCAGTGGCTTTCAGTGAAGGGGTTGTAGCAGGTTTTGGAGGTGAAGAGGAGAGCCATGGGTTGTCAATTCTAATTACAAGCCATACTTGTACCTATATATCTTGTCAAACTGCAACCAGTGAGCGGAGGTACTAATTTAGGTGCCCAGAGCAGGGCAGCCCTATTAATGGGGATGTCACATTAAACTCTCCTGTCTGCAGGAACCAGTTCAGGTCCAGCACGGTGCTGCTGAGGCTGCACCTCCTGTTCCAGCAGCCAGAATGACTTTAAACCACCAACTGCCTGGAGGCAGGACGATGTGCCAGGGAAAGGGTCATCCTAAATTGACTTCTCTCCTACAGTCCTTCTTAAGCATCTTTTATTATCTGTCAGATAATAAATCACAGCTGTCTGATTAGATTTTGGGTCTGACTGAGGCAAACCACTCTTACCTAAGATTTTAAAGTGACAATTGCTCAGGCTTATAACATGAGAGACTTTAATGATTTTGTTTTCAAGGTAACTGGGCACTTAAAAAAAAAATCACCAGGCAGTTTGTAAAATGCTAGTGAAGGATTTTGTAAACTAAGCCTAATTACAGCAACAACAGACCCGTTTGCAGGCAGATGTGATCTGAATAATGATGCCCCAAAGAGTTACTCTCATTGAGTCTGCTGCGCAGCAGGCAAATTAACAAAACATGCTTGTATGTATTCTTTTTATCTCATATCTACTGCTAGGAACTCAGAGAGAAGGTTCCTACCCTCCCTTTACAAAACAGAACAGAGCAACATGTCTCCTACTGTTCAGGGGAGAGATGGGACCGGTCAGGCATGGCTCTGTGCTGTCCTCACAACCACAGCCCCAGCCAGCATCCTGAAACTCACTGCTGAAAAGCTCAGGGAAAAACAAAGTCCAAGTCTCATGTCTCACTTCCCCAAACCAGGCCAAGTTTTTGGAGAGAAGAACGTCCAATCTGGTGTGGCCACTCTTAGAAAATTGATTTTCTGTGGGCAATCTTCTCCATGGGACAGGCCAACGAGGAACTCTAATAGGGAACATCATTTTCCTTGGACCCACCTTTTCTTCTGCTTCTCTTAGCCTTGAGGTGTGTAAATATTGATGCAGTATCAGTAGGAATAACACAGAACATGTTGTGAGCAAAGCACAGCCAGGAAGATGAGGTGCTGAGCTGTCCCAAGATGTTCACCACAGCCTCAACTGCTCAGAAGAGCACTACTCACACTGAGGCCATACTGTTTGAGTGGCGAGGCTCAGGTGGCTGAGCAGTGTGAATTTAGAGACTGGTAATCCTGACCCACTGAAATCACCAGAAGTGTCTTCATGGACTTCAACTCTGGCTTTGGATCAGACCCTGGTACTTAGCAGATGTAAATCCCTGCATCCCCACCACAGCTATGTCCGGTTAGGTCAGCTCATGCTCCGGTCCCTTCTCCCTGCAGTGATTCAACAAGCATAATTACCTGCAAAAGCATTCTGCTGTCAACAGCCTTCTCTCCTCAAATGAACTATTTTCACTGCGTTCCCAGGTCCTACATCTTCTCTACTAATGGTGTACTCTAGGTGGATTATCCATCACCATAAAATCATTCATTCTTTCAGATACAGTTAATTTTAATGAGGCTGGCATGCACTAACAAGCCATTGATTCACATTTACGGATACAGTAAACAACTCTTGATTTCTTTCAATCTCTACACTTGAACATGCTAAATAGATTCAGCCAATGCTGCACGCTGGACACATGCCCACCTTATTACTGGGATATATCCAAACATTTCCTGCAAGGTTATCACTGCACTTTGCCGCAGAGGAAGCGAAACTAAGAGCATATTGGTATGAACAGACCTGCAGGATAACTTGATTTCCTATAGTCATTTCAAATAAATGAACGAGATCTGGGTTCCAGTTACCACTTTGTAAAGCTCACTCCTAGCTCCTGGAATAGCCTAAAGAAGCAAAACCGCTTTTCATTGTGGATTCTCTCTTTCATTGGGAGGTTGAAAGATTAGGGGTACCCAGGCTACTATTATAATGGACGAAAAGGCAGTTTCCAGCTTGACCCCAGGTAATTTCACTGTTGGGGAGCTCACTCTTGTGCTCAGCAGTAGCTCACATTGATGGCAGCAGAACCAGATGGAGAATCCCAACCCCAAAATTGCTATTCAAAACACCAAAAAGAAAAAAAAAATAAAATCTACCACCATTTCTGAGGTACCTGGCCCAAACCTCTGTGCTCCCCACTCCTTTCATTTAGATGCCTGAACTTAGCCTGGTATGAGTCACCCGATGATAAATCCCTACCCAGACTTGATATATATGTGTTTTTCAGCATGTGAAAAGGGCAAATCCTGAGATTAGAAACTAACCTGGGACTCCAAGTGTGAGTGATCCAGTCAGTCTTGTATTACAGGGCCAGAAAGGTCTTCAAGGCAACAGATAATCTCTCCCTTCACTTATTTGCCTGTATCCTGGTGTTGTGTTTCACAGACACTCACTCGCCCCGGCTGTGGGGCCTCCCAAGACCGTCTGCCCCAGCCCTCACCATATATCTCATGAAAAGCTTTCCATAGCAGACAACCTGAACCTTGGCTGCAGTACAAAGCCTCAGTGTCCTTGTTCTATCTACCGCGGATAACAAGGACAAATTACTCTCTTCCCCTTTTTGAGTGTTTTAAAGATGCCTCCTCTCTGGTCAGCCCTGCCCTGTCGTCAGTACGTGCTCTTCCACAGGGTCCTTCTGCTTCTGCTCTCCAAGTACCAAAGGGAGGAGAGCACTGTGCCTCCCTCCTTCAGAGGGACAAACACATTAAGGAGATTATGAGTTTCAGATACCACTGTAGGCAGTGTGAGCTTTTTCAAGGTACTTTGAAGTGATGGATAATATCATCAACTGTAAATTTAGCTCAAGCATTGGAAAACAAGAGCATTTCCCTCACAACACATTCATGTGGTCTTCTCTGTCACCCCAAAGTCACCACAGAAGCCACTGCGCCACATGTTAAGTGACTGCTACAGTGTTCCACCACCTTCAGATAAAGCCAGATTATGAAACTAAATCAGAGGAAACTCATAGGAGGATACTCCACTTGTTTGTAAAGGAGCTTGGGTTTAGGGTCACTAAACAAACAAACTGGCTTTGACTGCCAGGGATTCACACATCATAAAAATACACTGTTCCTTAGGTTCTTAGAAGACAAATTCTCGAGTGCAGGGGACCATTTGCTACTACACAGTGCTTTAGCTCCTGCTCCCATCCGCAGCAGTGAGTGGATGTATGCACTGATCAGACAAAGCTGAGGTTTTAGGCATTTAGGCAATTTAGACGTCCATGTTTTCATGTGTGGAACAAGAAAGTGGATATTCAGCTTTTTTTTTTTTAAGCATTTAAGCGAGGCACTTAAATGTGAGCAACAGAGCAACAAGGCTCCCCACATAACCCATCAAGTAAGCAGTAGGGTCTGCCCTGTCCTCCTCCTCCCCCAGGCTCTAGAGGCATCTCCATGAGAGCCATGTTTTTGATGTAACTGCTCCAGCTCTGGGTAGGATAAACCCAGCTGTAATTGTCGCTGAGGCTTGAAATAACCTGGGGGATGTGTCTCTCTTTCCCAAATCCATTCAGTTCCAAGGGAAGAAGAATTACTACAAGGACTTTTGCTTCCACTCAGCTTCAGAATACATCTAGTAAAGGGGAGCAGCTGTCACATGTGACACATGGGTTTGCAAACCAAGGCTCAAAGAGACTTTTGGGAAGCATTTGAAAGGACACAAGCCCCGAGAATGAGTCTCTCTTGCTCCCTCTTCCTTACTGCTTTATATCTCAAGACATGCAGAGAAGTGAAGAAAATAAAGATGCTTCTATGTTCAGTAAGGAGTGAACACAGAGTAAATATGGAGTGGGGACTCAACAGAGCTGCCACAAGAGATCTGGATACACATAACCTCCGTCACATCTGGAGGCAGTTTGGAGATGCCCTAAGAACAGCCCGTCAGTACCACGGAGGTGCTGACCCCCAACTCCCTCCCCAGGACGTGCACAAGCGGGACCTGCCAGGGCAAAATCAGCTCCTTTACCAGCATTTACCAGAGTAAAACCAACAAAACGAAGGGAAACAGGAAGAGAGAGGGAGCCTACTTTATATTCTGGGCTCCAATAAACCAACACTGTAGGATATATCAATATCAGAGGTTAAGGAAAGGAAAAAAGAAGCTAAACCTTGGTATTATTAAATGCAAAATGTAAAAACATTTAAAGTGACACCTTCCTGAAGAGAGCTTTTAAATTATTCACAGTCAATGCAATACAATCCACAGCTAATTACAGTCTATACATGCAAATGAAAGTAATGATAATCATAATTACTTTGCACTTATATACTGTAGCAATTTTCATCTGAAGACCTCGAAGTCTTTATAAACATTAATTAATCCTCCCATCACCCTGGTGTGCTAGGTAACTGTTACCATAATTCTCAATTCAGAGACAGGTAAACTGGGGCTCAGAGAGGTGAATTGGTTTGCCCCTTGTTAGATCTGGCTGCAACGGGTAGGATCAGAATGGACGGCGATGTCCCATCCAAGCGCGGTGACGATTACCCACCACAGCCACCTGGTTACTGGTATTGAGGCTAAACGGGGAGAGGGGTGCAGTATATTGAGACAGGGGAGGTGAAGGGCAGATTCTTGAGCTCAGGAACAAGAGCTTGACAGAAAACCACTTCACTTATATTACAAAAGACAGCATTATATTTATAGTGCACCACACTGCAGCAGTTCCACCGCTGAGATCCATACATTGACCCTAAAAGCGCTGACACTGATTTTCAAGGTTTGATTTTGCCTTGTGTAGAGTTGTTTTATTTTGTTCTTTTGTTTCTTCAAAGAAAATTCCATCATAAAACTCTGACCAGGAGACAGGCTTGCAGAGAAAACAGCAAATACCAAAATCACTGCTGTTACCAGATCTTTCATTTGGACTTTAAAAATGCTAAGCAAGAGGATATGGTCCACTGCTGGGAAACAGGGCTGAAATTACAAGGTTTTGGCACATCGGCCCCAATTAAGCCAACCAAGTCAGTCCTGTGCCTTCTGGTTTCTGTAGCCAGGCTCTAAGGGTTCAGGACAGCTTCACCACCAGGTGAAGCACAGAACTAAGGCAACCTGGGCTAGTGCATCAGGCAAGCAGACACCTATGGGCCTTCACAAGTTCATTTCGAGTCTCTGGAGGAAGAAACATTAATATCGTGTTTCTGCAGCACCTGCTGTAGGGCCGCAGTCAGGCAAGATGATAGGTGTTATCAAAATAAAACTAATTGGTCTAATATAACATGCACCCCCCTGGACACGTGGCTGGTTCTTTCTTGGGCTAACGATCTGAGTCACGGGATGCAAAAGATGAATGGACCTGAGAAATCCCCTCGGTAGAGTATCTGACAGTCCAAAAGACAAGACAACGTTAACTTCAGAATCCTCTCACCACTAATTACTTCTCTGGATTTGCATCCCGTGGCTCAGAAAACGCACTCAGATTTTCTCCTTACCCACATTTCTAAAGGCCGTTGTGTGTTAATCATTGTCTGGTACCATAAAATGCAACAGCCATCAATATCAACTCTGCCAACTTAACAGAGTCTTGTAATGGGTACATTTCTATAGACCTACACAATAAGACTAATTGCATGGGCTTGCTGTAAAAGCCAGAGGTCGTTTGATTACTAGCTGTTTTGTACCATGAAAGTGCACATTAATTATTTAAAAGATGGACTTATAATTATTGTAAGCTCTAAGTAATTACCTATAATTTTGGCAAGTGTTAGAAAAACTGATAGTCTAGCAAATTCAGGTTTTAGTCATTAGTAAGCTCATAATTACATTTAAATTGCAAAATGAGAATTATGCAATTTATCTCCCCAATAATGCATAAACATTACAGTGATTGTAGGTTTTAATGGACTATATTATTACTATAAAAAGCAGAGCAGTGATGGGCAGTGAGGGGCAATTTGAGTTCATTGCTGTTATTTTACAGTATAATTGCTTATCACTGACTGCACTGTGATGGTTCTTCTCCTTGATTAACATGGGATAAGTCCATTCCACCCATCAAACTGTACTGGAAAATAGCAAAACTTACTAAAAAGTCACTAAAATGAAGTGATTAATCTTATCTCCACACTGGACTAATTGCTGTAGGTAAACAGCAGTACTCTTTCTCTCTCCCTTAGGAAATGCAGAATTCCCAAGTCGTGTTGTTCCAGGTAGAACTGCTTTCTCCTTCTGACTTTTCAGGATCTGTTCCATACACTCCTCACTCAGCCTGAGCCTGCCCTCAAGGAGTAAGAACGAATAAAAGACTGCCACCAAGTAATACCTATACAAGAGGGTTTTTCAAATGCTGCTGGTCCAGAACGGCCCCTGCCCATCTTATCTCCCAGCACATCAATGGCAAAATCCATTTCAAGATGAGAAAAGTGGAATAATGACTAGACATAGCTTTCCAGACAACAGAACTGCTTTGGAACGGGAAATTTTATTCAGCATCATGCCAGAAAGAGGAAGTTTATAATAATAAATGCATGTAATCTGCTCAAGTAACCATGGATGTGCATGCTCTGATGCTCACAGATCACCATCTGCCCTCCCTTCAGCTGGCAGGTGTTCACAAAAGAGTTAATTCCTGCTTAGCAGGATCCCCAAAGTCTTTGGAACAGCAGCAGGAGGACATGCAGCATGCAGTGACATTCTACTAGCACGCCCACTGAACTCAAAGGAAATTTTACCATATACAGTCACAAGGGCAGCAAATCTGTTGCAATTTAACTATGCCATCGCTCCCTCGGTCTTAGGTGATGGGTGGAATGATTACCCAATGTGGATGAAGCACTTCACCTACCAGACAAAGGTGTCAGTCCCACAAGATGTAGGGGCAACACCAGAGAACAGGTTAGAACAGAAACATAGGATGTTTTATCCAGCTGAAAATGACTGCAATTAATCCACTTTAGAAACCAGATAAGGCAGATGGGTTTATATCCAAAACAGAGCATTTTCAGTCAACAGCGCTTCTCTCTACAGCCAAACAGTGCTATTGGAGTTCAATACTTCCTGAAAAGGAAAGGCAACACCAACCGCTGTGAATCACTCATGCAATTTCCTTATGGATTTCCAGCCTCCCTGTTACACCGACTTCTCAGAAAACTGACCAAGGAGATTGGTAGAGGTGAAGACGGTGCCACTTGGCCTTGAAATCAAGGCCTGCCCATGCAGTTCATCATTTCATGATTTTAGTGTGACCCTTGTCTACAACAGTGCCTCTTGGCCATGGAAAACCTGTCCCCTTAAGACATAAGGAGGAATGAAATGCTGGGACTGTACTTCCAGCCTTGTCTGCAGTGAGACACTGTCACACTGTGTGGCACCTTCAACGCTGGAGTCCTGCCAGTACAACCAGCTTGGTTTGACACTGGGGAAATTTAAGACCTGCTTTTTATTGTTATTTTACAAGCCCTTACACAGTGTTTGTTTTAAATGATGTGCCGGGTGATTTAGTGGTGTTTGCTGAAATGATGAAAGCCAGTGTTTGATGTGCTGTACTGTGCCACCGTTGTCTTCTGGGGATGAGAGAATACTTTTCACCTGAGTTTTCCAAAAGGCGGTGGCAGCTTTAGCTTTTGGGGCACTGGGTCTGCTCAGAAGTGCCAGAAATAAAATCCAATGGAAATGAATGTGCCTTTAGCCCAGCTCTGGATGCCATTGAGCAGAGCAGCTCCTCTGGACGATGGATGGCAGGCAGGCAGGCAGCTGCCTCTGAGATGCTGGATGCAGTGGTGGCAGAGCCCACACCTCGGTGACAAGGACAGTAACACCAGCAGCGCTGCAAGAGCCGTTCCGAGAGCGTGCCGGGAGCTCGTCCCTGCACCACTAATGTCAGCCAGGGGTTTGTTACTTGCTTCTGCGAGGGCAGGGTCAGGCTTTTATTAGCTCTACATTTGAAGGCCACAGTCAGATCGTTTCTGGTGTCAATACTCAGACTGACCCCTGCTCCCCTCTCCATGAGCTCTGGCACGAAGGGCCTTCTGCCTGGACAGCTTTGTTGAATCAGGCAGATGCAAGCAGTGGATATTTCTTCAACGGTGAGAGCCAAAGTCTCTGCCCCAGTAGGCAGACAGGAAAAGGCAGTATTACTTTTTGTCAAATGATAGGCTCTAGCTTCCTTAAGAGCAATTCAGGATCACCCCTTGGACCTGAAAAGCTGATGAAATTCCTGCCCTGTATAACTTCCAAGTTGCTACAGGATGAAAGAGCTGGAAATAACAGGACCCTGGGGACTTCCGTGCTGCTCCAGCCATCTAATCCAAACCCTTCTCTCTGCCAATGCCCAGTATCAGGTGCTACAGTGGAGAACCACTAAGTCTTACAGGTAAACAAGGGATAACGTTACCCACAAGATCTACTCAAGGCTTCAGCCTAATCCCCAGATATATAATAGCAGAGTTTCACCGATACACTTGAGCATGAGAATTTATACCCCTCCCAAGCCTCTTATTAAGTAGCTTAATTCTGCATCAAAACATTCAATGCCTCTTCACTCCTGCCTCTATTCAGGCGGTTTGTAGGAAATGCCAAGTTATATTACAGACACACCAAGGCTTTAAAAAAACCTGCCTTTCTCTAGCAAGTGCTCTTTGCTCTCTGAGTCATAGGTGTATCTGGTCACAGGCCAGGGAGTGACCAGAAAGCAACTTCAGAGAAACAACTTCTCAGCCAGTGTACTTTTCCTCTTGGATGATGATAGAGATGGCTACATGGGAACACAGGACCTTTGGGTTGGCAGAGACCGATGGGTCACTGAGTCTGTGCCCAGATACCCAGAGGCCACTATATCACATCATCTCCTTCATACATGCTTCAAGCTGCATCTCTGAACAGACTGTACTTTCTTTCACTCCTGTTATTTTGCCATAAATGCTGCTTGATTCCACAATCCTGTTGCTTTAATGGTTAAATGCTGTCTTATTTCCAGCCTATGTTAAAGCATGGTTAATGTATATAGAATCATAGAACTGTCTCGGTTGGAAGGGACCTTTAACATCATCTAGTCCAAAAATTAACCTAACTGACAAAAAACAACAACCCATCACTAAACCACATCACGAAGCTCTATGTCAACCCATCTTTTAAATCCCTTCAGGGATGATGCCTCAACCGCTTCCCTGGGCAGCCCATTCCAAGGCTTCACAACCTGGTATCCAATCTGAACCTCCCCTGGCACAACTTGAGGCCATTTCCTCTTGTCCCATCACCTGTGACTTGGGAGAAGAGACCAAGCGCCTCTGGCTACCCCCTCCTTTCAGGGAGCTGGAGAGAGCAAGAAGGTCTTCCCTCAGCCTCCTCCAGGCTGAACACCCCCAGCTCCCTCAGCCTCTGCTCACAAGACTTGTGCTCCAGACCCCTCACCAGCTCCATTGCCCTTCTCTGCACCTGCTCCAGCCCCTCAATGTCTTTTTTGTGGGAAGGGGCCCAAAACTGGACACAGCACTCAAGATGGGGCCTCACCGGTGCTGAGCACAGGGGGATGATCACCTCCTGAGTCCTACTCCCCACACTGTTCCTGATCCAGGCCAGGTTGCTGATGACCTTCTTGGCCACCTGGGCACACTGCTGGCTCATGTTCAACCAGCTGTCAACCAACACCCCCGGGTTCTTTTCTGCTCGGCAGCTCCAACCACCCTGCCCCAAACCTGGAGCACTGCAGGGGGTTGGTGTGACCCAAGTGCAGCACCCAGCACTTGGCCTTATTGAACCTCATCCCATTGGCCTTGGCCCATCCATCCATCCAGCCTGTCCAGATCCCTCTGCTTTATATTTTGCTCTTTTATCGCTATGACCCCCTCTCTCCTTCTATGCTTTCCACACCCCATGATATTTTTAGACAACAATCATACCATCTCCTGTGTCTGTGATCTGCTAGACTAAACAAGTCAAACTCTTCAAGCCATAGCTGCAGCACATCAGTGCTTCCCACAAGCAGCTAAAACAAAAGGAAATTTACCTCATTTGTTTCTAACTGATTTCTGTTAATCACAGAATCATTCAGGTTGGAAAAGAGCCTTGGGATCATCAAGTCCAACCATCAGCCCCACTCTACAAAGTTCTCCCCTACACCAGATCCCCCAACACCACATCTCAACCACTCTGAAACACATCCAGGGATGGGAACTCAACCCCCTCCCTGGGCAGCCCATTCCAGGGTCTGACCACTCTTTCTGGGAAAAATTCTTTCCTAATATTCAGCCTAAACCTACCCTGGTGCAGCTCGAAGCCATTCCCTCTCGTTCTATCGCTAATTACCTGTGAGAAGAAACCAGCACCAACCTCTCTCCAAGCAGTCCTTTCAAGCAGTTGTAGAGAGGGATGAGGTCTCCCCTCAGCCTCTTCTTCCTCCAACTAAACAGTCCCAGCTCCTTCAATGACTCTCCATAAGATTTATTCTCCAGACCCTTCCCCAGCTCCGTTGCCCTCCTCTTCACTGGTGGTCTTGAACGAACAGAAGAGCTGCTCTCCAAAGGCCGGCAATAGGAGAAAGAGATGTGGAGTCCTGACCTGGCTCATCTCAAGTGAGCTCCTCACTATAGAGCCCTCAAGACTCCAGGGAGCACATCAAATACAGAAATAAAACTTCCTAGCTCATTTTGCATGTGATTTAAGACAGGAAAGGCCAAACCTTTGTTCTGCCAGCACTCCAGAGTTCAGGTATGTCTGTAAGGTATTGCTGCCCCAGAAGTCACCATCCCTCCTTTGTTTGGCAATGAGCACAGCTAGTCCAGCCTCCTGAGGGTCCCTCAGCAATCTGTGCCACCCACTGCTTTCCAGAGGAGGTTGTATACAAAGACTGGAGCAAGAGCATTCACAGGACAGGTATCACAGGTACCCAAAGCTCGATAGGCCCAATGCCGGTCACGGTAACTCTCAGTCCTAGAAACCTCAACACATAATTACATTGAACTTACTTCTGTTCTTGCTGAAATCCAGGGAAACATTGCGTAAGCAGCATTTGTATCCTGGGAATTAGCACAAAGGCCCTTTCTTTGGCTTCACAGGCACAGCAGCAGGGTCAGAGCTCTAGGTATTAGGATGTACTAACAACAGAAAGGGTTTTAGGGAGAGAGTCCCTATCTGAACAGAGCAGTAGTGCTCACAGGATCACACAGAGTATCTGCCTGTGCAAAAGCCACCAGTGACACTGCCAGAGAGCCTGAACTACCAAGGGACTAGAGGGAACAATTCTAAAATCCCCATCACCAGGTTTTACAGATCCCTCTCCAGCCTGTCTGGGTCTGAGAAAAGGCAGCTGAGCTTCATTAGTGAATCAGCCAAGCAGGACAGGTAGCTTCAGGTTACACTAACGAGCCAATTAAGAGGACTTACAAAGGAAACCTGGCTGGGTAACAAGGGAGGAGAAAGCCTGGCAGCCTGGTTGGGGAGGTAGAGCTGTGTAGTTGAAGATGGGCTGCTGCATAATTACCAAAGCTTTTTGCGTTATGCCATTGGGGGAAGGGTAGACTTAAAAGATTAAAGATGGCTGATTTGGGGCTGTGATGTTGTTAATTTGCCTCATCAGAGCCTGAAGTAAACCAAATGGCAATAAATAATGAAATTCTCACTCTCCCTGTAGGCCTTACCTGACAAGATATCTTAGGGCATTTTGGAGGCCCTACTTGACATAACACTCCTATGCCCCATGTCCCAGGATCCTCCCAACACCCTCGAGGCCATGTGAGGAAGCTGAATGGGAAGGTGGCTCTGGGGTTTGTTGAGTGGTTTATTGTGGTGGTAGACTTGTCCCTTTCCATTAGGCAGGGACCAGATGTTAATGACAAGGTTGTTGCTGCGTTGCACAGTCAGAGCAGGCAGAGTCTCACTTGTGGGGTGCAAAAGTCCTCTCCTCCACAATTCTGTACATCCCACATACCTGATTGGCCTGACCTGCACCTTCATGTCATCGTTGGTAGTCGTGTCTGGGGCAGTGGACAAGCCAGAATTTATCACAGTCAGGTGGTAAGACCAGAATAAATACAATACTTCACAGCACTCATTTTTCTGGAGGGAAACATTCTTCAGTCACCTCAAATTCTGGGATGTTTGCTTTGCATTGCAAAAAAAGGTGAAGTTTCAGCTATTTTAATTGTGTCAGAGATACTCAGCTCACAGGAGGACCTGTGGTGTCCTGACAGCCCAGTGGCTGATGGAGAACAACTTCATCATACATCAGTTCACAGGCAATAGAGATCAAATCCAAACACACCCAGTGTTTCACAGAAAACAAATTCTAACCCAGAGCTGCCCAATTACTCCTCTGAGGGAGTAGGAATCAAAATTGTGACTGCAATCAACCTTTTCAATTTAATCTAGTCACAAATCTGTCACAACAGTAGATCACAGACCATTTGGGAAGGCAAGGGGGTGTTGGGCTTTTCAGTTTGGGCTTGAAGTAACTAGAAACCAGACTATTTGTCAACCCATTTGCAACTCATACCTGATGCTGGTTTTCACGTCTTCAAGGGTTCATTACAAAACAGAAACCCAAATCAATCCACTGAGATTTAATACTCTTGGGTTGGTGAATTTCCTACAAGTTCCCTCCAAATCTGTGCAATGGATCTTTTGCCAAGAGTTAGGGCACGCTTTATGTATCGAGTCCAATGTCCTGTTTCATTCATTGGCCAAAATCCAGTGTTCCTGAGTAATTCGTTCTGCACAAGCACTACTGGAGTCTGGTAAGCAAAAATGGCCTGTAAAAGCACAAGATCATTTTATAGCCATATAAGAAGAACGCAGAGAGCTCTGCTCTGAGTTCAGGTCCCCAGTACACTGCTACCACCAGACAAAAAATAATAGATGCTTCCACCAAGGCACCTCACCCGGAAAACTTAATCTGATCAAATGAAGCTGCCTACAGGAGGAACAAAAACAGATAGGTCCTGCGACACCTGACTGAGCATCAAAATGTATATTCCACCCAGACGGCTATCTTCTGAGACCGCAACCCGCAATGGCAAACAGCAAAACCTGTGTTGGCGTTCAGCTCATCTGAAGGACTGCGCGACAAGGGTGAAATCAGATCAACATGGCTGGATACGGCCAGAGAAACGGAGCCGCTTTGCTTTTCAAGTGCAGGGCAAGAAATCCATAAGCTCTCACTTCATTGGGTTTTTTATTTCCGATAAACAACACAGATAGTCTTTGCTCATTTAAACAGATGGATGGCACTCCTACCCAGGAACACGCACTGCCCTTTGTAGCTGAATCAAAGTAAAGCTGAACGGATGATGTAAGAGCTGCCAGGCACAAAGTACAATGAGTGGTAGTTCTGAGAGTCCTGCCTTTGGGTTTAGAACAGGAGAAACAGGGAAAGACTTGTTCTTGTGAAACATTTCAAGGACTATCAATTTGAAGGCTCCTCACACAGTGCTTCTAGTGCATCCACCAGGATGTGGTCTGGATGTTCAGTATCAAAATCTTAACAATTCACTAAATATACACAGTTGCCAGGAAGTCAATGAGTTTATCATGTAATAAAAGCTGGTATTTGAACAAATGACACCAAAGACTTTCAAAGTTTTACTAGTGTAAGGATTTTACAGAGCTAGAGTATGTCTAGATATTATAAAGGGTCTGTGAAATATCCTTAATATTTTATACTGTCCTTCACTCACCTCCTACAAAAAAACCCCCATTACATTAATATGTTTTCCTACAGATACACTGAGGTTATCAAAGCTGCCTACAGAATTTGGCATCCAAATTGCACCAATTTTATCAAAAAGTAATTTTATAAATAGTGCTTAAAATAATACCAGACATAAAAACACCAGAGGATGGCCTTGTGGCAGCAGCACTGAGATTCAGGCAATCCAAAGGCAACTGCTCTCTCTTGTACAAATTTCCTGAGCAAACACTAAGTGCACAAAAGAAATACTGTGTCCCCAGTATAGGAAGAGGGATAATAATTTTTCTCCATCTCTTCTTTGTTAAAAATAAAAGAAGTGTAACAAGGAGGTAGACAGTGTCTTCTGATGTCAGTATGTAACATTTAACTCCATACCCCAAGGATACTCTTTAAGTTTCCATATATTAATCACAGAGAATTCTAATCCGAGACATCACAGGCTGCTTATCGTTATCTTTTGTTAGACTGATTAAGGGAAAGGCACTACTTCTAAATCCTGCCTTGCTTCTATCCCAAGATCATCATAGTGATAAGAACATTTCTGCTACAAAGAACTACCTTTGCCTGCAACCCTCTTGATAGAATTACAAGTGTAATAGCAAACTTTTAACCGTGGGGATATTGAAATAAACAGAAACAGACTTTAACAGATCTTCTCTACTTGACAAGGAAAAGATCCTGAAGACTTTTGAGACCTGCAATACCATTATTAATTTTTTTCAGTCTAATGTAGGTATAAAGGTTTTCCCTTTCACAGAGAGTTTTCAATGATTAAATCTCAGGGAGATCAAAAGAGACTTTGAATTTAACTAGAGAATTTTTTTTTCCCCACACGGAAATGTTTTATGAATCTTCTTTTAAACATGAAACTTTGAGAAGGTGGACAAGGAAAAGAGGGTCATCTGCATGGGGCTTTAAGTAAACCAGAAACATACAGGGGCTAATGAAACATTAACTGAAAATGTCCCTATCTCTGGATACTTAATTCCTCAGTCTTGCTCTTTGAAAGCAAAACATAAAGATAACAGGAATAAATCAACAGTTTTGAGAGGCTGCCACTGAGGCAGCATTTCATGCAGATTGGTTCATCACTGGCCCCTGCTCAGTCATGAAGATCTAATCTCAACATCTTCAGACCCTTTTCCATACTTCATTACTTTCTAATCACTTATGGCCCTTATCGAAGAATGCTTTGAGCTTCTCAGACTGGAACAAATCCATAAATCAAAGACAATAGCTTTTTTTGCTTTCTTTAGCAGCCTGTCTTCTCTTTATAATCTCATCCATCTGTTGAATTTGAAATTCACTTTGTGTATGTGTAAATATACTGTGAAAAAAAAATAAAGAAACTAGGGAACATACCTTTAGTAGAGAATAACTTGTCCATTGACTTCCTGAGCTCGTGTGAGGCACTAACCCTGGCGCCAGTCTAGGGAACCAAGGATACCTACTGCAATCTGTTATCCTGCTTGTCTTCAGCGGAGTCCCTCAGTATTCCTTTATTGATATATGGTTTCTTACCCATGGGTAGACAACAGGAAAAAGGAAGGGTAACAAAATAATGAACTGACTACTTCGATGGCTGTCTGTAGTTTTCACTGAAAATTTTGCAATGCAAATTAAGAACACATCCATCAATCTTCGTGTCAACTTCTGAAAGGATATAACAGTCAAATTTGATATTTATTTATTTTCTGGATTCCAAAGAGGGCTTTTTCCTCCTAATACTCTGCAGTAAAATCATCCCTATTGGGCCACGTTAGTGACTTACAGATAGATTTCTGCTCTTTAAAGAAGATTACATGAGTGACATTTGTTCTAGTAATTTTATCTCCTAGATCAGTAGAGAGCAATGCATTCAGACCCTTTAAAATGGAGCATCTCCCAGGGTTTAATAGATTTAACAAGGACTGAAACAACACACCCAGGCAGAAGGGAGGAGAGAGAGCTAACTCAAGCTAAGAAGATGAGAAGAGCTTCCTCTTCACTTCAGGTAGACAACTAGAGACTATATTCTTCCACTTTCAATAACAAACTTGCAAGAGCTGTCAATAAAAACAGCAGGAGCCCGAGCAGCACAAAATGATGAGAATGTGGACTCGGCTCACCTGGGGTTTGGACGTGAGGGGAGTGGTCAAGTCTTTTCTTACATATCACTGCAAGCAGAAAATTTGGTTTGGATGAAAATAAGGCAGAATCTGTCCAGTGAAGTAGCTCAGGAGTCACTTTATAATTTCCCACGTGCAAGGGGAGGCAGCAGACAGGGCAGGGAAGAAGAATATGCAGAAAAGACAGTCGGGAAAATCTCTTTTTAAAAAGTACAATTGCAAAGGAGGGAAATATGCAGTAGACTAGATGATCTCTAGAGATCCCTTCAAACTCTGACAATTCCATGAAAAGCTTGTCCTGCTTTACTCTTTTGAACATCCTTTCCAGGCCCTGGCTGGTGAATGGATAAGCCAGACAAGCTTACCTAAGCACACAGCAGCACAGGCTCAAAATTCCACCACACCTGCACACACACCTCCTACTTTCTAACTAATAATAACAGCTCTTGTGAAACTGGTAAATCACAATCTAATACAGGCATATAACCACTTTCAAACTGGCATTTTGCTTCACACAGCCTGTTCTGAGCTGGGTGTATTACCCTAGATATATGCTTGAAAAGAAACTCAGGCTCCAGTCCTTATTCAGAAGGCGCTGATTTGATATACCTAAGACAAAACATCCATCCGGGGTTGAATTTACTGACTAAAAGCATGGAAAGCAATAGGAATCCACAAAAATAAAGATAATAGAGTTCTGGAATATAGATAAATATAAGACATATACTGTAAATGGATTTAAATTTCTGAGGCAACACGAAATGTACTATACCTCACCTCCCTTTACGCAGGCAACTTACTTGGATTTATTTGGAGCTGTCTAACATTTTGATGACATTCAGGCATCATTTATCTCCCGATGCACAATCAAAGTCAGGAGTGTTATTTAGGAGCTGAACAACCAAGGAATAAAAGCCCAGTTGCTTCTTAAGAATCTTAAGATCAGTCTCATTTGAAAGTATCTAGATAATTAATAGACGAGTTTATTCTTCCTTGTAAATTCTTCTTTGTTGCAAGTAAAACTGACAATGAAATTAAGCCTACTTCTAGTAATAGCAAAAGAACAATACTGCACCAGTGTGTGAGCCAAAATACTCCTCTGGCATGAGTTAGTTTAGCTGCAGAGCTGCTCTGTGCCACCCCTGAAGACACGGCGTTTCTCCACTGGGTACAGCTCAAGTACTTTATAGTTTTGAGACCTCTCTGGACAAACAATGCTATAAATGTGCCATGTCTTGTCCTCAGTAATTCATCTCACTGTCAAGTGGTTACCATAAAACAGACCCCAGAGCAAGTGAGGAGTAAGGTAAAGGAAGACTCCTTAACAGGCGAGTGATGCTAAAACTACAGCTTGTCATCTTCAGTGCTGGTTATTTGTAAAAGTTCTGTCCTCTCTAAGGACTTGGAGGTAGAACAGATATATCCTGAAATAAATCAAACTCCCATGTCTTCCATCATATCTTCTGACTATCTATATGACTCTGTCATATTTTCAATCTTTTGTTATATTTTTCCATGGATAGTCAATAAATAAGCTTTTCTTTCTTTGCTTGTCAGCTCCGCTTCTGCAACAGTTAAAAAAAACACAACTCACTTCAAGAAGACCACTTCAGAGAACGTAACATCATACAAAGGCTGTATCACAGGCACAAAAGCAAAAGACTGTCATGTCCAACTTCTAAAGAGTGTATGAAGGATAACTTCCTTACCACGCTTTGTCTGACTCTCTTTTCCTGCTATAAGGATGGTTTTCAGGTTTACTTGGGAAAAAAAGCCCATTTTTTCCATCTGGAGGGCCTGTCCTGAACTGTCATTGACCAAAGCTCACCACCTCAGAAGGCGATGAAGGGCCACAATACTAGTCCACAGTCTGAATTAAGGGTGACTCCCATGTCTCAGACCGGAAGTTAGGTGAGTTAAAGGAAACCACTAAGGAGGAAGGGACTGCTTTTTAGAGTGTTCTCAACCGACCTTCCCAAGCCGCGCCTCCAGAGAGGGACCACACATTAATCCAGGATACAGTGGTGGCATCCATCTATTTTCTGTCAACCCCACTGCCCAAAGCACCTCTTATTGTTTGAAGATGCCGCGTGTTTGGTGTGTCTGTCTGTGCAAGAGAGAGAAAGAAAAGGAAGGATAATAAAAAGGCAGTTTGGCTAAATATGGGAGCTCATTATGTGTGCTATTTTTGTTCCTCAAATGTCTGCCTTCCTCTCTTTCCCTCGAGGTTTCTAGAGAAATCTGACAATCAGGGCTGAGGTTCACTGTCAGCTTCCATTAGGCAAATCAACCGGGCTGGGGATGGGGGAAGGACAAGGGGAAAATTGCCCTAAAAGTAAGTTGATTCAGCTCCACTAAGGTCTCTGTGCACCATCCCATAAATGAGTCCTTTCGGCACCTCCTGCAGTCCCTGTACCACGACATGAAACACGGTTTGCTGTCGGATCGGCAGAGACAGGAACGGATAACGGCGACTGCTTTCAGTGCTCTGACAAAGCAAATGACCTTCAGCGTGTTCACCTGTCATGGAACTCATTTCCGTGTTGTAATTGATGTGTAAAAGTGATCTTCATTACTTGAACTAAAGACACACAAGCCTGCAAAACAGGAGACTTGCCCAAGAATGAGAACAGACTCTGTGGACATGGAGCATTGGATTTGACATTTCAAAATCTCAGCATTAAAAAAATAAAGAAAGGGAAAAAAAAGAAAAAAGTGGAATTTTCTTAATCTATTTTCCACTTTTCCTTTAGAAAATACTGATTTTCCATCAGCAATTTTATATGCATTTCACCAGTTTATATATAAAGGAGACGTGTAAACTGCTCTCCACAGAACAGAGGTCTGGTTTTAAGCAGACAAGGTTTCCACCTCTGGTTTGGTTTTTTTTGTTGTTTTTTTAACCACCACGCTCACAAAACAGGCCATTATTTCAAGGAGAGGCCAGTTTCCAACACATTGCCATTCGCCCTGGTTGCACCTTATACATCCTGCAGGCTCAGTCACTACACACAGACAGAGAATAGAAAGGCAAAATTAGACTCATCTGCTGTGGAAAATACAGATCTTTCCCTAGTTAGAAATAGTGGGGTTTTATTGCAGAACAGAGCTATTTGCAAAACTGCAGCCAGCAGGGCAGGAAAGCAGCTTCTACATTATGGTTTCCACAGTAATATCACTAAGAAAAAATATTCTCCTCTCCAGCTGTGAGATGTCTATGAACTGTAATCATGCATGTCTTCCTCGTCATCAAGCAGTTGTGAGGCATCATCAAATCAAACTCACTGTAAACAGGGGATTACATTAAGTTATGTATCGCCTCAAAATCAGAGAGTCATTTAAATAAGCCCCTGACCCACAGAAAATTTTATCAGTGCAGCTAAAAAAATAAAATGAGATTTAGGAGCTTCCACAGCATCTACAGCATGAGGACTTATGCATTACAGATTCCAGTTAACCTGGCAGCACTGCACCTCCTGGGGGGTATTCCTCTTTCAAGGTATCATCACATCCTTCCCAGAAATGGAGACACCTGCCCAAACTTTTGAACAAACCAGTGGAAAACTGGATCTGAATTGCTTGCTGTTCTTCCATCCTTGTCTGGCCTTCCCTCCCTCTCATCCACCAGAGATATCAGCACCAAACCTCTGTCTGGGAGACTCCTGCTCATTTCTGAAGGCTTCATCCAGGGTTTAAGTTTACAGACTTGGGAGTATTCCTCCTCTCCACCATACTGAGGGTGACTGCTATCCCCTTCCTCACCGGACATCAAAGCAATGTCAGCCACAGAGAGTTACTAATGAACTGGTGGCACAAAGGAGGAGGTGGGGAATGAGCCCTGTGTGCAGGGTGGGGACAGATGCCCTCTGCAGGGCTGTAATAGAGCCCCAGACAAAATTTTTCAGGCTCCCAGACAAGCTCCAGGGCATGAATGTCACAAGGGAAGAAACTCCTTGCAGAAACTTCAGTTTCTTTTCAGCCAGACACCCTTGCACTCCAGACTCTCAGGGCTTGTCTCCATTCCTTTCCTCCTGTCCTCCTCAGCGCCTCTTATCTCCTGGTCCCCAAGTCACCTAGTCCCCAAGTCACCGGTGCCTCCTCCTCCTCCTCTTCTCCAGAGCCACAGCCTGTGCAGTGGTTAACAGCTGGCTGAAAAGCCCAAGCCAAGCCACTTAAGAGTTCACTGCTAAAAATCAACAGATGCTGTTTCTGATTCCTAAAGACCACTTGAGACTAAGCAGGAGGGACTTAGTAATTGTCCGAAGCTGGATCTATACTGAGAAAAGCCAAAGTTTGGAGGAAAAAGACAGTGTTTTGCCTCTCAATATGTTTTTCGTTCCTGCAAAGCCTACCATATGCACAAGACAAGTTTTGCACTTATGTTTAATCAACTAAAACAAAAAATGGACAATACTTTGCTGGGATGGTTCACAAAGATCCTCTTCCACTCAAGGATTTCTAAATAAATATTTTAAAGCTTAGAATAAAAGCTTTCCAATATATCTAAGTGCTTTGAGCTCCTAAGTCCCAAACTTCTTTTCAGTGGAAAAGAAGTAATTTTTAAAATGAGGTTCTTCCCATTAAGGAGTACAAAATTTCAGTCTCCTGGGCCTGGATTTTTTTTCATTTTCAGGAAAAGCACTGCTTCGTTTCAGGGGTTTGGGAACTGCTGCACAAAACATTAAAGAAATAAAACCTGCAGCACTTGTTTTTCTTTAGCATAGCGATGGAAAAACAATCTTATCTGAATCATCACCTATTTCTCACAGGGTTCCTGCATCCTGCAACTTACTCCCGAGGAACAGCCCCATGTACCCAAGTGAGCAGGTCGGGGAGGAGGAGAGTCTGTCCCCATCCTGAGCTGCCCCACCAGGGGTGCTCCAAAAACACCAGGGAGGGCCCGTCCGAGATGGTCCCACACTACAGAAGGGGGAAAACCTTTCTCCCACGTGGGAGGACACTCCTGCTGCACACTAGGAGTCCATTTCAGAGCTGAAGCTTACAGGATAAATCGTTCAACCTACAAGGAATTGTCAAAAAGTGCAGCTGAATGGCAAACACATGTAAGTCCCAGGCATTTCCCTCAGCCCCACTTGTTCTTTTTTTAGCCTCAGGAGAAAAGCACATTCTTCTGCATAATTTATTTCTTCAACAGAATTATGCAGAAAACTGCAACTAAATTGCTTTTCCTGATTAAAACCAGAGTATTTTATATTCTCCCCACCCCTCCATTTCTGGATTATTTCCTTTTTATCCTAGACCTTCTTCTCCCTAGATGTAGATCTCTAATTTTGCCTAGAAAGCAAGCAAAGCCCCATCTGCTCCTACCTTTCACAGCACATCCCCAGGTGCAGACAGGGAGACCTCCCTCCCACTGCTCCAGCTCCACCTCTATAAATAGGGGTCATGGCAGCCCCCGGGGCTGATTCTGTTGGGGGTCTTTCTGGTTTGGGGGTGGTATTTTATCTCAGACAGTGAGACAGCTTTCTAAAGGGCTTATGCTTTTGGAATGGTGTTTGGAGGTTGGCAGGGCTGAAAAAAAAAGCTGTAAAAACCCAGTTCCGTCCCGGGAACTGAAGAGCAGAGGTTCTGGCACAGGCACTTGTACAACAGCAGGGCCAGGTTCCACTGCTCACAAATCACAGGCCCAAATTCAGAGCAAGAATAACCTGGATTTGGATTGAGTTACTTGCTGGTGTTCAGGTTTTCTGCCTAAGAGTGCGAGAGAGTAATTTTAGCAAACCTGGGAAAGGGATTGGGGATCAGTGGTTTGTGGGAGAGCAGTTTCACCTCCCTGTGAACTCATTTCCTCGTGCAGCCATGACAGAGTGCTTGTATTTGCATTTAGCTCTCCATGAACATACTGGCTCAGCTCTTCAAAAACCTTCCTTTAGAGACCAGTTCCAGTCCAGAGGCTGGTTATAAACCTTTGTGTGCCCACTGCCATTCTCTTAGCAGAAATAAAAAATGGCTGGATTTTTATTTTCATTTGACACCTTTGCCCAATACAAAGAAAAGTGATGAGTTAGTGTTGAGCCATGCTTTACGGTGGCTGCCGGCATCTAAGAAATTAGGGCTATGGCAGCGAACTGCAGGCACACTCATGTTATTTTACAGACTTTACTTTGAGAATGACAGGGCTGTAGTTTTTTTCTGGTCGTCTGAGCTTCTGCCATTGTGGGGTGTTGAGCAGCACCGGTGGAATTGAAAGTGCAATTGGTGGAGTTCTGCGGGGATCTCTGAATTTTCATTAGGGCAGTATGGCCATCTCCCTCCTCGTTCCTGTCTTCATTAATCAGGAGTGTAGTAAGTGGAAATAGGCTCTGGGTCACAATCCCAGATGAAGAAGGCCAGATAATACGGGATGGAGGGGGCTGTTGCTCAGCCATTAAACTCTCTTTGTCACTAAGAAGTGTCCCATTTGAATGTTATGAAGTCACAATGCAAACTAAAATGTCTAAAAAGCACTCTAAGAGTGCTGTGAGTCCCTTTCTTTAAGGTGACCAGGTGCTGGTAAATGGAAAGTCAGACAGTGAGTTCAGGCAAGCAGGGAACCTTTAACATACAGAAATAGGCACTGCAACCACCCAACGCTCAGCCCAACTCCTCTCAACAAGTCTGGGAGAGAAGACACGTTTTGAAGCATGTATGGAACACTTGTTCAAGGTAAATGGAAAAAGTCCCACTGCCAGGAATCTGCCTTTGGAAAATGCACGTTCAGGAGCCATTTATTTATATACCAGCTCAAACCTATCGCAGGAACTGAGCTGATCCCTCACGTATCCCTCTGCTCTACACATGAGGTAATACCCCCCTACACTGACTTGTTTATTGGTGCCCCTGGACCTTTTTCCTCTGCCTTGCACTGACTGAGCACAGCAAAATCCCTGGATAAATGCGCCTGCAGGGACAGAATCCATGTGGAATAGCTGAGCCTGACCACTGCAACTGAGTCTATTGCCATCTGCCTACAGCAAGTCACAACTTCACGGATTTCTGTAGATTCAGGTTGCACTAATTTTGTCAGCACTGCTTGAACTATGCACTGGGCATCGTTCTGTTTATCATTCATGTCTCTGCTAAGGGGATACACCAGCTATTATAAACCCATCACTGCAGAGCTATTGACACATCTAATGTGTCAGAAACATACCTCTCTTTCCAAGTAACAGATCGTTACTGCACTGATGCCGTCTTTCTTGCTTGAATCCATTAATCATTGATCTTCAGCTTAAAACTTCAAATGAACTATTTTCTCTAATTTGGCCTGGTTTTTGCTCACTATTAACTTTGCTTATGGTAGCATTATGTGGTCTTCTAGGCTTGTCAAAGACCCTGGTAGGATGGGAATTCCCTTAAGGGGAAATTAGGAGAAAAGTATATCAACGGGGCAATTTTTGACTGATACTTTGAATGAATTATAAATGGAGTGAGAATTCCCAAATTTCTCCAAATTAGTGGCCTTTTTTTTTTTAGTTCCTAAGTTAATACATATGATGGCTCTCCAACAGTAACTAAAAGAGTAACTACAGACAAACAATATTTCGTGGGTCTATTTGTAAATTAGTCTCTTCTACTAGGCCAGCTCTATTTCTGCTGATATCTCTGCAAGGTATTCTCTGAAAACAGGGAACCAAGATCAGCTAAGGAGCTTCTGCACTGTTCCCTTGGGAAATAGTGGGCTTGTTCCTCACTTTAGACTTGGCTTTATTGCAGGTAATAGCCTTTCGAGAGCGGTGATTAAATGCACCGGTTGAACAAGGCTGTACATATTGTGCTTTACATTCCAGCTGATTACATTAAATATTCCAGATTCACAGGGTCCTCTCAGTATATGTAATGCTCCACCGAGCAGACTCATCATCAATATTTAAAAGTTCTTTCATATCAAGCTGCTAACAGCCCCATTCGATATGTAGCAATGGAAATGATGTATCAGCTTGCAATAGGTTTCACCCTTTCACCAACAGCTTTCTGTAACTACAGTCGCATCTTCTTTCCCTTCCTGAGCCCACCTCATTAAGGAACCACATCTCCTCTAATCCCAGAGACCTGCTGTCCTGTGAACAGAAGAGAAATGGCTCTTTGATGTGATGTCAAAAAACCACACATCCATTTGGCCCCTTGCCTTAGGGCTCCTCCGCTTCCATCACAACATGATCCAAAGCTCTTCCTGGGCTAAGTGCTTCCTGGAGGCCTTCTCCTTCCTGCTGGAGGAGATGTGAAGCTTTGGGTCTCACGTCTTCTAAGCTGTACGCTGGCTGATCGGGAATAGGCACCCCGCATCAGCCAGGCTTTTCCAAGCCTGTTTTCCAGAATCTTTTAAAAGGAGGGGCTGCACAGTCTGTGCCAGATGGTACATTCACCCAGAGCCCATGGGCATCCTTTCCTGTGCCCTGTCCTGCAGCTTGAATGGAGCCAGGGAAGGGATGGCCTCCCCTCCACAGACACTAACAACTGAACGTACAACGATAATAAAACATGATACGCCCCATTAGATCTTTCAATTGAAATAAAATCCTGTGACACAGAGATATCATTATCATTTTTATCTCGTCAGAAGTAAATATCACATTTGTGGGTAAATATAATAGATCAAAATGGATGCTTCTTAGTAAAGGAATCTGCATAAATATAAACAGTGGAGATTAAAGGGCTAACAACAATGGTCTTTGCTGCTGAGGCTCCAGCAGCACCCTGTGTGCATCCTCAGCGATACATTTACACGGAAGATTTTAAAACTAAATCTATGATATTACTTCTTCTCCCCTGTCAATAATCTGGTAGCCCTAGGCACACATGCCAATGGAAAAGCAGGCTGGAGTTCAAAGATGTGGCACATGAGAAAGTAGCAGGGATAATTTTCACCTGATATCACATCATCAGAAACTGCTACACAAAATTATTGTGAATTATGGGGGCCTGCTGTGCATTTGATTTCCCACAGCTGCTACCACAGCAGTCACTTTCCTGAAAATTAAGTGCATGTTTCATCTGCTCACAGGAAGGGAAGAGGGGAAAAAGGTAAAGAAAGAAAAATTTATGATGGAAAACCCACTGAAAGCTCCTGTGCCGTGCCGTCAAGCCACAGCCTGTTCCATGGCTGTGCTCTGGGACACGCGGGGTGGTGGCACTGGCTACGATAGGCTGTGTCATTCAGAAGCGGAGCCAGAGCTGTGTCCAGCAACTGAAATGTGTTCATTCAATTTACACTCCCTGCAACTCACTTCTGTCTCTTATCTCCAGCAAGGGACACTACACAAAGCAGATTATTCCAGTCTCTCTCCTCCAAAGCAGGTAGCAGCGTTAAAAGCCCTTGCAATTGCCAGGAGCTACACGATAGTGTAATTAGTCTCCGAGCCTGTCGGAAATGAGGGGCCGTGAGGGAGTGAGGGGAGGGTCTTTCCTACATCCCTGCGCTTGAAACCATGGCACAAAGCTCCTTCCTAAGCACTGCCTGTGTCGTGCCTGTGCCTGATGTGAACGTCCCTGCACACTGGGGTGGTACAGCTTCCCTGTTGTGACACTGCCAGGGCCCAGCACTGGCCTGACAGCCCCAACCCGGAGCAGAAAGGGAACGGCACAAATGTATTTCCCTCCTCCACCCATTGTCATTCCGCTCCGACAAACGCTGATCGGAAAAGTCATGTGGTTACTTCGTTTTCTGGCAGATTTTACTAGCATGGAAACAAAGATACTTCAATCACACTTTTGTGTCCCACGATCACCAAGTGCTTCTTTGAGTGCTAATTAAATTTCACAGCCTCCTCAGACAGTAGGTCAATCCGATCCAACATTGCTGTAGCTTTGTTTCCTATGGAAATGAAGTGGAGGTGCCCGTGCTGGCTGTCTGGGGGTGCATCTGCAGGCTCCCCCCCTGCCAACACATGCTGGAAGCACTGGCCTATTTAAAGAAGATTTGACAGAGAGGTAGAACCCCCAGAGAAAATTAATCTCCCCATTTTTTTGTGGTTCTGACTGACATCACTGCAGGGTGCAGAAGGGAAAGGCTGTTGTGTGAGTTCATTGGGATTGTGGGCAGAAACTGCCTCAGCTATGGAAATGCTTCAGTCAAAACCTGTACTTCCTTGAACAGTGAACCGAGAGAGAGATTCGGAAGAAAATTGGATTTGGGACATTCTGGCTCACAAAATAAACCATTTATGGACCAGAGGAACATGAATTATGCTGGTGCAGGGACTTCAGCTCATGCAAGCCAAGCAGGACCCCAGTCCAGAAGCCCTGACATTTCTTTGGGCAGAGCGATGCCTTGAACCTATCAACTTGACACCTACAGTACTCCCAGCACCACAGGACTGACCACATGTAAAATCAGAGGCAATAAAAAGGTCTTTACTGAGCTTCTTTTTGTATCTGGACATTTTCTTTTAAGAAGCTGATTTTGACCCTAGGCCTTGAATTTTTAGCCTTTTATTTCAAAAGGAGATTGGTATGGGATCCTTAGAGTAAAACATGATAACAGTATTTCTCTCAAAGAGGACTTTGTATAAAGTGAATGAATATGGATCCTGAGAAAAAGTCAAGAAAAGCCACTGTGATTCCTGGGGCAATCTCATCCACACAGATGGTCCTCTTCAGATCTTCTCAGGAATTACTCTGGGGTTTAGGGATCTTCATCTTCATAGAGAAGGTGTGAGAGGACAAGGTTCATCTGAGGTAAGACAGGAGACCTACAGCTGCCGCCCGATTTCCATGAGCACTTGTTTTGCCAAGAGCCAGGTCCTCCTGCACTATGAAGCTGAGGCGAAGAAGAAATTACTGGAACTCATTCCAATGGTAAGTTTACTTTGCTGTGAAGCTGGTATTTAAGACAGACAAGTTATTCTGGGGGAGTCAATTAAGCAAGGATTACATTCTTATCTAATACGGAAAAGAGTTGAAATTTGGGGTTAATTAGGAGTATTAATTATGGTTAAAGGAAAATGGAAAAACAGAAAAGTGCAAGCACACTGTGGTACCTCAACACAGTATGCAGTCAAGTGTGACCTTTTTTGTCTGTCTGAAAGAAAAAAACTAGTTTGAGAGGCAGGGGTGGGCATTTCTGTACTCTGGGTTGCAACTGAGGGAGAGTGATGGAGTGGGACGAGAAAAGGAAAGGAGAGGGATTTTGCTTTAAATCAGAGCATCTCAAGCTGTTAAAATTTTGGCCCTGCCTAGATAATAATAATGGAAGAAGCACCCCTTGGTGATAAGTATCTCTTCAGAAATTTCCATTCCAAAAAGCCATTCTCTGTCACTAATATGTCTGACCCCCAATAAAATCAAAATAAATACACCTCAGCAGTTTTTGCTACTTGCTTTGTTCTCTGTAACCTGCCGATTAACTCCCTGGCCCCAGAAGTGGCCGGCATTGCTCATTTGTGCACAGATGGAGATCTTTGGGCAAGACACGGCCTTCCATCAGCTGGAACCGTTCACTGGGAACAGCCATATTAGCCCCAGTGTTATTCCAAATGCAGCAGAAGCAAACACAGAAATAGCACTGAGCAGAAAAGCACAGGATCATTAAGGGAGGAGAAGCGGGGCGGGGGGAGGAAGGGAGCTGCATTTCTCTGGCTTCTAAGGCGGTGTTGCTGACAATAGAGGAAAAGGGATTATCTTTTTCCTTCCAAGGTTGGGAGTCCTGTTTCAGGTTTCATATAATAAGAATGGCAGAGCGCAGACAGCAATAATAACCTGCTCTGAAAGCCGCTCGCCGCACAATGGCAAATTGCTCATGGGCAGTGATGGCAAAATTTAATCCCTGCTCTGCTTAGAATGCAACCCGCATAGCCACTCAAGACAACATAATAGCACTTTTGTAGCTCTCCACTCCAAACATCACTTTGAAAAGGATACAGCTGTGGAGGGGGGTCTCCACATGCGTCATTTTTGGCTGGCGACCAAGCGAGCAGAGCCTCAGCCACACCGCGCTCCCTCACACAGCTCCGCCAGCTACCGCCCAGTCACCCTGGGGGAAGGGAGAGGAAATGGAGGGAGCCATGGAAGCCGTAAATTCAAGATAAAATTAACTTTCCTGGCCAGGTGAGCAGGTTAGGAATTCATCTGCTGCAGAACCGGGGAGAGAGAAAACTGGGAGACGGGTCCAGCCTGGGATTTCATTTACAACCTATAAGGCACTGTATGAACTCACCTAAGAATCTAAAGCCATAGATATATCAAACATCAGCCATCCCTTTGTGAAATGCTGACCCTACGATGTGGACACACATGGAGTATCTCAGACAAGACCAGTTGTCAGTCCCACTGTTTCCAGCTGCCAAATAAATCACCCAAGTGACCCAAGTGACCAACTCTATCCGAAGCACTGGTTCTGCACAGCCACAGAAATGGCCACGTGTCCTGCTCAGCAGCCCAAGTTGTGAGGTGAAGACAAGTATCTCCAAAGAAGAGGACCAGGTTGAAGAAGAGCAATGGGATGAGGGGGAAGGGTTTTAAGTCTTAAAGAGAGGAGACTGAGATGAGACCTCAGGAAGAAATTCTTTGCTGTGAGGGTGGTGAGAGCCTGGCCCAGGTTGCCCAGAGAAGCTGTGTCTGCCCCATCCCTGGAGGGGTTCAAGGCTAGGTTGGATGGGGCTTTGAGCAACCTGGTGTGGTGGGAGGTGTCCCTGCCCAGGGCAGGGGGTTGGAACTAGATGATCTTTAAGGTCCTTTCCAACTCAAACCAGTCCATGATTCTGTGAGCAGCTGAGAGTGGTGAAGGTCTCCAGCTGACCTAACCAGATCCATAAGGGTTACTTCCCCTCTGGGGGTGCAGTTTTTGCTGGAGGATTGCAGTGGGCAAGGGAAGGAGAGCTTGGGTTTTTATGGTCAGCGATGGATCAGGAGAAGCAAGAATTCCTAACAGAAGCGACCACAGTAGCTTGCGCTTTGAATCTCTACAAACCGACTGTCGACTGCTTCTGAAAGCAAAAAGTATCAGACAGAATTAGTTTATACATAACAAATCCAAGAAAACTAAGCTTCTTACAGGTCACTCAAAGAGAGATAACGTGGTGGTGTTTGTCATCTGATACTGCTTGGGCCTCAGCATCCAAATAATTACATGGATAGAATTTCCTCAGATGGTGTGTTTCGCACAGCAAACCTTTGGGGTCTACTCTTCCTTCCTGGCACAAATAAAGATACGGGATTTTGAGTGAATTGCCTAGTAATTCTGTCACGAACTGAACTGCTTTCTCCTTCCTCCGCACCTCAGCGTATTACTGATGGTAACAAGGGAGTTATTATCAATCAAGGCAAGCTACATTGTGATCTGTGCCACAGAAATCCATTTCAGATCAGAGGATAAAATGTGATTATATTTACACTTCCTTGACACAATTCAGGCAGCAAAATAACAGCCTTCTAGAGACATTTTTCTTCTTCATATTTAGATTTGTCAGTATTGCGGAGCTGTACGAGAAGGGAGGGAATTATTATAGCAGCTGGGATTCAGTGATAGGTTTTAGTTGCCTTACAAATGAAGATGTTTGCTTTATTGTGTCGTCTTCCTATCTTTTTCATCTCCGAGTTCCTTGCATACTGTCCAGAACACCCTCCAGATTGATGAGATTGCATTTCAATCAATACAGCTCTATGTAAATCTATTTTTGCTTTTGACACATCCCATAAATTATTTCCACTTATAACCTTAATTGGTCTGTATTCATCACAGGAGATGGAATTTCTAACTCATGCAGCTGTTTATAAATTAGATTTGCAATTAATGAAGAAAGTATGAGATTAAGCACTTCATACTTCCCCAATCTGAATTTGAAAAGGACATAATCATGTTTTATATGGTCAGACTCTGCTTGGACATGTTTATGTTAAAGACATAAGCTCAAAAAAAACCCCTGAAGTGCAGAAACTGGTTTGACCATCCTGAAGTTGGGCTTGACCCACTGTTGGCAACAAACACTGTTCCTCATAACCAAACTCTAATTTCCAGTAGACAACCAGATGTTTTCTTTGCTTTCCAACAGCAGGAATGATTTTGAGCCCATCCATCCTACCCAGAACACCAAGAGCCTCCCTTCTCATTTTACACCAGTGCCTGCCTCTGCGTGCCCTAGGCACAGTCAGAAAAGTCCCCAAAGCTTTGCTCTAGAGTGAAAAGGAACCTACTCTCAGATTTTTACATCTTCTTCCTCTTCTTAATTTAAGAAGTGTATTGTAACTTCTAATGGATTTCCTGGGTCTCCAGAAAGTCTTTCAGGGAAGGATCATCTCTTGTCATCTCTTCAGATTCAGAGAGAGTTTCAAGCCAGTAGCCATCCTGAGAAGGATTCAGTATTCTCCTCACAGCCACATACTACATAGCAGGAGAGCTGTGAAAAGGTGAGTTAATCAAAAGCATCAATAGCAATTTTTAAGGAACAATCATGTAGAATTACTGTTCAAACTTGATAATATACCATAAGAGACAGAGTTTATCTGCAGGATAGCACACTGAAACTGGGAAAGAATGAAAGATCTTTCCGTTCGTTTAGAACTGGAATTCAAGATTTCTTCATTGGCCAACTTTCTAATACCTGCAATTTTTATTTTCTCTTATTCACTGCTGTGTCCTTGCCTATCTTCAGCAGACTGCCTTAGGCAAAGCTGTGCTTCTCTCCATTTCAGTTTTTCTCTCTTTTATTCAAAACTAAAGAGCACAATTAGGAATATATCTTTCATTTAGTACAGGCACAGAAAAGTCAGGAGAAAACATACATATATAAAAAATTCAGTAGCTGAATTCCGATGTGGTCACTGCTCGTGGACCCAAGGTGACCAAGGCCTTCCCTAAAGGCTTTCATACAAGTAAGAATGAGGATCTTGAATGTTTGGTACGTTATCTGCTAATGGAAGTTTATAATACCAGTTATTAGAAATGCTGTAAATTCCTCTATATAGCCATCCAGTACAAAATGAGATATAGTGCTTCTACCTTCCTCAAGGAACTCAGTTAATACAATTCAAGCGTGTCTATGTGTGTTACCTCACCTTTAAAAAGGGCTCTGTGGCTAATAATAGACTGGAAACCAGTGGGACATGGATCTTGGGAATCGCACCACCAGCTCTAGAAACATGTCCTTTGCTCGTTGCCTTTGGAAATGAATGGTGTTCTGGGGCAGGAAGAAGAATGGTTTGACAAAGAGCAGTGATCGCTGAGGGGAACACTGAGGATGAGAAGGTAGGAGTCAGTAAACAAGCAGATGGTTAAAGAGGAAGGTTAAACGAGGTTAAATAAAACATGAGAAAGAAGGTGAAACAGAGGCTGAATCCTGGAGGAAACAGAAGCGTTAAGCAGTAGCAGAGTGTGTTTGCACTTGCATGTCTTGAGGGGAACCTCTCCACTGCATTCCTTCTCCCTTTCTTCCTTTTCTATCCACAAAAGGCCCTGTATGCTGCTGAATGCTGCACGCACCCATGGCATCCATGGAGAAGCACTTCAGGCTGCTGTAAATGCCAAGACAGGCTTATGGGAGAGGTGAGAAGTAGCTGAAAAAAAAATTTAGAAGTTCCTTGTCTTGAAAAGGTAGGCTACAAGGTTGGCTACGTGATTATGGGCACTTCCTTGCTGGATTGGCTCAAGCCAAGGAATCTTTGTGAAGGCCTGTGGAGGGAGATGAAGCTTCTTCAGCTTATCCACTCCAGTCGACCCTCTCTCTTTGACCAGCAGTGCCGATGGGCCGGCACACACAGCTGTGCTACACAGACCATCCGGATAAAGCTAATACTCGTTATCTCACCCCGCTCCATGTACAGCCCATGCCAGGTACCCATAGAGCCCTGTGCTGAGCAAGGACCACCATGCAGCTGGCCAGGGCTCCCACCACCTCCCCTCACAGCATCCCTCCCCACCAGGGAATATGCGGTTCTCACCTCCTTTTCAATCTCAGCGACTGCCGTGTTTTCTAGCTTTATCAAGCCATCCACAAGAGATATTGCTTTCTCCCTGAGGTCAGTCTTGGAGGTGACTGTTTTAGAAGAGCAGTAACTTTGATAATGAAATACTTTGCAAGCCAGAGCATGCTCACTCCATGCTCTACCACCATATGGTTAAATTTTCCCCTCCATCAGATTTAATAAATAGTGTTTACAAATTCTTAGGCATGCCTTCCTAGTAAAATCCACTAAACCCACAACAAATATACTTAGCATGGCATTAATTTGGTTAGAGATTTTCTCAGAGTATTGACAGCCATATCTAATTTCTAAGGATTTATTTTTATTTCAAAATATATTAGATATATTTTTTCTTTACCCACTACAATTCCTTTATAATCATGTTTCCTCAGAAGGCACAGGACGGCTGCTTTCTAACCATTCACTGTTAGACTACATCCCCTCAAAAATATCCTTCAATAATTAATATTTTATATTTATCCACAAGTAAGAGCTTAAACTTTCCAACACAGATCTGCAAAGCCCTAAGTTCATTCTTCCTCCAAAGGAACACTGACATTTCATGGTTCAAACACCACTCTCTTCTGGGAGATTATCTGGTACCACAGTCTAGATATTCATATCTGCGGTCTGTGAAATAGGCTTTAATAATCTTAAATATAAATTTTAATATAAATTCTCTCACTCATACTTGTTCCTTCTTAAAAATGAAACCAAGATGACACCTAAAAAGCAAAGACTTCAGTTTATATGCAGTACCAGTTCTTCATGCATTTCCTTTCTCAGTCAATCAATCAGCCTCTGTTAAAAACAAAATACCCAGACTAGTAGTGAACTAAGTGTCCTGCTGCTAGATTCAGATGCCTACACTTCTCTTGAAATATGGATGTTATCTACCATATATATGTGAAGCCCTCTTCCATCCCAGTAGCTTTAGTGTACCAGTATAGACCCATCATGGCGAATGAATGCTAATGTGGCAAGGGTCTAACCCACTGCAAGTACCAGCATCTCTCCGTGCTCCCTACTTAGAGCCACAGATCCATCCTTTTAAAAGGCTGTGATCAGTGAGCAGCTGCTCAGTTCCATGACACAAACACCCACATGTCAGCAACAAGCGAAAGATTCCCACCGCGTGTAGGCTGTGAGAGAGCTCCGAGAGCCCAGGGAAGTGTGAAGTGTTTATGATGACAAGTGAACTCAGGAACAGAGTTTCCTTCTGTTTATATTTCTCTTGATGGGACTTATTTCCTCGGTTATGACAAACTCCATTCCAAAGATGTGTGAATTGGTACAACTGAGTTAAAATGTGTGCTACACCAAAGTAGGAGAGAAATAACTAACCCGGAAAGCAAGCGCTCCCTGATGTCTGGCCTCACCCGAGGTGCTCTCAGGTTGCATCATGCTTCCTGTGTCAGACTGTTCTCATCCCACAATAGATCATCCCATAAAAAAAGTTTGGTGGGGAGAGAGAGAGAGAGTCTCATTCCCCAATTGCAGACTCCATCAGATAAAACAAACCACTACCTGAATTTCTCCTCACACACCCTTCACCCTCCTCTAACAACACGACAGCAAACTAAGACTAATAAATCTTCCACTAAAAAATCTATCCGCCTCCATGGTAGGAATTTTCCTGCCAGAGGTTTTATCTGAGCAAATGAGTAGTTCCTGGTCATCTGCTGAGTCCATCAGCAGACAGACAGGGCTGCAATAGGTATCCAGCCCAGGCTCATGCCTGGAATAGCATCAAAAAACTGCTATCTATCAAAAGAAGATGTCAAGTATTTGTAAGTACAGGGAGGAGTCTCGTCAGAAAAGTGTGATCCAAGAGTTGCTAATTTTTCATACGCTGCTCACGATGAAAACGTCTACTCTTCACTTCTGATATTCAGTCGTTAAGTTTCGAAGGTCAAATATTCAGGGCCAAAATAACAGCTCACATGAAAGATCACTGCTGTATTGGGTTTAGACCACTTCAAAATGATGGCCTTCAGCCTGATTTTTCCAAAGTCATGCTGTCTTTCCAGTGCTTTGGACAAGGGTTTCCCATAGAACCAGTGCTTCCCAGTGACAGGAAACGCTTTTGATGTGGTTAAAATGCTTGTCACTCCAAGTATGCTATTAACCAAACCACAGTGCAAACTGCAACCTCAAAACAACTGGCACAACCTTTTCCTCTGTGTTTGTACAACGCCTTGCACTGCAGAGGCCTGGTCTGTGTCACCACCCCTGGGATAGTCCTGAAATAATAACTATTAACAACAGCTCCTCAAACAACAAGAAGAAACGCAGAAACGCTGGCACTTGGGTCTGGTGACAATGTTCCTCTGACCAACCCCAAACCACAACACAGCTACCCCACGGGCCCTGCTCTAAAACTGCGCTGTTTGGGTCTGCAAGGGGTCTCTGAGGGAAGGAATTCAATATTGTTCTGAATTTGGCTAATGCAATCATCAATAAATGTGACACATCCTTCACTAATGTGCTCACTGGTATATTTGGAAAAGGAGAAGTCAGTGAAACATCCTGGATATAAACATGTGCTGTCTTCCCAACCATGGAAATGTACTTTTCCCTTCTCTTACATTCTCTCTGTGGCTTATCTATTCACATCTGCTAAATACAACATACCCTTGATTCGGTCCACAGCCTCTATGCTTTTATGTGACTTCTACTCCACTCCAGGAATTTGCAAATAAATTGCTGTACTGGATTTATTTTAAAGAAAGCATTTGTTTGTTTTCAAATCATAACTTGGCTGAACGAAAAGGCTCTAGCTCTGTATTTTCTCCACAGCTGTTTGGGCTCCAGTAATTGCTTGCTGCTCTATGTTTGAAGGAGATCAGGGGACGGGGAACCGCACCCTGCTTCCAGTTCTACACGACCTGTGTCTATGAGCAATGCTGACCTCCCCTTGGAGCGGGGCAGAGGGATGTTCTCTCCTCTAACACCACCTCCCATGTCCGTGTCCACATCTTGCCCCACTTTCAGCCAGAGGAGAAGAACGTGCAGTCCCAGAGCAGAGCTGCCCTGCTTTTAGACACCCGCTTTAGAAGAGAAATCGTGCCTTAAAGTATCCACTTTTCTCCGTGGGCTTCAAAGGGAATTTGAACAGTTAGTTGACATGAAGTGACAATGTTGTAGTAATTTGGGACTGCTTTATTCCTTTTCCAGTATCTTCCTTTATTATTTCATGTGTAGAAATAACAGGGATCTGAGCTGTGTCTGGTATACAGGTACCCATCCAGCCCAGAATCTCCAAAACTGGTACTGACTGGAGAGCCTATCAGAAAGGCACCCAGACCTTTCAGCTCTTTTAAAACCAATTCCTATTAATATTTTAAGCAAGATGCTTCTTTATACTTCAGTTTACCCAATACAAAACAGGGATACAGATACCAAAACTGATGTCCTATTTAAAGCTCTTGCACTCTGCAAGACCCAGGGGTTATCAGCAGTAGAAGCATAATGGGCCCAAGTAGCAGAATGAGATTTGAAATCAATGATTTTCAATGACTGATCAGAAGTTGTTGTTCACACAGCAGATGAGAAAGAACAAGAGCTTCTAAAATATGAAAACTCAGACCTCAGGACCTTGGAGGACAAAGATACTGCCTGATACAGGGAAGAAAGTCATGCGATGAAATCCCAGAAGAAAACTGCTGGAGTCAATAGATACAGGCCACATTCGGTGTCAGGGGCATTTGTGTCTGTAATGCCAAGTCATGTCAGGGTCAGAAAAGAAAGTTCACAGTCCAAGCACACTCTGGTTGTACCACACCTTGATCACACACAAGGGAAACTGCTCCAGAAAGGAAAACACAACTCTGGTTTATGCCATGGTAACAGTAACCAGCACTTCCCAATTTCCCCTGTGCTTCAGCAATGGAACTGGCTCCTCCAGGTGAACAGCAGGGCAACAATTACTTTTAGTGGCTAAAAAATTAATTTGGTGCTCTCTTCATGATGTCTGCCCATCTACCTCAGAGTTAGTCTCCATCAGGGCTACAACTTGTAATGCTCCAGAATATCTTTAGCATAAGGCAGTTTCATTCTGACAGGTTCTATGATTCTATGAAAGACAGCCACCACCAAGGTCCCTAAAATAGTATTTACTTTTATCTTATCGTTAGGCTGACAAAATCAATGTGACAGGTAGCCCAAGCCTAGTAAAAAATTATGCTGTTACTTCATACCCACAACATAACACTGCTACAATAGCAATAACATGTGTACATTATGGATTATCAATCCTGGAACAGCAGAACTGGCATCTCTCTTAACAAGCTGCTAAATTATTCTTAGCAAATAAGTAGAATGCACATATACTATGGTACGTAAACCTCCTCTGGAGGATGCAGTATAGTGACCTTTTACTGAACCACATGTGGATTAGCTCTGTTGTATTACTCTGATGTCTTGAAAGAATCCCCTTCTGGAAGATCATGGCACATAAAACAAATAAAAGTGGAGATATTTAGCTGTTGGAATCCTGCTTTACCTTTCCCCAAATTATTCTGTGCACATCTACATGTACCAGACTGCATTGTAAAGATACTAATTGATCTCCCCTTATCCCTTTTTTGTTGCTGTCAAGGTATTTTTAATCACTTGTCTAGTATTATTAGTCCTTGTATTTTCTCTTGTAAGCCCCACTGAAAGGCAAGGCTTCCCTGTGCTCCGTGTCTGTGACTGGGCCAGTTCCCTCCTCAGCCACCCCCTTGGATTACCCTCGCTCTTATGTACACCCGCAAGGTCACTGCCTTCTACGCTCAGCAGCTCAGCAGAAGTGGGTCTTCCTCCAAAGTCACCAATTTGGTTTTCAGGCTCCACTTGCCTTTCTGCTCTCACCTCTGCTGCTGTCCTACACCTCAGGCTGCCATTTTCTCCTCCTTTTCTATTGGGCAGGACTCGGAAAGCGCACCCCAGCAGGGTACACACTGCTCTGAAGAGCCCAGTATCCAGTTGGTCACATCAGGCAATGTCTCAGAGAACAGCATATTTCAACTACTGTTTGGGAACTGGGGCACAAGAGACATGCTTGTACTGGGTCAGACAGAAAGATGGAAAGTGAACCCAGGTTTGAATCCCACCTGAGAAACCACAGCCACAGAAGCACCCTTCTGTCTTACTGCATCTCTTTTGATCCGACTGCCTTTATCTTTATCTTTCATTTTTCTTTCCTTATAGATAACAGCTGTAATTATATTATAGCATTAAATGCACTCTGAAATAAAAATAAAGCAACAAATTATTAATATATTGCCTGCATCTCTCCCTCCAGTGCAAAGGAATTCCTAGTTTCACAGTGATCACAAAAATGCTGCATGCAGTGTCACAGACAATACAAGGTGAAACACTTTAAAAGCACAATGTGGCTTCATAAAATCTTTACACTATTGATACAGACAAAGTTTTCCTTTAAAATAAAAAAGCCTGACTCGATCCCCCAGTGCTCATGCACCTGTGGAGTGTAAAGTTTTCTGGATTGCTCTTGAGTGCCAGGAATTTTTGTAGCCACTGATATTTTGGCGCCTTTCATCTCAACTTCTTTCTGAAGTTGATCATCCCTGTGGTGCCTAAATGAGAGATGACAGTGAACCCATGGGGAAAATAAGGCTGATGAAATGCAAAGTAGCGTTATTTATGCTGAGACTGTGTGCAAAGTGCATTTCAAACTTCCTTGATTTTTCAGTAATAACCAATGTTGGGGGGATGGAGCAAGCCAATATTTGCATTTGATATTTCTGAATATCTCATATTTTTCTTTCTCCCTTGGCTCAGTGAACCACAATTATTATTATTATTTTCCATTTGACTTGAGGATCTGAGTGATAACTAAAGCTCTGCAGGAAGTGTAACTAGTACCTCTGGGGTCCACAGATGGGAGAGGAAAACCAGCTGGCAAGGGTGGGTTTGGGCAACCCTTCCTTTCAGCATCCAGGAGCTGAACGTCACCTGCTCAGATTTTGAGGCATATTGCTGTGGGAGCCTCACACTGATGCTGTCACTGTCATATTTAAAATGAATTATTTGACTTTCAAGTATTATCATGGTTGCTCCTCTTTAAACAAATATCCTGTCTTCCTGAACAAAAGACATCAGCTGTAAAACGCTGCCCCAGGGTTGGCCACCTCCAGGCAAGGCTGGGGCACAGCCAGAAAACCCCTCTGCCATACGCCGAGTCCAGCACGCATTTGGCCAGGATTTTGACAGGAAAGAGCCAAAGACTGATTCGTCCAGAGCACCTACCATCCCTAGGACTTCTCTGGCCTGAAGCAGTACTACTTAATAATTATCCAAAGGAGGTAGGATCAATAAGATCCAGATATAGGTCACTCAATATTTCACCTTGGGAGTACAACAGGAGGACCCACCTGACCTATGCAAACTCAAGCAGATCAAACCCTCTCTGATTCAAATCTGCAACATCAGACTCAGGCAGGAAAACAGAAAAAAAAACAGAAGCAAACCCTGTCCTGTTGACAATGTGACATTCCGCCTTCGCTCCTCATACTGCACGAATCAGGAGGGGCAGACTTCCCCCCACTGTTTGCATGAAGGGAGTCTGGCTAATTTTTCACACCCAGCATTACGAAGCAGCAGTAAGAGAGAGGGGGAGAGAGCCATCGGGCACACACAGGAACAGACTTGCAGCTCTCAGGCTCAAGGCTTCCCCACAGCGGTGGCTCTGTGCTTTGGAACACTTGAAGCGCATCCCTAATGATCTCACCCAGCTGTCCCAGCCAGTCAGGGGTTTGGGGTTGGTTATCAGGCCTGATGGTGGACCAGCTGCCCCGAAACTTGTGAATGGAGCCTCTATTTGGGATCTTCATTGTCTTCACCATGATTGCAATACCTTTGGAATAGGCAGGAAGAAATCCAAGGGACAGGTCTACAACTCCTTTGGTCGTGGGAGCAAAGAGGAATGAATTCAGTGCATTCCCCGTGCTCCCATGGCTCTGTGTCTGCTCCCACTCAAGCTCTCCTGTCCCCTGTTTAAGACCCTGCAGATAACAGGGTCCCTGAACAGGCAGAACTGGTAAAATGAAACCAGCAGTTCCAAATTTAGACAGTAGCTCTGTCCCCCTGGAGCAATTTTTTCTCATTCCTAGTGGCACGGCAGAGGCATTTCTTTTTTGTCCCCAAGCCAGGCTAAGCAGCTAGTCCTCACTGAGATCTATTTTCCATATTTATTCTGTGTGTGTCACAGCCAGGCGCTATAAGGATGTCTATATGAGCATGGTAGCTCCAGGCTCCCTGTTGTCTAGATATCCCCAGAGCCAGGCAAGCTTTATCAACTGGCAGGGAAAGCGGAGCCCAGCAGTGGGAAGAGGCCTGAATTCAAGCCCAGTACTACAGGAATTATTGACATAACACCCCAGGCTGTGTAGTGCAGACAACTACACTCAGACAGAGCCAAGAAAAGTAGTATAGCCATAGCCTAATTGTCATATTTGCATGAAGCTGAAAAAGTATGCTGCATTAATATCCTGGTGCACTTTACTGGTCTAAGTCCCATCCAAAGTAAGGGCCTCGTTTTTCTCGAACCATGCAGGTAATTATTTTCTTGCAATGCAAACTAAACACACATCAGCTTTAACTTTCCAAATTAACAACTCATCGAATTATCAGCTCAAACTATGAATGCATGTGAATTTTATGGTCACAGCGTTGTGCAAAGAAAAGTGTAACTCCTGCTGCCTCCAGCTGCCGCTCGTCCTGCAGCACAGACCTCTGCTTCTCGACTGAACGGGCAAAAACCCCTTTGCTGGTGAGAGCCACGGGATGTTTTCTCCCACTGGAACAGGCACCAGAGGGGAACACCACGATTCCTCAGTTTGTCGCCCCGACTTCCAAACACATCTCTGTAAAAACAAACTACGGTCCTAAAGTTTTAGGGTGAATGAATGTAAATTATGACTTTGAGCACACAAAGAGCAGACCTGCTTCTAAGATTTATTATTGTCAAGCTGGGCAATTACAGCATGGAGTCAAGTTTGTGTTTTAATAAATGAAGCACCAAAGCTCTTGCCAAAAAAAGAGGAAGAGAATTAAGTCAGACTTGATCTGATCCAGATGGGCTGCACCAGGTTTTCCCCAGCACGGCACTGGTTTGATAAGACAGCCCAGTCTTCCACCTGAAACTGGGCAAGGCCACCGCGCTCCCTCCCCTCCCCCGCCTCCAGAAATGACACACCTTAGAATCCAACTGCAAGAAGATGCAACGGATTTTTAAATGACACAATTAAAAATTAATTAGCTCTTTGGGTTTTTTGTTGTGTGATTGGTTTTGTGCTCAGGCGATTAACTGCCAGCAGGGTGGTGACCAGCAGAAATAAGCTCTGCTGCAGCCCCGTGAAATGGCAGGGGTGGGTAACAATACAGAAACAGCCGGTGGTGAGAAGCTCCAGCACAGCTTAAAGAAAGGTGAGAATATCCTCCCTGAGTTGCTTGTTTGTAAAAGAAAAGCAGTAAGACCTTCTGCCAAAGCAACTGAACTGTTTGAGAGATACTATGTTCTGTATTCACCTCCCCTTCCAAACAAGTGCAAAAGAAAGACAGGAAGCACCTTCATCCATCAGACACTGCCCACTGAGGACAGAGCTTAGATTACTTTAGTTCAGTGCTTCTCTTCCATGGGCACTCATGGCCACGTCCTGATAATAAGGTGTTTCTAAATGCTGGTTTGGTCCTTCTCCTGCTCCCACAGACCTGGTATCCCTGCTTGTGACTGTGCTCTGCGCCAGCCTTTCCCCGCCAGGGACTGGGGACTTCTGCCACCCAACTGCTCAGGCACCCAACAGTGCGAGTCCAGGTCAGGGATCTGGGTTACTCAGTTCCTGCATTTGTTTTGTCTTTCCTGGTGAGAGGATGGCATGGATTGAACCTGCCAGAAACTCATGTACAGTCCAGCCCTGTCCCAGAGTAAGTTACTCTCTCACACTTCAGTTTCTAAAGCAGCAGCTCTTACTTTCTGCTCTCTCTTCTGCCCTTCCTACTGAGAACGTTTCTCTCAGGGCACTGTTCATTTCCTCATTTTCATGTGCTGATGTCACTGCCACAACACTGCTAAGACCAACACGGGAGCTGGGATTCCCACACATGGACAAGGCAAATGAGCTGCACAGCACTTTGTGCTGGGCCAGGGGATGAGGAGAGACGGTACCTGAAAACCTGCGATTCTTCACCTGTTATCACCAATGAAAATTTATTTTCTAAGACTCTAACAAACAGGTAAAGGATGTCCTTGACTTGGTAACTCCTGTCTGAGTTCTATCATTGTCTTCAATTTTTTTTTTTCCTAAAGCGACCCATATTCTGCCATCATTTCCTTGCCTTGCTACTAGTCTCAGTGCTCAGGGTCACAAGCAAATGAGACACATCTGCTTTCTATTTAAACCAGCAAGGAAATATTTATGCTGCAGGAGAACCTGTGGTTTTGCTTGCAGTGTCAGAGGAGGCCATTCAACGTACAGCAGGAGGCTCCAGGGCACCTGCAGATCGCTTACTGGGCTGGATCAACTTCTTTGTATTTAAGTGGCTGGCAGCAAGCCATTAATTGTGTTTGAGTTTTTGCCTTCAGTAGGTGGTTTCACTCCACTGGAGCCCAGCATCATGGGGGGGAAAGGGAAGGAAAACAGAAAGGCATCACCAGTGTATAGCCAGTGTTCTGACATGCTAGTTAAGTTCTAAATTATGTTTTTAATTACTTGGCATGATTTATTGAGACAGTTTCTCAAGGTCATAAAGCAGTAGAGAGTGACTTGACATGCCTGCCAGCTGAAGTGCTCCCTTCTCTTCTGCTCCCTGTGCCTCCTCCTCTGGTATCCGACATCTCTGTGGTCAGGCGGGATCAGAATTAACACTTTAGGTACATTTAAGGTCTAATTTGGTAGCTCTGAGCCAAGGCTGGAAATAGAAAGTTTTGGGGATAGTAAAGCTGGACTGAAGGGTTGGCTTCCAAGACATATGTCAAACAGGGCTGCCAAAGGAGTAGTTAATAAAATGAACAAGTCCCATTTTTGACCCTGTGATAAATAAAACAAAAAACCTGGAAAGTGATCAGGAAGGAGTATAAAAGAGAAAAATGATGCTGCTGTAACACCTCTCATGCAGCCAGGTCATGCAGCATGACAGAGTCTGGGAAGATAAGAGAACATACCTGTAATCGACAAAAATTGTCCTGCACCTGCCTAAAATAAGCAAGAGGATGGTCCAGGCCCTGCCCAGTGCTATTTGGCCCCAAAGAGCTGCAAAGCAAGACTCACTGCTCTGAAGTGTACAGCAGGAACTCCCTTGCTTTGCAGACAGAGCATAATGAGGTGTTCCTGCACTGCCAATTAAAGCTGCTAACGCTCCTCATGCCTTTGGGAAGGAATTTGTGCCCTTCTTGTGGCAAAACAGTGCAGTGTGGCAAGGAAGAGACTATGGAATCCAACCCTGATGCATTTTAAGGGTTCTATAAATAATTAAGAGAGCTCATTAATTAATAAAAAGAAAGTGAAATTGAAAAAGCAGGAGGAAAGGGGCAATGAATACCCACTGGGGGATAATAAGTATGTCCTACACTGTAGCTTACACAGACTGAAGTCTTTTAGGGAGAGTTAAAGTGGCTTTGTGGTTTGAGCTAGAGAAACAAATCTTAGCTGGAAGGAAAACCTTCTGGGAATAACAAAGCTACTTCCTAAATCCAAGTTACACTTGGGAAGATTTTTCAAGATTTACACACTCAACTGAGAACATCATGGGATATAATACAGATGTATTGGTGTATTTCTCAAATACAGGAGAGGAAAAAAAAAAGATCTATTTGGTGCCTGAGGTTGGTTTGCACCAACAAGTCTTTGGGGAAGAGATAAAATACAGCAATGCAGAGAAAAACATCTTTCATTAATTAGAGCATTATTAGTCTCCTCTGGCTCAGACGTGGGCAGCTTTGAAACTCTTGCTGCTACAAAGAAAAGATTTACAGAAGTTCCACAAAGACACAAAGAAACAATAAAGTCTGGTAATATCCCAGTGGGCTCAGAATTGGTAGAGTACACTGACTGCAAGTTACTAATTAAAGGAGCTTTGAAATCAGAAGCTTAAATCTGTGCTAAACAGCAACACGGTGCTTTGGGCCACAGTTTCAAGTGCAGAGAAGAAATGTGCCAAACACATGCACCCGGGCACAGGCAAGTCATTCCAAAAGGAAAGCAGGAAATTGCAGGTGCAGCTGAATGCTTGTGAGCACACAATTACCCAGCGGGCGTCTGCGTGTTTGCAACCGCATATTTCATACGCGCAATTACCTGTTTGCACCCCTGCCTGCATATTTTTGTATGCGATTTAAATGCCTGTCTTTAAGAACATGACCTTGGTATCTGAAAATACAAAACTTGCCCGAAGTGCTGTTGTGAATGTCTAGTAGGCATCAGGGTTTTAAACAGGTGAAAGGGCTGTTTTATCTCATATTACTGACACACTGCCTGACACGAAATTGGTACTTTGCTGCTGATGACTTCTCATCTCCTGAATATTTCCCTTGGAAATTTTGGCACGCAGCTGGTGAGCCACGCAGCACAAGTGAAGGGAGAGGAGATGTATGTCTACCCTACAGGAAGGAAATGCAGACAAAGGGTATTAAATGAGGTTGAAGCCTGTGATCTTGCCAAATCAAGAAAATGGGAGGTAATACAGGTGGCTGTGCTAAAGGGCTATCTTTTCCTGTCAAGCAGCCTGACATTTGCTCTGGTTTCAAGTACTTAAAATCTGTTGAGAAATATCCTTTGGCTTTTACTGTCAGCAGCTCTGTAGAAATGGAGAGTCTGTGGCTGGGTGGGCAGGAGGACACACGTCCATTCTCTGATGCCCACCCAGCACGGCCAGTACCACAGCCTCTGGGGGAAAGAAGCACCCTCAGTTTTTCATACTCTAATAGAAGAACCTCTACTATGAAACAAGCGTGATGTTAATTTGATGCAAAACACATTTAAGTAGAGGGAAAAACAGTCAATTATAAGACAATACACTAAATTAACCTTTTCCCTTCTACTTTAGAGTCTGTATAGCTGTGCAAGTAGGAGAGAAGTCTTTTCCAGTGCAGGGCCAGAACAACAGAACAACCCTTTTTTTCTAATTTTTCGTCTTTTAGTGTAAAAGACTTAAAGCTAGGGTAACTTTAAAATCCATCAGGTTTTTAGTGCTGTAACTCCACTGTTCTGGGATCCTGTGCTCCCATAAAATGATACTAATCCTAAAACATGTCTCTGATGTAATATTTGTAACTAAAAATGTTGAAGGGAGGGAGCTGGGGCTTATTTGTGCTGCCTCACTTGTACTACTAGCAGTCTGCCATGCCTTCATAGAGCGCCAGAGAAGAGATCACAACCTGAAGAAATCTTGCAAAAGAATGGGTATTGGTTGCAGAAAAGTTACATTCATTACTACTACAGTAGTTCGAAAAGATTGCATTAATGTAAAAATTGATGGATGAAATAGAAAAAAAAGATATTGCCACCTGATAGGGGAAAAAAAAATCTGTCCAAAGCTGCAATAATTTATTAATATAAGTAATCAATAGCAATAGATCTGTATCAGTTTTACATCTAATTTAAACTTTCAGGTCTCAATGTACTCATTAAATAATATAATAGATTTACATATTTTAATTATATTTTATGGATTCTGAACATAATGTAATTAAAAGGGTTTTTCAGGAGAGATGATTAATGAACAGAGCAGCCAGACGTTCTGTACAGCTACTGTGTGCAAAGGACTTCAGCGTGGTGTGAGCTCAACCCCTGATCTGGGAAGCACCAGTTTCCCCTACAGTTACAACCATGGGCATTGATCAAGGCACTGAAATGAGGCGGCCAGAGGGAAGGTGCAAACCCCAGATCTGATCTCCCAACCACAAAGCATTTGTGCCACTAAGCAGAACTGTGTAAAATACAGAAAAAAGTATCTCTGGTCTTGAGCCAAGCACCTATCAAGGTGACATTCCTTAGACCAAGCAGCTCTCCTACACACATTCAGCCATATTACACATTTTACACGTGAAAAACTCAGCCCTGGAAGGGGGAATGAATTTGACCAGGACCCTGAGCAGGCAGGGACAGAACCAGGAAGAGAGACAAGGCTCCACTCCTCTTACCCAGCTGCTAGACTAAGAAACTCATTTGACAAAGGACTGAAGTGCCCCAAACTGCTTTTGCAACCACATCAGACCAGTTAGTAAAAGATACTCAATCTTTCTGCAAGCTTACATCTCTCCCATCCTTAAACACTTGCAACTGTAACACCATCACTATGACTTCTACATCCAAGTATTGCCTATCAGTAAAAGGTAGCTCCCTTGAACCCAGGTCAAAACCTATTGAACTACATCCACAAGAGCTTCAGCAACCAAAGTGCCAGCTGAAGACATGTAGTGAAGAAGATTTGAACTGAAATCTGAAATGAAAACACAGAGGATAGGAGGTCAGCATTGCCAGCTCTCTTGACTCCAGTGCAGGTCTTTGATACTTGACGATTCCTCTCCAGCTTCAGCTATTTGGACTTGCAAGCAAAGAAAGTTTCTAGTTCTCATGACTGTGGAGGAAAAGCTGAAAATGCAACTTCAAGGCAATCAAACAAGAAAACCGGCAAGGCAAAGAGAAAGACCCCAAATTTCATACTTCATGTGCAGTCCAAGGAGGTTCTAGTCTTAGTTGAAGCCTCCTGGTAGCAGTAGGGTATAAAATACAACTACAGAGAATAGCAACAAAAGAACAAGCAGTCATTTGTCATTTGTTGGCCCTAGCACTTGAAAGCTTCTGTATGTTGATTTAGTTGTCAATCCTCAATTACTCTCCAGCTTTCTGTTTTCTTCTGCAGAAAACATCGCTGTTAGAAGCTGTACAACTTGAAGTTGGCAAATTTTGTACATGTTGCCTTTTATTTTCACGTATTCTCAGTTCACCAAACACTATGCTGGCCTTTTAGTCATGGAATGCTGTTTTGGGAGTAGCAACTAGTGATTTAATTAATCTCTGTTATCTTCTACACCAAACTGGGAGGAGTGGCTGACAAGCCAGAAGGCCATGCTGCCATCCAGAGAGACCTGCACAGGCTGGAGAGTTGGGCAGAGAGAAATTTAATGAAATTTAACAAGGACAAGTGTAGAGTCCTGCATCTGGGCAAGAACAACTGCAGGTACCCGTACAAGTTGGGAACTGACCTGTTGGAGAGCAGTGTAGGGGAAAGGGACCTGGGGGTCCTGGTGGGCAGCAGGATGCCCATGAGCCAGCACTGTGCCGTAGTGGCCAAGAAGGCCAATGGCATCCTGGGGTGTATGAGAAGGGGGGTGGTCAGTAGGTGGAGAGAGGTTCACCTCCCCCTCTACTCTTCCCTGGGGAGACCCCATCTGGAATAGTGTGTCCAGTTCTGGGCACCTCAGTTACAGAGGGACAGGGAATTGCTTGAAAGAGACCAGGGCTGGGCTACAAAGATGATGAAGGGAGTGGAGCATCTCCTCTACGGGGAAAGGCTGAGGGAGCTGGGTCTCTTTAGCTTGGAGAAGAGGAGACTGAGGGGTATGTAAAGGGTGAGTGTCAGGAGGATGGAACCAGGCTCTTCTCAGTGACAGGCAATGATAGGACAAGGGGCAATGGGTGCAAGCTGGAACAGAGGAGGTTCCACTTAAATATGAGGAAAAACTTCTTCACAGTGAGGGTGACAGAACACTGGAAGGGGCTGCCCAGAGAGGTTGTGGAGTCTCCTTCTCTGGAGACATTCCAAACCCACCTGGACACATTCCTGTGTGACCTGCTCTAGGTGTTCCTGCTCCGGCAGGGGATTGGACTGGATGCTCTTTCAAGGTCCCTTCCACTCCCTGATATTCTGGGATTCTGTGATTCTACATTCATGAACTCTTATCACATAACAAATTTCTCTTCATGTTCAAATAACTCCTTGTTATTGGTCCTAATACCACTTCCCCTGAACATGCACACAGGTGACATTTCGGTTCCACTGATTTTCCTGAAAAAATGAATTTTAAGTCAAGTGTAAAATACAACTACACCACAACAAGGTTAGGAATTCTCCCCAAAATCAGCATGTGATGGCTGAAACTGTTATCCGCTATGAGATATTCTGAAAGGGGGCGCTTCCTAAGAGAACAGTACAAAATCTGTACAGATTTCCATGGAGCTTGTGTTCCAGCTCTCTGCCTGAGCAACTTCACCTTTACACAACTTGCATGACGAAAGAAAACGTTAATGCCTTCTAACGCACTCAATTAATTAATCAAGGTCAGTCCTAGGGTTACAACTGTATCCACCGGCAGATCAGTCATGCTGAAACATCCCACTGGCTGAGCCTGCGCCAACCTTGACCTCCAGACAAGGTCTTTCTTCTTCTTGCTCAGCTCTACCTTCAAATCACAAAGCAAGTTTCATTATCTTCTCTGAAGAACCTGAATGCATCACTTTCCCATTATTATCTGTGCTCTCACCATCAGGAACTTGTCCCCAGGGTCTCATCTCTCAGATGGTATCCCCGTTCCCTTCAGCCCTGGCTCCGATTCCAGCTCTCGCTGCTGCTTCTGCATTTGCTCAGTAAACACACCGTGTTCTGTATAATGTAAAACATGAGCATCTCATACACTGATAAAATTACTTCTCTGCTTACACAGCTACTTAATTCCATTTTGCCATTGATTTGTCATTTTAAAGTTAAATAATAAACATGGATTGTAGCCAGGATACTGAGTGCTGCTTTTCCTCCCCCTAGTTTTTGATTTATGTGTTTGTTTATTTACTGATATATTTAAGTACTCCCTATTGCATTTCACACATAATCTGGCAAATCCTGAGGATTTACTTTCACAATTGATTAGAAAAGTCAATGTTTTACAGGCAGGATTAAAATGGAATATATCTAGAAGCCTTGATGGAATCTACTTATGACAACTGTTCTCTCCAACAGCTCTCCAGCCCTTAAAATTCCATGTTGTGTGTTGTCAAACATTGTGAAGATATAACCACTTCCTGTTACAGGTATTATGTCAATTAAAGAAATATACTTGCTCATTTGTCCATCGTGGGAGCACCTTCTAGGCTTTTCATTTAATCAACACATCGGAAAAGATCATTGTTTTCCATTTGCTGGTAGTTTTCTTCTCTTCAAAATTAAATCAGACAGACTAGTTGGCAATGCTGAGGCAAGCAGAGTGTTTTCAATATTGTCACTCCAGCGATCTAAATTTAAAAATCCTAAAAATGTCAACATGTGACATTTTGTTTTTTCCTCTTTTTTTACTCTCTAAACCATGTATTACTACTTCATTTTTATTTCTTTTTAAATCAGTGTTTAGAATTTTTTAATGCTTTATGACAGAGCAAACTGCTCTGTAGCTCTTTGATTCTCTGTCAAATGGTGAACCTGGCTTCCCTTTTGATCCTCTCTCACAATCAAACCCAAATCAGTTATTCACACATAGCTCATTCCACAGCAGAATAGTTTTCCAGATCATGAAATTTCACTGCAAAGTGATAAAAAGATTAGGCTGGTGTCAGAGAGCAGATTACAAGGCAGCCTGGAGGAAAGAATTAGATCTGCTCCTAATCCCATTCTCCTGGGGTTCAGGTCCCCTTACGTGGCCTTCAACTGGTGCTGCTGGATGGTGAAATTCAGTTCTCTTGCACAGTGCCATCAGTGGTTTGAATTCGTAACAGGGGCTTTGTTTTGCAGTTCTTACTGAATTTAATGCCAAGGAGAATGAAAAGAAGGAGGTTGTGTGTTGGGGCTGAGAAATTCCTACAGAAAAAAAGCAAGGGATGGATGGGTAGGTTATTAGCTGACCACTAGAATTTGCACAAGAACAGTCAATATGGATTGACCTTGCCCATTACAAAAAGGTCAAGTAAGCAGAGACGATAAGGTGAAGGGGAAGCATTGTTTGTGTGTCTTGGTGCTAAAAAGTCATCTGAAGCCAGAGACAGACAATGCACAGAGACCCACAGAAGTTTATGGCACTGGAAAACACCCCAATTAAGTGAAAATTACCATCCCCATTAAGTGGCAGCCATCATTGCTTAATTGCTACCCAGGGAGGTATCCTGATTAAGAGCAAATGAAGTTTAGCACATCTTATGCAGTAGTTTATTGCACAGAGGGAAGGGAAGAAAACGAGAAATCCAAGACTAAGGCATTCGGTGTAAAGCTGGAGGTGTTCCTTTTTACCAGACAAAACCAGAGGCTGGGCTGGGGACCCCTGCATTGGGGTGTCTTTCTCTCCTCATGCGTAAGGTCACGGTGTGCACAGACTGGGGCTGACACATGCCTCATTTGCCATTTGTTTGTTCCCAGGTGGGGAAGAAGCAGGAGGTGAGTCCATTTACTCTGGCCAGACACTTAACGCAGAGCAGGCTGGGCTGCCATCCCCTGCCGTCACCCTCTGGCTCAGAGCTCTGCCTTCACCTCTGCTCCAAAGTACCTTTTACTCAGTGAGAATCAGGCCCACTGTTCCCACTTTAAATCCCTCTGCCTCAACCAAGTCCTCCCTGGGCTTTGTCAAGATAATGTGACCGTGCTTTTTTTTTTTTCCCCTAACCCAACAATTCCTCTTTCTTTGGAAGAGCTTTGACCTTTAAATGAAGGTGCATGCCAAGAAAAATCCAGGGCTTGTTATCAAGACAATCTGTGGCACAGGCTGTGTGGTAATGTCCTCCCGAGGTGATGAATCAGATCTATCAGTGTCTAGATACTAAGGCCTTTTTTTATCCTTGCAAACTCAGGGCTTTCCAAATCTTTAAGCCTGATCAGAGATAGAGCACTACAAGAGCTTACTTAAATCTCAGCAAGCAGAAAAAAGGGTGAGGGGGAGAGAGCTCACATAAAATAAAGAACACCACTTTTTAAAGATAAAACATAACTCTAGGTACAATAAAAGCCTTTAGAGAACAGAAAAGATCTTTGTCAGGAATGTATCTCATTTAGTCCCATTGTTTCACTGCGTTCTTTTCAGAAAGCCAGCCATTTATCTTGCCTTTTCCCCCCCAGGTTTGGTTTGGTTTTTTTTCCCTCTTTTCCTGATGCCAGTTTCCATTTCATTAAGGAAATGAATCACTGATGAGGTGCTAGTCCCGTCTCCCTGCAAGCAGACCTCAAAAACACAGTAGTCAAGAGAAAGAAAATACACAGTCTTAAGACCTAAAACCTGAATGCTTTTGCCAGTACAGTTTTATGTTGTGCTGTGTTATGGATAGCTGCTGTTTAGTGTTTATGGCATGCAGGCTAATAATTCCAAGTCAGAGTACCTATGGTTAGATACCTTCAACATGTGTTGAGGCTCCAAAGGAAATTTTCAAAGGAAACAAAAAGCAAAGGGCAGAAGAATTCCTAAATTTCCACACAATTTCCCCTGTGGGTGCTGTGAGCTGAACCTTCCTGGTTCCCAGCACACTGCTGGAACGCTGTACCCGTGGTCCCTGCAAGCCTCAGAGGGAGCTCTCGTTTTCACAGTCAGCGTACTGCACACACACTTGTTCACAGAGTTATATGCCCAGACAAGGAGACAATCACATTTCTGTAGCTTAAATACCCCTGTGATGAGGCATAATGCTGTCGTGGGTTTTTGCACAGAGAAGCAAACTCCCAGGAAAGCCATGTCAGCTTGAATTTGACCTTTCATTCAACAATAATGCAGATCGGGGTATTTTCTACGCAACATGGCTGCGTACCAAGCACACAGTTGTCATCAGATATGGCACAGTCTACACCCAAACATCCTTAACCTCATGATCCCCCGAAAGCAAAGTCCTGACCCACACTGCAGTTCGTTTTGGCTACTTCAGATATTCCCCAGCAAGAGGAAGGGAGTGGACACTGCTTTCTCATCCTCTGCACGAACTCCTCCACCGCTCAGACTGAACTGGTGACACATACAAACCCATCTGTTGCCAGAAATGCCCACCTTAGAGCTTGAAAAATATGTTTGTTTTTCCCAGCAACATCAGTTCAATAAAATACATTTCTCCCTACCAACCTAGTCTCTTTTATATCCTCTGACAAAACTCCTAACATGACTATCATGATGCTGTGTGAGTCTTCACAGCTTCCAGCTATGTTTTTGTTAAATTTCAGTGGGATAACCACAAAAGAAAACAAATGCATTTAGCATTTGCAGAACCTTGTCCCTCAGTTTTATAAGGTTAAGATAAGCAATGCACACATTTATTTTATACAGCTTCCAAGTAACTAATCTAATGTGTCCTTCATTTAGAGAGCATGTAGCATTTTGTAAATATGTATTGGATTAACCCACTCCGAAGACGTGCATGAGTAGGATGCACCACTTTCACTCACACCATCAAAAAGCTTTGAGACTTGTTGCACTAGGAGGTTGATCGAACTCCTGCACAGCCACAATTCTCACAAGGACTTCTTATTCTGGAGAGCCAGATTTACTAACCAGCAGCCTGATTCGCAGAAGACCCAAAAAAATCCAGCAGCCTTCAGAGCCTCCCCTCCCCTTTTTTTCCCAAAGCAATGCATGTGCTTCATGACTTCTATCCATTCCTCAGTACATGGCATCACAGAATGGTTCAGGTTAGAAGACACCTTAAAGCTCATTGAGTTCCAGCCCTCCTGCCCTGGGCAGGGACACCTCCCACCAGACCAGGTTGCTCCAAACCCCATCCAGCCTGGCCTTGAACCCCTCCAGGGATGGGGCAGCCACAGCTTCTCTGGGCAACCTGGGCCAGGGTCTCATCATCCTCACAGCAAAGGATTTCTTCCTGAGATCTCATCTCAATCTCCCCTCTTTCAGTGTCAAACCCTTCTCCCTCATCCCATTGCCCTCCCCCTCCCCCCCAATCAAAAGTCCCTCCCCCGCTTTTCTAGAGCCCCTTTGGGGACTGGAAGGGGCTCTAAGGTCTCATTGGGGGCTTCTCTTCTCCAGGCTGAATAACCCCAACTCTCTCAGCCTGTCCTCAGAGCAGAGGGGCTTCAGCCCTCCGCCTGCATATGATGCCAAACTCCACCTGTTCCTACAAACGGCTTCTAATCTTAACAGAGACTATATAAATAGATCAGGAACAACACTGAGAACCTGAGAACGTGACGGGCACAGAGTGAGAATCTCAGGTGCTTGCAGTCAAAGACATGAATTCAGGGATGACAACACCAGCAGCCAGGAGCTTGCTTAAGAACATGCAATGTAGAAGAACGAGCAAAGCACATCCACCACCCAACCCAGCACAAGGGGGTCCAGCAATGGTGAGTTTAGTCATAAGTCTTTGGCCACAATGCTTTATTTTCCCCAGTGCCTCCAGTGAGATTTGGCTCATGGTTACAAAGAGAAAGCCTTCTTCACATGATATAGGTAAAAAAACCAAGATCATGGTGCAATCCTGGTTATCTACAGCCTATCAGACCTCCAAAAGAAAGCCTACCAAGTCAGCCTTAAAACTAAATACTATACCACGTTCTACTTCTCCTGGAAAGTGCTCTAGCTTTGCCAATCGTGTTGCTTTCTTGCTTGTTCTACAGTGAATTGGTTTGTATCTCAAACCTACTTGTAACTAAGTAAACCTATTACACCAATTTTAATGTTATGCTGTTTCTTTACACGCCCTGTCTCTCTCTGTGTTCCTGCTGGTCCTTGTTTTCCATTCTTCTTAAAACATTTCCAGATCAGAGACTGTCCTTTTTCTATTCTTCGCGGTGTTGGGTTTTTTTTCCCCTCTGCATTGCCTTTATTTCTGCATTTGTAGAACTCCTAGGACAGAGAGTTATGAGGAATGAGTTTGAATGCTTTTCCTTGTGGCCAGTTTTGTTTCCTCTGTTTCTGTTTCCTCTCCTTTCTGGTGGAGCAAAGGAGGAAACCTCAAATGAGCTGTGCATCAGCCCATTGATTAAGTGGAGTACCTTTCCATACAGTAATTACCACTGCCTAAGCTATACTTGAGCACAGCAAATCATTTTTATTTCTGTACGCTCTGCAACTCAGAGAGAGAAGCCCTACTCATAGATAGGCAGCATGTGAATTGCCAGAATAATCCCAGGTTGTGTACATATCATTTATAACCCAGCCAGCCCGGTGTTTGCAGAGCTTTTTTGCCCACTAAACATCTCATAAATCATTGACTTCCTTTAAAAAGATAACAATAATTTCAAAGAGGTAAGTGGGATTGGTCTGGATCATTACGTTCTCCCTCTAGGGCAGGGAGTTGAAAGTTTTAATTTTCCTTCATCAATCTAAGTCACCACCCAAGGCTGGAGTGTGATATTCGACTTCCACTACTAGAAACCTTAGGTAAGACAAGATCTGAACACTCTCCACAGAGGTCTCCAGTGATGCTACTGTACTTGTTCAGAGATTTGTATTGTGAGCAATACAACCCTGCCCCAAGCCCACTGTGGGATCAAGGCCCAAAGTCACCATCAACACAGCCCAATGCCTTTCTTCCTGTCATGGGTTTACAAGTAAAGAAAAGAGGGCAGGGAGGTGTCACGTGTGTGATCAGGGCTTCACAACAAGGTATGTGTGTGCAGACACTGTGCAGCACAGACTGAGTTCAGCATAGGCTTGGGAGCAGTGGATTCACCACGCATATCTTGTAGAGATGACCTGTGCAGGGAACGTATCTGAAATTTCCATATGCCTGGCAACCCCAGCCATGCCTCCAAACTAGCCCACTGACATTTGGGAGCCTGAAAAATCCATCTAAATGCTTTGTAACTAGGTAGAAAAAGAAAATATGGCCACATAAACTCAGATACAAGTACCCAGGGTGAGAGGGTTACTCCTCTGTAACAGCAGCTACTCTTACTCTCCCACCACATGGTGTGTTTGTGGTGGTGTGTCATCATCTCCCCCACAAATCCACGACTGTAACCCACTTTGCCTGCTCCGTCCGCTGTCTCTGGGGCAGCAGTGGGCTTTTTTGTTCTGTTTAACAAAGGGCCGTGGAACCCGTGTGTGCCACCATTCCAATCACAACAACTAACAGAAACAAGTGCAGCCCTGAGCTCACCTGTTTTGTTGGGGTTTTTTCCTCAATAAACTTAGTGGGTTTGCTTTCTGCAAAAGCTGTACATCATTTAATATTTTCCCCAAATGTGTCAATTATTTAAAATAAATTGGTGAAAATAATGTGTATGACTAATTTTCAGCATGTGCGTTGTCTCATTATTTTTTATTGGAATTGATTTGTTTTTAGCAGGTGGAAGTCATTCTTTATATTCCCATGAAGAACAGGGGATCTGTCTGATAGGAGCCATGCAGAGAATGAGATACTGAACATCCTCTACAGTTCATGACTTTATGGAAAAAATACAACAAAAATTGAGAGAAACAGAAGGTGGCAAACAGGGAAGCAGAAAAGTATTACAGAGCCACCGTGATGGCTACTTGATCATGGCTTTACCTGGAGTTCCTGAGGCGTTTAGAGGAATCCTGGCAGGAAGGAGTTGAGCACAGTCATACATGTGGGATGCTGCAAACCTGAAGCATGTCCACTTTGAGCTTTCTCATGGTGTTTTTCACATCTTCTACCTGGAAAAGAAAATGCCATATTAATATACCAAAGGACAAAGCAACTCGGAGCAGACAATGTTAGAAACCTATTTACTAACAATTTGACATTCTGCCACCAGCTTGTGCAAAGAACCACTTCTGCAGGCAAGAGGAATACCAGGGCACCAAATTCAACGCATCTACTGACGCTGCCAACAAAGACAGTCCTGCTTTTAGTACCAGATTTAGTGAGGTTTTCCAAACAACTTAGTTCCTGTGTGGCACGGAAGGCAGCCAGAGTGACAGACTGCCCACGAGTGCAAGCAGTGAGCACAGTCAGGTCCAAAGCACCTTTTCCCAGGCTCAAAACAAGATCCACCTTTTCTGGATCCTTGGAGATAGTGGACTTGCTGGCAAATGTGCCTGAGAATGCAAATACCGATGTGACAAAAGGGGACTTCTGTGCTGCAGAATCGTGACCACGCACTGGCTACTGCACAGGCGTGGGGCTTGGAGGAGGGACTGAACTGCAAGGGACCAACTAAAACTTCCAGCACCTTACCCAGGAATACAGAACTGAGTTACAGTTCAACTGGAGTATCACAGAGTTATTTAAATAAAATATTTCAATAGAAGGAGATTCAATCTAAAGAAGAGATTTTTAAAAGGTATGGATCTATGTCTCAGAACCAGTGTTTCTGCACTAACAAACTGATGACTTGTGCTCTCTAAAATCTAATACCAACATATACTGTTTTAAAAGGACTGTATTATGTTTAGCTGCTTACCTAGATTTCCTTGTAAATGAAACCTAAGCCCTCAGCGATAGTTATCTTCCTTTTGTTCTTTCCTCTCTAATTACACTGTGGTACTAATTATCTTATGGGCAGAAACAGCCTCTAGATTGCTGCTGCTTCAAAGACTCAACCACTGTTCCTGCTACTCACTTATACCTTATGAATATTTTCATTCAGTCAAAAGCCACAACGAAGAACGCAAGACTCTGCCCCAAGGTTTCCCCTTTTCTACAAGTTCTCTGCCTCCCTGGTTCTCACCTGCTTGTTATCACTACTGATTCCCAAAGTTTAATTCAAATTTATCCTTCATCTACAGCACTTCTCTAGACTATAAATGGTACCTGTGCTCTAAAAAGCATGACTATTTCCTGAGTAACTCAACTAAAATTGTTAGGATCTTTTCCTGTAGCCTTTATGTGGATAAGTCTACCTCTAGAGTAATCCCATCTGGAACAATTTAACAGCATCTGTCAGTAGTGTAACTATGAATTTTTTCATCTGAGAAAAAGATTGTAAAATTGGATCATCATAGAGCACATTTCAGTGAAAATAACAGCTTGGTTTTTTTTTAAGTATAAGCTCAATAAATGATGTTTCTAATGTTAAATCATGCAATGTTAACTTACTGCTAATGGCACAAACGTACGCTCACTTCACAAAATCTACCACATTAAGACCCTCTAAAGAGAGGCAAAAAGGGATCTTAACAAATTTTTCAACTCATCAACTCACCATGGAGTCAACTTAAAGCATTGATTAATAGGACCCTTGCTATCCTAGCTGAACCCATAAGTGGCTTAATAAGACATAAAATATTCTGCTCAGGGTTTTTAGTTTAATACTTTTTTATTGATTTGTTACAAGAGAATACAATAACATTGTGCATATAAAGCAGTCTGCGCAAGGCCTTAATTTTGCACAGGCACATCATTTTGCATGTATCACCGAGCTGCATGACCTTTAAACTGTTATTCAGCAAGAAAATTAAATATCTAGCGAAAAGCTTTGAAGGAACGATTCATTAGGGAGTACCAGGTATGTGCTACTATTGCATCGGCACACACATACACACTTCTAATGGGAAACTGTCGACATATTTTAACGCAAGCGGTGAGCATGACAGTCGTTTTTGCAGAGAGGGGGTTATCGTGCCGTACATGCACAGGATGTTGTTGGGCTTTTATGAGCCTCATGAGAAAACAAAGAAGTCAAGCGACTTCACCAAGGTCATCCATCTATATGGCATTCACAGCTGTAGCATCTCCGCACAGGTTTCATTTCCTGTTGCTCTGCAGCCCTGTGTTACACAGAAAAGCCATCACAGCTGTCACCCTCATCACTTGTTCCCCACTACTCGATCATCTGCATCATCTTCCCACCCACCAGCTCTCTCTTCACCCTGAGGCAGTCACAGAATGCTATGGGGTTGGAAGGAACCTCTGGAGATCATCTAGTCCACGCACTCTGTCAAAGCAGGGCCACCCAGAGCAGGTTGCACAGGGACGTGCCCAGGTGGGTTTGGAATGTCTCCAGAGATGGAGACTCCACCACATCTCTGGGCAGCCTCTGCCAGGGCTCTGCCCCCTCAAAGGGAAGAAGTTCCTCGTCATGTTTAGATTGAACTTCTTATGTTCAAGTATGTGTCCATTTCCTCTTGTCCTGTCCCTGGGCACCACTGAGAAAAGGCTGGCCCCATCCTCCTGACACCCATCCTTTCAGTATTTATAGGTGTTGACCAGATACCACCTCAGCCTTCTCCAGACTAAAAAGACCCAAGTCCCTCAGCCTTTCCTTGTAAGAGAGATGCTCTAGGCCCCTAGAGCACCCAACACCCCTACTCTCAGCCTGGGCTTTAACCACAAGGCTTCCTCTCGTCCTGCTGAGACCAGTCTCCTCGGAGCTCATTCTCCCAAAGAGACACAACGAAACAGCTCTGTGTTTTCCCCAGCTTGAATCAAATTATTCAAGTGCTTCCGATTCCTCAGTTCCTGCTGGTGAGGACAAACTGCTCCACTCACCTCAAAGCCATGAACCACTTCCAACCCCCTCATGGCAAATGGCTGTAAGTATTTCTACCTCCATTTGTCATGGCGCCCACTCGATGTGGCTCTGAAGTCACTACAGGGCAAGAGAGGCAGCTGCCTAGAGCACAGGACTGCTTAATGGGCAAGCAGGTTGGTTTTGGTTCTCTATTTTATCTCACTTGGTTTTTAAATGTCCTGCCTAGAGGAAAAGGCCTAGAGTCACCACCATTGGGAAGCCTCATCATCACCCAGGGCTTTTCTCTGGAGTCAGAGCATATGGCAGATTTCAGACATGCTTACAAGATCCTGAAGAAAACTGTCTTCCCCCTGTCCAACAGTGACCCCTTTGTGACATTGCTCAATAACAAGCATAGACTTTGGGGGGAGCAGGATTGTAATCATTAAATTGTAAATCCCTTTAAATGCAAAGATCAAAGGGAAAGTTTCAATCCAATGACACATAATTAAAAATGCAGACGTGAATGGCTTTGATTCATGAATGCTTATGCACTTTTAAATTGTTGCCAGGGAGATCAGGGCATGAGAAAATTAAAAACCATTACGCTTCAAAAGGATAAATGATTTTCACAGCTTTCTAACATTATTTCCTGTTGCGCAGATTTTTGTGTGTTTTAACATTTCCCCCGCCCTGCCTGGGCAGATTAGTTCTGAAAAATGTTTTCCAGAAAATGTTCAGAACTCAATGAGATTAAAAGAAGATTAGTGAGCTTGTTGGATGGAGAGTTCCCATTGGTACTTAATGGCAAATGCTCAGGGGAGTTAAAGAGGAACCCCACCACACGCATTTTACCCTTTTACCTGTGTTTTAATTTAAAGAGCTGTGACCTTTTAATTCATTATACTTTTTCTAACTGAGCCAGTACAATACAATACGTATAGATGTAAGCCAAATCTCCCTGAAGTTAAAAGAAATATTCCCATGACTGTAGTGGTTTCAATCTGTTTACCATTTCTCACTTGTAAAAGTCAAAGCACTTAACTGAAAGGAAATGGCTGCTTCCTCTATCACAAGTAAAAAAATGAGACATACAGAGTGGACATGATCCCCAACCATCATAACACAGATGCTGGACTAAGTCTAGAGCTGTCAAGCTACAGCAAACACTCCCTCTTCTGAGCCATGGTGTATCAGATCTGCCCTACTTCAACACAGTACTTTAACACTCCCAACTGGCACCCGAGACACCCTTTGAAGTGCTTTAAGGTCACCTCAATGTTACCAGAGACAAACAGCGTTGCTTCATATTGCAAGCCTTTAGAAGTTAATTTTTTTAGACAGAAACATATTGCTGAAATGCACCTGAGCTGAAGGTTGCAATGAATGGGTAGCATTTTCAATAGTGGCCTGAAAGTACATATGAATACAAGGGGAAAGTTTTTAGTGCTGAACTCAAGTTGCTTCTTAACCACTGGCAACGCAAAGGGTGAGGATTGTGAGATGAAATTCTGAAACCTATACTGTACCCAGCTTGATACTGGCTGGCCACCCTCCTCTCCTTGTACAGTTGATGGGATACAGGACAATTCAGCTCCTCTGCAAACACCTACATATGTAACTTTACGTGTCTCTGTACCATGCAGATGATTTTGGTTTCTATGTCTAAAGTAACATATGATGAATGCCTCTATTCAAGAGGTGTAGCTTTGGGATGAAGGAATAGATACAGCCCCAGAGGCACAGCAGCTTCAAATCCACCAGAAATCCCGTTTTGTCTCCATGCTATGGAATTTCACGACTTCACTTTGTTAGTAAAGTATAGTGCAGCTGAAATATGCCTGCATCAGGCTGACTTACTCCTCACTCCACTGTGGCGTTTTTCAGCTGCCAGTCAAGCCAACCTTCACAAAATTTTCCCTGAGGGGGAAAAGCCAGAGACAAGTAGCAGCAGACTAACAGAGCACTGAACAGTTCAGCAGGCATTTGATGGTGAAAGGAAAAACCTTTTGTATTTACTTTGGAACATATGAATCAGACATTGTTTCTGTTTGAGACCCAGCTACTTCTGAACAGCATTTCCACAGTGGCAACAGCTGAGATTCAGCATAAGGGGCCATCCCAAAGATGCACTGATGCCTGCCTTTGCTATCACTGCATGCGCTGAGATAGCTCCAGGAATAAGACGCCCCACATTAAATCATCTAATATATAACCCTTTTTGTCACTTCTTATTTCTAATATTTAAGTAGTAAATAAGACATGATGAATTTATCCTTCTTTCAGTTGGCGGTTACTCCAGAACATGTGAATATCATTCTTTGTTTACAGTTATTGGATCAATAATGTTGCTACATAATTCTTATTCTGCAGATTTCAGTCCAAAGGAGATTTTCTAGTCTCAGTTTCTTTGTGACACAGACCGTAACACTTAAGCCATTTACTGTAAAGCTTAGATCAGTAACTTGCATTTGGCTAAGGCAAAAGCATCTGGTGTTTACTTGAGGACTTCAAGTGGAGAAGCAGTTTATTCTCTTTTTATTTTTTTTTTTTTCCAACTGTCTTATTTTTTATGTCGATTTGAGCCTTTCTGCACTAATGCTAATGTCCCCAGGAGCATTTCCCACGTGAAAGAACATGCTTCATGTTCAAGTACCCAGGTCCTGTCCTAAACCTGGCTATCTCCTTCCACACAACCCCCTGCAGAATGATTACCCTGTCTCAAGGGAGCAAGAGACCAACCCCTCTGCAGGTTTAAATGAGCTCACGACTGTCATCAATTCATATCACCTGTTTAGCCTTAAACCTGGCAGTATTGTAAGAACTGGACAGAACAGACAAACTGGAGAAAGAGAAGGCTCTCTGAACTGAGAGATGCCCCCTTGTTCTTGTGAATTCTTGGACTTCTCCAAACTGCCCCAGGGAAGGGGCTGATCATCCTCCATACCTGACCCAATTCAGGGCTCCTCTGAGGTTTCTGGACCCATATACACTCAGCCTTTGGCTGAAAGGAATTTACTTAGCCTAAGACAAGGTACCAAATTTCATCACTCTTTCCTCAGCCTTTACGGCAACAACCAATGTAAAACAAGGGACAAGGGCATATTTACTGCACCTCAGAGGTGCCTCAGGCAACCTGAGAATCTCTTCTGCAGATCTGTATTGTGTTTCTGCAGCGGCACACCAAGCATAAGGTTTGCTTTCCTTGAAGTTAATCATCGTGGCACACAGGACCCAACGCTTCAGGGATTTGCTACAGTGATGTCCAATCTCATGTCTAGTCAGGATACTGCATAAACATCAAGACTTCTCCCACTCTGTTTTCTGATGCAAACCCTTTAATTTTTCTCTGGACGTATTTCTCAGCTGCTCTATTACGAGATCAAGTCTGGGATTAGAGTCCTCTGCTATTCACTGCATTGCTTTATCCCACTTGTCAAAATAGAATCACTCTTTAATACCATGATGACACCTTAATAAAGTGTGGATCAGGTTATGACCTGCCTACAGACACACAAAGAAGAGATGAACTAAGAATCTCTCTTCTGCATCAGTGGGGCACTGCCCTGAACTGTGCAGATGCCATTTGGCTCTCCTTCCTCTTCGATGTGATGAACAGGAGGGAGAGGGTGAACAGCAAAGATGACTTTGTCCCTCTGTACTCATCTGAACTACACAGTGGAGGTTGGGAAAAGCATGAAGGGAGGTAGAGCGGTCACAGCAACATCACTTCTCTCCTGCAATTCCAGTTTCTGTTGATACTAGTTCTGAGCAGTAACAGACCACAAGCACATGTGCTGTTTGCATATTGGCTTGCAAAAATACACAAGACAGGTACTAGTACAACAGATACAAGGGCAGTTTCCTACATCATGAAGCCAAACAGTGAACTATTCTGTTTCATCCCCAAGGTCAGGATCTGACTCTTCCCAGATCTAATAACAGGAGTTAGGCAAGAACAATTGCTCTGATTTCCAGCAGGCTGGAAAGCAGGGGCAACAGGAAATCTCACAAAATCCTGTGCTGTTAGCTTTTATTAATGTTCTTTCTTTTCAGTCACAAAACAGTGAACTAGCATTCAAACGTTTAGGCCTGTTTCAGGGGCCGGTGGTATAACTTTCTTGCTGAATTCACATTCATTTTGGTCCCCAGTAATGATCACCTTCATCCCAGGCTCATCACACATCCAACCTCACTGCAAGTCCAGGAAAAGAAGGAAAACAAAGCTAATGCATCCAAATGGTGTTTATGAGTAACAAATCTTATAAACTCCTTGTCTGTTTGCAGCAGCTCCAATTTACTGTGCTCAGTTTGCTTTGTAGGACGAAGGCCACCATAGTTTCTGACAATCTCAGTGGTTTACCAGCAAACTGTGGAAGAGGTTATTTTAAGATGGATAGGTAGTCAGATGGTTAGTGATTTCTTTAAGATATTTGCATATTTGAAACAATTCCTTCCTTAACACTCTCAGCCTTGTCAGGGCTAGAACCATTACAAAGGGGAAGGTGAAGAGGAAATCGTCATCCAAAAACAAAAGAGCTGCCAACTGCCTTTTCTGCCCTATGGGAAATTATATTAAGAGTTGAGAATCTCTCTTCCCACCGACTAGAGTGGCTGGCAACTGAGTGCTGTCTATGTCACGAAAGGCTCACAATCCACTCTTCTGCTCACTTTTCAAAAGAAATCAGTGTTCTCCGTGTTCTGCAGGTCTCCTTTGCTGAACAGCTACTTAGCAACATGCTTTCTTTGCTCAGCTTGTCCTTGAGTTGAAGTGGTTGCTTTATACTAGGATAGAGAATATGTTACAGGCATGTTTTTCAGAAAGAAAGGCTGAGTTCCTACAAGTACAACATCACTGTACGGAAACTCAAGAGATTTGCATTCATCTGCTGAGTGTCACTGCCTGCCTGGATGACCTCAGCTTCACCATCCGTAAGGTCGGGATGAGAATCATCCAACAGCTCCTTGTGTGTCAAACACACAAAAGCTGGGGGTGAGCAGTGCGGAAGAACAGCGAGGCGTGATTACTAATAGCTCACATGATTATTCCCAAACACATGCAATCTCATAATATTGCCTTCATTTGGCATAACACTGCCTGAAATCACCAAGAGGAAAACACTGTTTTGCTCTAGTGTTTTATTGATAACTGGAAGGGGAGATACAAGCAGAATATCTGCATTGCCCCAGCAGACAAGCAAAATCCCCACATCCCACAGGTAATTACCATCTCCTAATTGGGTTTGAAAACTGGAGATTTGAGTCTGAATGCATGGAGTTTGCACCAAAATGAACAATTACTTGTCTGAGGGATTCGGTGGTTTCAAAACACAACAGGAAGAGGCTGGAAACAGAGGCTTTACCCTGGAGTTTGCAGATAGCCCTTAAGGACCTCCACTAACAAGCTGGCTACTTTTCCTAGCTGGAATCAGAATCCATGATCACTCCTATTGTCGTTTTTATCTGCCACTCTAGGCTCATTACATCAGTTTAACTAATGGCAATTAATATGAAAATTAAAATTGATAGCAAAATTAAGTACTTGGGAGACAGTCACTGCTCCTGCATAACTCTGCCATGTCTAATTACCGCTGTAACAAAACCCCAGTACCACCCTGTGCTTTCCAGGCCAGTCCCAGACCCCTCTTCCCTGCTGCAGTCCCCAACCTGGCCTTTGTGCCTGTGAGGTGATGCTCCCCATCCCTCCCCGCTGGGTTCACTTGTCACATCCCTGTGCAGCAGCCAAATTTTAGAACTTTCAGGATGCTGTGACAAGCTCGTCCCCTTATCTTGCTCTTGATGCATGAAAGATTTTATAGCATGGCTTACAATGCAGAGATCAAAAACAGACACGGGCTTGCTCCAACTATTACAGACCTCTTCACAAAGTCAGGTTTTCTGCCAACAGACTGTCAAAGTCCTATACCTGGTACAGCAGGAAAGGAAAAGCACCAAACCTGTCCATGGCCCTGGGGGTTCACTTCTTTATGGATTGGTTCACCAAATATCTACTTTGCCAATCCAGATGCTCAATTTCTCAGAGTTTGTATAATATTTTGAAAGCACAAGGTGTATCCCAGAGTTAAAATATTATTACAAACAGGGTTCTGGTATCTTCCAGCCTTCACTAAAGCAGCATTTTAAATGTTATTTGCACTGACATTATTGTGACAACAGCCTCTCTCACTAGATCATCAGCAATGTCCCAACTTTCCACCCATGACACGCAGCTTAAAACTCATCTACTTGAAATGAGCTGGCAGTATTAGAATTATCCTCTGTATTTTCCATTACCCAGGCATCAGACACACATTTTACAGACATCCTTTCAGCAAGGGACTGTGCCAGTTTACTGATACAATAATCAACATAAATCTGCAAAACTCTTTTGCTGACATTGTTGATAGGGAACAAAACACAGTGTTAAACACACTCAGCCCTCATTCCCCCAGTGCAGCTTATCTGGAGTTGCTTTGTAGAGAGAATGTTGTGATTTTATGCTGGTGTATCCAATTTTATACTGATACCTGCTGTGTATGAGCGCAGCTATAACTGTGTTGTGCCCAAGAGCTATCCTTACTATGCACTGACTACACTATAACTACCTCTATCGTATACTTATAAATGGTTCCAAGCAGCGAAATAACACCTGTATTGATCTAAAGAACGTTTTATTGATTAAACACTGCAGAAGAAACCGTATGAAATGCAAGCCCATTATTTAACAATGTCTTTCCAGTACCTGTGTTGGAAATAGAGGAACACAAGGCCGTTAAATTTTTTATCAAATGGCTTCCACTGAGATTGCTGTAATGATGCAAAGTCAAATCGCTCAGCTTTGGGTTTGCTTTCATTTACCCTCTTATTCTCTTCTATAGGGGGAAGGGAATGATCTACAGATGAAAATAGCTTCTGGATATTGACATTAAAAGACAGGATGAAAGTGCACCTCCATATTTTCTACAGCAAGGTGTCTAGGACAGCAACCTTTTGGGAAGAATAGCTTATACAGATCTCACCTGGCCTGCATTTTAACAGCTTTCAATGTGTTTAATGTCAAATTAAAAACCTATGGCGTCATGTTCAAGGGCCATCCATCTCCAAGGTTTTGTACTAGTTCTTGTAAGTAGAGGAGGGGGATTTGGAAGAGAGCCCTAGAAACCCTAAGAATGGCACATGAGAGGTGATTATCTGATTTTAAAGAAATCCCAGTGGCAAGCAAAGCCAAACGTATTCAGGCATAGCATAGAGCAGGAGAAATCCTGGCGTACAGGCACAGGGGATCAGCACAACACTGCCTCCTGGCAGCAGCTGACACTTCACCGTACCTTTTAGTTCATGTCTTACATTCCTGATTTACTCCTGAAGAGAAATTCAGAAAACACCAACTGACATCTCTGCCAGGAAATAGGAAGTGTAAATAAAACCCAGCAGTCTCTTGGGAAATCCAAATTCAAAGGCTTTCAGACTCAATCTCCACACAGCTCTGAACTCCCCAAGATTGTGAGAGTCTGTTCTTGTAAAAGAAATCCAGTAGCAATTGTTTTACCATTGATGTTGCGTTGTAAGAGGAAAGATACCGCAAAAAGGTGATGAAAATCTAAGTCAGGAAATAGGATGAAATCAATACATGGAGGACAGAAAGGGAAGAATTTGAGATGATCCAGGATTCTGATGCTGTTCAATAAAAGTTTGGTGAGCTTTTATAGTATGGACTCATTTTGAATGTTTCTAGTTTTATTTATTTTAAGCAGAGAGAAAACCTAGTGACTTTGATACTGCAGGGATGCTAATATAGATTTTCACATATATCACTTGGGAAAGAAACCCAGTCATTGTATAGGAACCAAGAGAATGAAAGACCTGGTAAAACTGTTAAAGTTAGCTCCATGAAGATAACTTTCCTTTTTGATAGGTAAAAACAAACAAACAAACCAATCTCCTTTCTATAGTCTCTAAAACTTTTCTCTATTGAAGAAATTAAGATGACTTATGCCAGACTGAGTGAACCCAAGCTAGACAATCAACCGAAGAAACTATTTTCTGTTCTGGCATTTTTCTACACCAGAAATCAATACCACCTGCCAAATGGTATCTTCTAAAATACCTCTTGCCAGGTTGAGACAGCGGGAGCCAGCGGAGGAGCACAGAGCAGGTGAAAGGAAAGGGTCTGAACTGCAGCACCTCTGCCTCCAAAGAGTCATTACGGTCTTCGCTAGGATTCTTCACATCTGTATCCATTCTACCATTGTAGATTTAATTCAGAATGGGAGACTCTGCCCTAGCTTTGTTAGGAGGTCTATTTTGAAGATTAAAACTATTATAGAAATATTATTACCAGGGCTGGAAAGGAACTTGTTTTCCCAGGCTGTACATTGTCTTTTAAAATCTTATCCTAAAGCACAGAAAAACAGGTGGATTTTGGGGTGGGTTTTGTGTGGCTTCATGGGTTTGGTTTTTTTTTGAATAGACACACAAATACCTATTTAGCCTTGCCTGCATACATCCTTTATAGACTTGGTTTGCATTAATAATCATATTAATAATCATATTAAGGGACAAATATATATATCTTTTCCAGCAACTGTTTCTGAGAGTTATGCAATTTAAATTATTTTTTTGCAATAGCTTCATATTGGTATTTTCAGAAAATAAAAACACTTCATAAAAATTACTTCTCAGGCAGTACAAATTAATGCAATCTTGCAGCTATCAAAAAACACTCCCACTTTTTCAGGATAATAAATAGTAGGGAACATTGAAGGGATTTTGTCCTTTAGAAGTAATGGCATAGGAAACTGTAAATTTAAGAGCACTTTGTTCTATAAGTGAAAATACATCTGGTGATTTGTAAGGATAAGCACGGTTTGAGCATTCCCTCAAGTGAGGAGTTGAGTATACAACCTGGATTCAATCTGGACTCCTCTGAGGGGAAGCTGGAGATCCTCTTCTGGCTGAGGCACTACATTAGAACCCAGCTGAGGTAGGCGTAGTTCCCAGATGGATCTCAGATACCCTGTGTCATTGTGAACACATCATTTCCAACCTCCATTCTCTATCTGTCACGGAGGGATAACAATGCACTGATCTCCATTTTATCTTCACTAATGGATTTAGGTCCTCAGAGATTCTTGGTCTCTGGGGTACATATGGTACTCAACATAAGAAGTTATGCTTAGATTAAATTTGGGGCAAGTCTGACAGGTAATGCTGCAGAATGTATGTTGATTCTATGAACTCTGAAAGAGGTTGGGCAGACAGTGAGTGTTTTAATGGCTGCAGTGTTGCCCCAGGAAGTGCATTGCTCAGCCCCAGTTACAGCCTGAGCTGCTTCTGGCATGGCAGAATCAAACCAGAGGACTCCGAGGGAACAACCTGTAGAACAAAAATCTTTTGGTGACATGCAGCCACTGAGGGAACAGCTGAGCCTGGTAGTGGGAATGCAATAAAACGGCAGAGAGGCACCTAGGCAAAACAGAGGAGAGGTATATTCACAGCCAGTCATGAGGTCTTCCCCCTTGTGGCTCTCCTTGTAATGTTTCAAGGACCCAGAAATCAACGTCAGAGCCAAGGACAGTGCTGAAACGCAGTCTGGCTCTGCAGCCCCACAACTATGCGGGCAAGTCCCTGGGGATGTTTAGATAATTTACTGGTGCAGGGTAATGCAAATGGTGTGTTCAGAGCATTTACAAAACCAACTGATTCTCTCTTACTGTTTTGCTACTAGAAGGAGACTTTTTTCAGTTCATTAACTGCTACCATTGAATGGTTCTTACTGTAATTTCACTGTTTTTTTTCTTTTTTAGCATTCAGCCAGAGTATAAGTTTTGGCTTAGATAATTAAATATATAGCTAATTAATGACTATTACAGGACACCTAAAACATTCAGACAGTCCAATCACTCAACAGGCTGAACATTTTAATCTCATCTCTTGAAAGAGAAATGCTGCTTCATGCAATGGAAAATCTAATGGCCCACTCCTTTGGGAAAAGCTTTAAAACACTCAAATCAAAACCCACAAATGCGTGGGTTTGGAAGAGGAACTATCGGGACACCTACCAAACACACAGTGAGTGATTCAGTAGAGCCATGTAAAGGGAGACCTTACAGTGGTCTGAAATGGGAAGGGCATTTCCAGTCAGGTCTGAGGTCCTGTGAGAGTTTCCAGCAGCCAGGACCTAAAGGCCTACATCTGGAAATCTCAATAAAGGGACCCAAGTGTTTCCAAGTCTGAGATCTGTAGTACACAGATCTATTAGGCTGAAGAGAAGAGAAGAAAACTTTAGAAAGATCCCGAGTCCATCCCTAACTTAGATTTAGTTCAGTGCTTTATCTCAAAGGTGTTATCTAAGCAGCACGTGTTCTCACAGGATCCAGAGAGATTTTTGTGTCTTCAGGTTTGAACAGACTACAGGAAAAATCAACTGCATTACCAGAGGAATCAGATACTAGGGTGCAATAAAACATTGCTGCATTTGAGGAACAACAACATTAGTGATATTCACATTTATACCACACTACATACCAAGTATGGCTCTACGCATAGCTGAATGATGAAGCCTTCTGACTGTGACACTGATTACTGTGTAAGAAAGAGGCAGGAATCACAACCATGCCCGTGGTTTTCTTTTTCATTCAAAGGGTCTAAAATTCTGAACCATACTTAGACCAGTGGTGCCATGAGTCAGATGTAATAAGCTGAAAGCTTCTATTAACTCAAGAGAAGTTAGTGACACAAGAAGTAGCAGCTCTTTTTATCTTTAGTATCTCCTGATGCTCCCTCATGATTGAAAGGCACCTTTAAAAACTTTGTATTAGAAAAATATTAGAAAAACTTGTAGTTCTCCAGGTTTAGGAGGACGATTCAGGTTAGTAAAGGGAAATGAACTCACAGAAAACCCCAGGGATCCCAAGGAAAATTTGTTGCTTTCCCCCTGTTTGTTACAGGAGGGTCACAGTTACACAACAGAACAATGCCAAAATAAATAAGGAAAACTGACCAGGGAAAAATGTATGCCATTGCAAAGCCTGAAAAAAGCCAACATTCAAGTTTGATGGCACAAGCCTGACACCATTTTGGTCCCACTTCCTATAACAGAGGCAGACAGTCTCTGAAAGGGCAACAGTAATAAATATTGACAGACAAAATCTGTCCATTTAAACTTTTTGCTAACAAGATCTCAGATCTTGGCACCAGGCACAATTCCAGGGTGAGGGATGACGCTGCAGGGTACAGCATTGTACTACATGCTGATACAGCCACAATAAAGAAAAATATTGAGAGTACAAAAAGCCCCTGGAATCCAAATTTTTAAGGGGACAATTTATTTATAAAGCAACAAATGCTTCCAGTCAAATTCCTGTTGGTTTATATATGAATAGGGGAAGTGAAATAATTGTGGGAAAGGTGGAGACTAACGCAGAACAATTGTTTCGATTACTTCAACTGTGACCACCCCAAACTAGTTTCTAGCTAATTTCATGGCTAGAAGGCATCTGGGATTTTACTGTCATCATTTTTAGTAGTCAAAACCTCTTTTTCTATCCCACTGAAGCTTCTCCTCTGCCTCTTGATCTCCCAGAGCATTGTAAACAAGGGACAGTGTAACATAAGGCTCAAAATAGGCCATTACTTAAACGGATGGGGTCATTTTCATTTATTTCGTGGCAGCCATCCTCCACCCTTTGCTTTCCTTTGAGGTCTTTTTTGATTATCTTGTTTTGAAGCCAGGCAATTTGTCCCACAGTCACTGCTGCTCATGGGCTAATTAGAATTTTTAAACTAATTTAAACACCCTTTGCAGTGTGCTGTTAATTCCCTCCAGATTGCTGGGAACATTAGCTTCAGTGTTTGTTTATTTTAACTGACTCTAAAAATATCAAACGCATTAGAGGTTGTACCAGATTTGGGATAATTCACCTTTAACAATAAATTAATTACAAAAGTAAGCATCCTACTTAATTAGCATTGGCCTGTACTCATGGAAAGCTCCACACCCCAATAGGATTGTGTGGCTAAATCACATGGAGGCAGATCTCAGTGCAGCAAGAGCCCAAGCTGGGGAGGCCTCTGCACCCTGTGGTGCCAACGCAGGGTTGCACATGGCATCTGCAGAGTTTACCTCTTCAACACTAGCACAGGCTGGAGATCCAGCTTCTGGGACACCCCTGCTCCTGTCACCTGTGCCAGCTGGACTGTCACTGGCATGCATGGGCAACCTCAGACATCGAACACACCTTGATCTTTCTTACTGCTTCTGGCCCAAGCAGCTGGAACTAGGTGCTGGTCTTGGAGAACCTTCCCTGGCAGATGTAAACCCCTGACCTGAGCCTACAGACAAGCCCAGAAGAACCACAGCCCCCAGCAGGTCAAGCCTAAGATCTTCTGTGCTGTGATTCAGTGGGAATCCCAGAATCCCTTTCCCCACGCCATCTCTCTAGGCTGCTGTGGTGTCATTTCCTCCAGGTTCCAGCCAAGCATCATGGTTCAGCCAGCCTGTGCCTGTCACAGTGGCACTAACAGGGCCAGTGTAACATGGTACAGGAAACCCAGAATCAGATCAAAAATGGAACTGTTTTATCTACCTTTATATTGATACCTTTAACTGAAAATTACTATATGCAAATTGTGTAAACAGAATTCACTGCATAAGAAATAATTATGACATATCTGGAACCAGCACCAGGAATTTGGGAAAGAATTAAGTGGAAAAAAAGTAGCAGGTATTTAGAAAAGAGAATTAATATATTCACAGGCTGCAGATGCATTTCATTTATCTTCTACATATCTCTCTGAAAAGATAAACAATTTTATGGGGAAAAAAAATCACTACTACACAGTCCTGCACTTTGCAAATACCCTATTATTTGTGCAAACAAAAAGTTAGTGTCTAATTTTCAATAAAGATTTGACACCACTTTCCAGAATGAGCATTACTATAAGCAATTAAAGGTGAACTGCACTTGTCAGAGAAGTGCCTACAGTACACATTGGTGAGCAGTAACAACCACTTCTATCTGGTGCGTTTGCTTCTGCATTAATGCTCCAATTAGACCAGCAAAGAAAATGAAAGCAGCTGTACCTGGGTTCATCCAGCCAAGTACCCTCACTTCAACAAGGGCCCTTAGCTGACACCTCCAGATGAGTGAGAATTGTACAAATGTGTCTGGCACTTCCCAAGTACTCTTACAGCCTCTGACCAATTTCAGCTCAAGGAATTACTTTAGCATTATTTGTCTATTTAGTAACACTCCCAGATACCTTCTCAAAGTGCTGTGCAAGGAGTTTAACAGACCCACTAACACTTCTGTTTGTCTTGAACAAAACCGATTCAGTTTTTAGTGACGTGATTTTATTTTCCATCTACTCCTTTCCTAAAAATTCTTTTTCCTGTTTTGTTTATTATTTGCTTTTCCTGTAGCTATATAATATTGAGCTGATGTTTCCATGGAATTCAAGCAAGCTCTGAATTGTGGCACGTGTCTTTTGTAGAGCTATACCACTTCAGAAATCAAGAGTTTGACTATGTGGTTGCCAGCACATCATCATAACTTTAAAGAGTCAAACACATTTATACCAGTGTAACCATATCTGTACTTGCGGTTGCTCTAACTGAATCACATTTTCATATACCAGTTTTAAACTGAAATACTTAGCAAGACAGAAGCACAGCGACCAGCTGAAACCAAACTATCATTTTTCTGCCTGAGAACCACTGGCTTGGAGCAGCAGGGCGAGTCCATGGGCACTGCTTCCTCACAGCCAGCATACCCTGCTCTGCTGACATAAAAACCACTCCCTTACACTTCTCCTTTATTATTAATGCCTGGAGCTTTTGTTTATCCCCAAAAGAGCTTGTATACAGTGCTCAAACACATCAAAGTATTAATGAAGAGTTTTTAAGCTGTCAGGCTGGCATTGAAAGTTGAGAAGCAGTTTCTCTTTTGGGTTTCCATGGTTACTACATCTCCAAAGGGCAGATCAAGTCACTTCTGTCATAATTTGCTCCAGGTAGCTTCCCGAGCTGTCACCCCACTATCGTCCCCCTTTGCATCAGTAAGTGTAGGGCAGGGACAGCCACTGAGACCCTAATTCCTCCCACTGGTGTTCCCAGGCAGCATTCCAAGGGTGGCTGAAAGGTGGACTGAGCTACCTTCTTCTGGGATATAGCCAGGGATGGCTCTTGCCCTTGAGTTCAACAGGACCCACATGGGCTTTGGGAGATTTTATCTCAGACTCAAGCCCAGCCTGGTGGGAGGCAAAGAGATTTTGTCTATGGCTGAATGAGATTTCAACTAAGACATATTTACTGAAGGCTTTCATAGAACTGGCATTTTCCAAGAGGAAGCAGTGGACAGCACTGCAGGCCCAGGTCAGTGACCTCCCAAGGCTGTATTTGACATGCTCAAAGGCCTTCAGAACATCCCTGTACTTCTGCAAATCCAATCTAAAGCTCCAGAGAGCCAGACAGGCTAAAGCAAATGAGAGCCCACTTAAAAAGCAGCATAAAGAATCATGAGAAACACACAGCAGCTTGTAAAATGCACATTTGTAAGCGTAGCTGGCAGATAACAGAATAATTAGCAAAGACAACAATAAATATGTACAAAGAAGTCCTCAGAACAGCTAAGATTACAGGTCTAATATTTTCTAGCTACCCAGCCCCACAGATAATCCTGCAGTAAAAGAAATCCCAAGGGACAATTCAGGCCCATGGGACAGGAGCCTGTGTAGCAGAGATGCAGAAGGCAGTGCATTACAGACTAAAGCTTAGGGGAACCAGTTAATTTAAATAACGTACAGGCAGCAGGGCACCATGGTTCAACATGTGCAACACGTTTGGGGCTCAATCATGAGAAGGAAAGAAGAGCTTCAGTAGAGCAGTCTACAAGAAACAGATTTTAACACCGATGCTCAAGAACCTGAAAATTCTGATATGTATTCAGGGCTCCTCCCAGAATAGGGTGCCCTGTCCCAGGAATGGAAGGGCACTATCCCAAACGGGTGATCTCCTCATGAAGGACATGCAAAATCAAGCCAGACAGTCCTTGAGTGAGATGTAATTTCAAGTTTCCTAGATTCAGGTGCCTTGAAAGGCCAATTGCTGAGCTGCTGTCAGCTGAAAACAAGCCCCACTTAAGCACCTGAAAGTATGGACACTGAGGCTATCTTTATTTACTTTTTAAGGATCATGTCTTAAGGATTTAATTCAGACTGAAGGAAAATACACAAATAAAGAAGAAATACAGGGAGGTGAAAACCACCACAATTAATAAACACAGAAAATAATGTGAAATTTACTTCTTCCAAACACTTTACTACACTCAGATTAAAACGTTTTAATTTCTGACCAGTCTAGCTATGTTTATCTACAAACATATGAAACATATAAAATGACATTATATGTCCTCTCTCGTGGATAAAATGGCAAATAGTTAACAGCATGCAGAAATAATCATGGCAGCAGGCAGGAAAAAAAGCTCTTTTCTACTAGAATTTACACAGGGAACCTAGAAAGAGAGACTAATTGCTCCCTGGGACCCTCTGATTAGCTAAATCTGACTTGTAAACAGCTGCAAGATCATGATATCAAGGAGAGGGTACCTCTGTTTTCTGTCTCACTGGCTGCTTGTGACACATTTTTCCCCTGATTTGAGCTGATTGGGCCTCTCATTTACCAATTAGGGGATGAGACTGAACAGGGAGGAACGGAGGATGATTAAAAATCTGCTCTTTGCTATTTCTGCAACAACTGTGGCCCATTCTCTTCCAAATTAAATCTGGCTTCTGGCTGGCAAGCTAACTGGCAAATGCAATCTCATTCCCTGAGTGCCAGAGCGCATCAGCTGTACATGTGCCATTTGTGGTCCATCTGCAGGAAACATGGCATGCCAATTGCTTTGGGGTGGGCTGGGAGGAGGATGCAGCGCCCTTGAGAGGCACGTCACTGAGCTTTCCTGCTCTTCCCACCTAAGTGGATAAGGTTTCTCTATCTTGTGAGGCTGTACTTTAAAACAACAACTTCGGCAATTCATGCTGTTTCCAATTAACTGCTTTCATCAACAGGTCTGGTTACTGAAGTATCATTCTTCAAATGGGAATGCAGAGGTAATGAAATTTTTTAAAAGATTATTATAATGTAATCTAGGAGTTCTGGAAAGTAATGTTGTAGAAGTGTTTGTTTTCTGTTTGTCCACTCTACCTCTTGAGGGTGCAAATGAGCTGAACCCCAAAATCAGGAAAAGAGTTCCAACATCACTATTTAAAATTCACTCTGAGCCAGTTGAGAAGTAAAACACACATCCATAGGAAAATTCTTGGGCACAGGCATCCCACAGAAAGGCTTCAGGCCAGTTTCATAACCTTTATAATCTCTGTCTTAGAAGGGAAGTAGTGCTCCAAGGAGAGTTCTCTTCAGAGTAACACAGCATTTTTTCTGGATAATCGTGTCATTTGAAAAAAAAAAAAAAAAAAAAAAAAAAAAAGGCT
>VXBJ01007101.1:184298-309046 GCA_013400055.1 Nycticryphes semicollaris
AAAAAAAAAAAAAAACCCCAAACAAACCAACCTCATCTTCCAGAGAGAGAAATGTCATACTGCATTTTGTGATGTTACAGATTTTTTTCAGCATGAGAGAATACATGAGTAACAGTGCCGAGGTAACAGTGCCAACCAGAATTACAGCTCACTTGTTTATAGCTCTTGTTCAGTGAATAGCTAAAGTAAGCTGAAAGTGAGCCGAGTAACTGAGGCCCATATGTCCCTCTCTAATTTGTCCTAACTCATTTGCTCCAATAGTTGTCACAACTGGCAAATTTAGTTCAGGAGAGATTCAAGAGGAAAACTGGTCATAGCAGTTCAGATTAAAGTGAACTGCTAGAGTTGCAAAGAGAAGCAAACAAGGCACCTGACTGTATTATGCTTGGAGCAAGCCGAGCCATCAGTCTTCCACTCTTGAGTACTCTCATTTGAGAAAAGCACAAGATCCTGAGTGCCTCTTGTCCCGTGATTGCACCTGCACTCTGGTGCTGCCATCCTCTTGAAGTTTGACTAAGCCCCACAATCACCAAGAGCTTGTTTACTGTTTCTTCAGCATACATGAGGTCGATCCATTTCTTTTTTTCTTGGTTTGGGTTTTGGTGTTTTTTTTGTTTTTTTTTTTAAGCCCCTGTTTGCCCTGCCACAGCTGAAAGCAGATACACACAGGAGCTGCTTAACTGCCTGACACTGTCAACAGGGAAATTATGTCAAACACTGGTAGCCATAATGTTGACTACAGCTTAAGCCAAAAACTGCAGCAAGAGGCCTGACTGCACAGCACTGAATTAAAATGTTGTGCTTATTCATAAGCTTCCTTGACATTAATATGAATAAAATGGCAATAAGCCTATACTTTATATTCTGTCATTTCACTCTGCATGACTAGTATGGTAACTTGGTACGCTCCCACTCCACTCATAGAGATTACACTTACAAATTGCCCCTCTGAATAAAGAGCACTGCACAGGGATGACAAGTATTGATTTTCAATCTCCTTCCAAAATTACTCTATCATTGCAAGTAAGTCAGGCAATTTGCCTCACTTTACACTTCAGGCTGTAGGCCTCAGATCACATTGACAGGCCTGATCCTTCAGGAGATGTTTAATTAGAAAAGAAATGAAAGGAATTACTGTAAATCAGCCCTTAGTCAGCAGTGCTACAGAATTTGTGAAGTTCCTTTCTCCCGCCCCTTTCCTCTCACGTACAAACTGCCTAATTTATTCTCTTATCTTCACTGGGAACTTTGAGGTGGTTGTTTCACATAATTAGAATTGCTGCCTTTTCTCTAGGAAAGGCCTCAGCAGGGTCCGTCTTGCATTTTGCCACAAGGTGGGGGCACATCAAAAACTACCAGAGCCCACTCGGGCCCACCTTCCCGACAGACAGAATAACCCATGCAGTTGCCCGTCTCTCTTGCTTTCAGAGCTATTTTTAAACCTAAATCATGACTAACATGCAGTAAAAACACATCTTACCGGGGGGGCGTTGCACACTGAGAAAGCCGCTGCTCACTCCTCTGGTATCCAGGCCCCAAAGGCCCCACAGCACTTCTGTGGAACAAAGGCTGCTCCAGGACCCAGCCTTTAGTTAAATTAATTTCTCCCACAAAGTGCGGTTTTGGACACTTTATATCACAGTGCTTTTGAGTTGCTGTACGGTGGGGGCTGGTGTTTTTTTGTTTTGTTTTTTAAACAAACACAGAATTTATAGGGCGCCCTTCCTCTGCGCCATTCTTACTTCATTCGTTATCTCTCCCAGGTTTGCCCGCTGAGAAAGGCAGCACTCCGGGTGCCCGTGGTTCCCCTCACACCCCACGGCAGGTCAGAGACGCCCGCCATTACCCTGACAGGACCCCACCCCGATCTGGCCCTTTCTGCCCGCGGCCACACCATAGAGATGGCGGGTTCCCTCTCCTTCCCCGGTCTCGAATGGGGTGCCCACACTGGGAAGAAGCTCTCAGCGACCAAGGGAAGAAAGCGTTAAAGGTGGGAATACCTGCAGCAGAGAAAGGGGAGGGGAGCAGCGAACTGCAGGTGCCGCTGAGGGGAACGGGACGCGCCCGGGCCCCGCCGCGCCGCTGACGGAAAGGCCCAGCCATGGAAGAAATGTGCTCACCTGTCCTTCCCGAGGCCCAGTGACCGTCGAATCCTCCCCCTGGCCGTCGAAATCCAACTCTGCTAGTGAGAAGACAGACAGACGCACGCGTTGCCGCTCAGCCGATCCCTGAGGCAAGGTGAGGCGCCCTACCCTCAGGCGGGAGAAGGGAAGCTGAGTTCCACTCAACGTTAACGCCCTCGGGGAGGTCTTTAAGGCCTCTGTGCCCGTAACAGAGCACTTTAACAGGGAACACTTAACCCCACGGTGCCTGCAGCACAGGTGTGTGTTCCTGAGTGTTACACACCTGTGTACATTGAGGTAGCAATTAATAATAATAAATACCTGTTGAGAAAAGGTTGAGGGAGGTCATTCTTCCCCTCTGCTCTGCACTGGTGAGGCCACAACTGGGATACTGGGTCCAGTTCTGGGCTCCCCAGTTCAAGAGACAGGAAACCACTGGAAAGAGTCCAGTGTAGGGCAACAAAGCTGATGGAGGGATTGGAGCATCTCCCTGATGAGGAAAGGCTGAGAGAGCTGGGACTCTTGAGCCTGGAGAAGAGAAGGCTGAGGGGAGACCTTCTTCATGCTCACAAGAATCTGAAGGGTGGGTTGGAGGACTCTTCTTAGTGGTTCCCAGTGACAGGACGAGGGGCAATGGGCACAAGCTGGAACAGGGGAAGCTCCATTGGAATATGAGGAGAAAGTTGTTTGGGGTGAGGGTGTCAGAGCCCTGGCAGAGGCTGCCCAGGGAAGGTGTGGAGTCCCCTTCTCTGGAGACCTTCAAGCCCTGCCTGGATGCAGCCCTGAGTGATGTGCTCTGGGCAACCCTGCTTTAGCAGGGGAGTTCTCGCACCTGGATGATCTCTAGAGGTCCCTTCCAACTCTGACAATGCTGTGATTCCGTGATAATTTAATAACATGAACACATTTAGGGTCCTGTTGTGGGCTACTTCACATCCTAATGCAGCCCCAGTACAGGTGAATGCACTTTATATATTGATGTGAATGTATGAATTGAAAAGTGAATGACAAATGAGGTTCCTCAGGATGCTATTTAACATCTTTGTTGGTGACATGGATGTTGGGATTGAGTTGCACTCTCAGCAGGTTTACCAAGGACACCAAGCTATGTGGCACGTTTTTTCTCACCAAAAAAACCCAAACAAGGCAGCCTAGAGTCCGAAACAGTGCCAAGAGATGGCAGGGTATGGGAAGTACTGGATGTGGGGTAGGTTCTCTAGTGTTTTTTGTAGCAACCCAGTTCACACTTGTGTTAATGACATATCAGCCTTACCATCTGAAAGGGCTAGAGGAATAACCTCTGTGCCTTTTAAGTACTTGTTAAAAAAGGAACATCTCTAAGCTAAAGAGAAGGATGTAATGTCTGTGACTCTGAAAGAGGCTTTAAAAAATTACCTGCTGCTGGAATGCGGTAGGGAGGAAAAACCCTCCTACAATTTTATTAAAACTTGTTACAAGTGGTGTGTGCAATCATCCATCACCTTGTATAGATTACTTTTTCTTCTCTTCAGTGTGAGAAATGAAGCCACTTGTTTACTGTAGCAGTAATACTCAGAGAACTACTTTCAAAGCTCTCAGCTGTGCTCTGTCTAGCCCTCAGTATGGAAGGGACAAAAAAAAATATTGCCAAAAAAGCAGCAGCCAACAGGTTCAGATGGCAGTGGTCTGATAGTAGGATGTGTGTGACAGGTCTTGCTTGCGTAACAGAACTACTTGAAGGGGAGTGTTGTGTGAGCAGTTTTCCACCTCTCAGACACAGGTTCCTCTGCCGTCTTGGGGTGGATGGGGCAGTGGAGGACCACGGCGCTCCTCTGTGAGTGGTGGTAGAGACTGGTGACATGAAGTGTGCTTCTCTTTGAGTCAAGGACAGCAAAACCCTACAAAACACTTCAGATTAAATTCTGTATTTGCTGCAAAAAGTCAGGAAAAGGTCATTGTATTTTTATAAAAGCACAGAAAAATTGAAACATCTGGAATATTCAGTATTTCTTTGAACAGAGTGTTGTTAGAGTACGCTCAGTCGAGCCTATGAGCTTTAACTAGCACTTTGCTGTTAATTGGCTAAACGGGTGTCACCCAGATGACTTGGTCTTCTTCCTTTGGTGTTGTGAGGAATTCTGGCTGCAAAACAGCCTACTTGCTATTGATGGACAATGCTTACCAGCTGACTGTGTACAAAGGCTTTTCATAAGTAGATTGAATCTCATTCTAAAGCATGTGTTACTTCAGCCCTGAATTGCTGCAGTCACTGGAGGAAATACTGGGAGGACTTTTTTTTTTCCTGAACAATTCAGGAGCCTAGAGAAAAGGAATCATTACACTAAATAGTAAAAATATAACACTGTGAACTACTTCAGAAATACTTCATGATTAAAATATACTTTTCTACTCAGAATCATTAGAACAAGAACCAAACACACAGAGGGAACCTTCTGTGCTTTATTACTACCACCATTAGTATTTTCAGAAATTTCCAACTGCTTCAACCATTTGTTCTGGCACTAGAAAAGAAAGCTTTGATTTCCAGTGGTCTCAGCTAAAAACACCAAGTTGTTCAGTGAACAACAGAGCTAATGGAGTTGAGCTTCCTATGAAGTTGAGCTTTTTGTTCCTTTTTTTCTTTCTCTTTCCACACAGAGTAACTGCAGCCTCCTTATGTGTTCTTTGTGAGAGCCACAGTGAGCCAGACAGACCAGACAGTGACCCCCAAGCAGAATATCTAACAACTGAGATCCACTTGCCTTTTCCCTGGCAGAGGTGCTCATTTGGATTCCTACTCTGGCCAGATACTAATTGCCATAAAATTTGTAGGAATGTAATTATTTTTAATTGTCTATTCCTGTGTAAAATTATGTTAAAATAGGCTACCAGGTTCATAAGTTTCTGGGGATTTGTTTTGTTTTGGTTGGCTGTTTTGTAGGTAGATTGCCAGCGTGGTCACAAAGGTCTGTTTTCTTCAGGAGGTAAGGTCACTGTATTTAAATGGCTCAAGTTTCTAGTCATTATCCTGGGAACTTCAATTATATTTTCAGGACATTCAGGAATGAATAATGCTTCCTCACTATCAAACAGCCACTTTACACATGGGGTTTAAAGAAGCATAACGCACTGAAGGGAGCCCATAGTGTGGCATAACTGAATGATCAAGCACACACAGGAATTTTACAGCCTGGGGTAGGAGGACAATGTACTTGATCTAAGTCTCTTTGCTCAGCTGTGGAGGGCTGCTGAGGTGGCTAGTACTCACCACCTACTTCTGAAGGGATCTGAAGTCTCTAGGACTGCGCTCTCTCTCCCACAGGTAGTCATGGCTTTGTGCTGGGTAGGAAGCTCCTGCACTCAGCATCATCCTCAGCCCCAGCTTGCAGGGGATTGTTATTGCTGCAGAAGCTATAATAGCATCAAGCTTCCATCTGATGGAGGGGAGGTTTCTTGCTGCAGCTTTTGCTGTTGTTTTAGCTCTTTGGGAAAAGTAGCAGCAGCCGAAAAGTTTCTTCCTAAGTCCCTATACCCAAAACAAACTAGCTCTCCATGAGTCTCTTTCACAGTATGCCAGTAGTTTGCTGTCTCTGACAGAGTGGCCATGCTAGCCAGGTAACATAAACCTAGTTCTCCTGTCCAGACATTCCCAAGCACCAGTGCAAATGCTGTTTTAAAATTGCAGAGAACATATAATTTTAATAAAAATGTGAGAGCTTTTTCATGCAGATGAGACCTGAGTGGTTTAGCCAAGTTCCCTTCTTCACTTGCAGTGCCTTCCCTACTAGGCTGCTTACCATGGGACGGTTCTCCTCCCTATCCCCTGGCAAGTACCAACAGAGAGCTCCCCTTCTGCTCCCTGCTCTCGGGGCTTTGGCTTTCCAACATTGCAATAACATGCAAGGAATAATAAAATCTTGGCACCTCCTCAGGATTGTTTTTCAATAGATCTCTGCTGCATTATGTGCAGCCTGTCACTGTAAAGTCGTTTTGCACTTAGAAATATTCTCTGTTAGAAAACAGAATGCTTTAGCCAGTCACTTACTTGCAAGTGTTCAGTAATTTTTTGTACTTTTTTGTTTTAAAAAAAATATAAATCTATTGATCTAAATATGCCAGAATACAGGGCTGAATTTTCATTGCCGAAGTTATTTATGTATGCTGCAAAAGTGATTAGAATCGTACTTCATATAAATCCCTTTTTCTTTTTAAAGCTTTTATGATGTAGGTACAAGCTGTACTATACAAATGGGGAAGATGAGGACACAGGGAAAGTAAATTGCTGAAGACCATGCAAAATTAGCAATGGTACTGATTATCACTAAGTATTCTGTTGCTGTTATCTCAGGAAGGAGGGGGAAATAGAACGTGTATATTCATTTCAAAAGATTCAGATCACTGAAGAAGGAAACTGCTTTCTGTTTGCCTGGCAGGAATGACTGTTGCAAGGCATCGCTGTGACTCCTTTGTTGTGCCACAGTTCTTAAATTCCATTACTCATTCTGCTATTTTGGCTGTTTCTTGCCTAAATGCAGGCCCTAGCCCTCGATTCACTTTGGTGGATCACTAATAGATGGGGAGTTGTGGGGCACTGTCTGCCCAGGGAGCTCTTTACAACAGGGCCTGGCTTTTGGGGCTGAGCCTTTTGGAGCAAGGGCAGCCTATTTGATTTTCCTGCACGGTCCTGCCCGTGCCCATCAGCCAGCATGCTGGCTCGCTCTCTCTCAGCTCGCAATTGTGAGGACTGAAAAACGGCCCAATCTTTTTATTTCTCCCTCTTATTCCCCATCTCTGTCTCCTCTATACTGGAATAAACCCTTACCCCATATCAAAAGGATATACACCTTCTTGTGCTACTGTCTTACTCACTGAGATAACTTCTGAAGGAAACCTTTTCATTAAACCAATTTCAGCATGTTCTATTTAGTTTTTCAGAGATTCTGTAAGCAAGAGGGAGATAAGTAACTCAGGCTATTTATTGAACCAGTCCAAAATATCACACTTAGAATTAAGTACTGAAAATGTTAACTTAATTCAAAGGATTAAATAGGTCTGAATAATGTACATAGTGCGAGGGGGGAAAGGCAAGTATTTGGCTGATAAAAGAATAGCTGGTTACTAGGTGCTCACCATCTGATCAGAGTGAGTGCTGACCTTGACTTGGACCAGCTCCCTTCTCCCAGCAAGACCCTACTTCTTGTTTTCAGCTGTTTTCTTCATCACTTTTGCAGTTTCCCTTAACAGTTCTTCCCTGTTTCGAGCAGTTTCAACTGGTATCTTTCTCAAAGCACACCAGCCCTCTCCCACCCCTCCAGTATGTTTCGAAAGAGAAGGAAAATTTTTGAGGGGACTCTTCAGTTACAGGTTGTACTAGAGATCCCTTTTCTCTTCAGTAGCTTATTGCTCTGCTGCCGTGTCCCACATTCTTGCTCACCCAAGCGTGTATATTTGGGATTCACCCTCCTGTCTGGAGAAAAGGCTTGCTATTGTTCCAGCTGCACTTGAGCCTGTGTGGTCTGAAGCAATCATTTTATTTAAGCTGCAGTTTAAAAATAAAATTCTCTCCACAATAATTATACTGCTGCATTAGAAAATACTGTATGTCTACATATTGCATACATAGACTGTACTCTCTGCTCTGAGATAGCTGCACCATCTGCTCTTCTGCTCCCTGTTCTTACTCCTGCAGACATTAGATAAACATGTTGAGAGAGCAGCAGGCTGTTTTCAATCATGACATATCTGAGCTGTGTTTAAAGTCAAAAGCCTTTATTTACAGCTCGGTGAAGAGACTTGACTCATAATCAAGGGCAATAAACTAGATCCATAGCAGTTTAATAGTTCAAAGGGATAGAAACCATATATGTCAAACCTGTCACTTCTTTAAAATGGAGAAGGCTCCAAAGAGAGTCGAGGGGATGCAGTGCTTCCTGGTAACCATGAGGTGGCCTTCAGTGCCATGGGTTGGGTTTGGAGGCGCAGCAATGGGGCAAGTGTGCTCTAGTTCTCGTGGAAGTTGTGGCCTGAAAAGAAATTCACTGGCTTTTACCCAACACAGAATCCTGAAGCAGCATGTGGTGTTGGCAGGAGTACTTGAAGGAAGACATCCCTCCCTGGAATAAGTTGCCACAAGTGCTGTTAGTAGAAAAATGGATGTTAGGTCTTCCTCTGTGCTGGAAAGGAGGGAGGCCAGTGAAAGGGAAGGAGTATTGGCAGGATGGTCCTGTAATAGCCTAGAAGTCAATCGGTCTGTCTCATGCCTCCCTGCAGAAACCCACTGAATTCAGTGTCCACCTGGGAACATGAAGCCAGATTTTCTTAACTGACTTAGTCAGCCCAGCACCAGCTCAGAGTATGTAAAACACTAATAATCTCAGTCCTTTCTGAACCTGGTCACTGACTGGGCCTCTGCAATATGAAGACATAATGGTGTTCAGTGCTGTGAATACAGGAATAGAGTTAACGTGAAGTTTTAAATGTGTTGGATTGGCTAATTCGTCTTTGCAGGAGCTGTCACGGCTTTGGGATTCAGTCTCCTGGTTTAGAGCTACCGCTTTACCAAGGTAACTGAGTGGCCAAACTGATTGAGGAAGAGATGGCTACTGCACAAGCATGCAAAAGATCTCAAAGCCAGGTTTTTCAAGCTGAGGTTCTTCAGCAATGTATGTGCATTCTCTGCTGTTCATTCCATCAACCTTTCTAATTTTACTTGTTTTCTCTCTGGTCCTTGGAATTCAATTGTACTGATTTCCTGAGCATTAAACATACATGAATGTTCCCTAGTCTGCTTAATGGCCCTAGCAAAAAGTGTTTCGCCTCATTGACAATGCAATTGGAGCAATCACTGAACACAATCTACTCTTTCAGGATTGGATGTTGGAAACCATTTTGGTTTTTTTTTTTTCTTTTACAGTGAGTGAGCATGCAAAGTTATATTAGAAATGGCTCCTGAGAAGTGACAAATGGGCTTCAAAATGCAGCATAATGATCATTACAAGATGGGGTTGTATTTTTTTCTTGAACTGCTATGCAGGTTTTATTGAGATGGGAGTAAAGATCCTAGAGAGTGAGGATTCAGTAGCCAACCTGAACCTGATTTGGGCTTTGGCAATGAGGCTTTGATGAACTTTAAATCCCTTATTTCCAGGATGGTGCTAAGAAAGGATAGTGTGGCTGAGGTGGACTGGTCAAAAATGTTTTAGAAAAGCTAAAGATGCAGAAATCTCCCAAGCCTGAAGCATGTCCCAGCTACAGCCTTGCAGCTCCTGGTGGTCCAGTGGTTGTCACATTGCAAAATCTCAGGAGTCTGAATTCAAGTTAATGTTGGGCTGACAGTCAATTTCTGAATTCTGTCTCAGTTTCTGCTGACTGAAGCTGCTTTTGCACCAAATGCTATGTATTATTTACACTTTTTCTGCCAGAGATTAACAAAATGGCTTTAGTAACTGAATCACAACCTAAAGTGATAAAGACTTTAGCCTGGACCTGTTATTCAGTCAAGGTGAGTTTCCTCACTCTGCTTCAGGAACATATCTAAAGCTGTTCCCAGCTGATTCCTGCTCTCTGCAGCTCTACCAGCAGCTCTGTCTGGGAGTTTTCGACCCTCCTGAGCTACATCCAGGGAGTCTGTCTGCCACTAGTAGGTTCTCTGCAATCCCAAAGTCTGTATCTGATCACCAAAGCAGGCACAGGGCAGGCCACAAAAAGCCTCTCACTGGGACTTCAGAATGACACAGGTATTTTTCTTCCTAAGCTCAGTGTATTACTTCTGTTATCATATGGTGGTGCTTTGCCTGCTCAGGCCAGGCAGTGTCAGGATCTACTGGCATGTCCTGCATTGGAGGACCGTGAGGATATAGACTCCTGCTCTGGGTCCATTGGTATCCAATGCACAGAAAATAATACAGAAAAAACCTTCCCCTTCATCTGTCAGCATACTCATCATTCCTGTTCCCAGTGCAGCTCGCTGAGAAGGTGGGCCTCTCCCAAAGTCATCCTCCTCAAATGCCGTCTGAGCTCTGGAGGGAGCCAGGGGTCAGATGGCCCGTTTGTGACACGCACCATGCCCCCCAGACTTAAAGCCTTGGTTGTCCCCATTAGTCCTCTGAGAGAGGAGAAATCTTCGCCTGCAGAGGAAGAAGTGTAATATCCTGTGTCCAATTTTCTTTTCATTGCTGTTTTTATTATGGAAACAAAATGTTCACTGATTCTAAAATGAAAATGAAGAAAGCTAATTTTTGTAGTTTTTGCTAATAAAATTCTTAATGTGCTCTTCTTCCATTATCATAAACATTGTTATGGTTTACTTTATCTCTGGAATCTTATTATTTTCCCCAGAATTCACGGGCATTCCTTGTCTTCAAAACTATTTTCATCTATTGAGATATTCCTCCTTTATCATATCTTTATCCTCAGAGTTAGTATGAACATATCTTTACTATCCTACTTCTGTTTTCATAAAAAATAAGTGGCTATTGATCAGAAAAGCTTTAGGGTCTTTAAGAAGATGAGGCACCAAAACTGCTTGAAGCACTGGGTAAGAGTCTAAAGAAGAAATTTGGGGTTTACAAATAGCCAAAAATCCGATAGATAGCAAAGCAATACAAAGCCTATTAAAAATGAGTAATTCCAGTAGCATTGAACAGTGTCAGCTTAATTTACTGAATTGTAAACGCTGCAGAGAATACACTGAGCTGGGGCCCTGTCCATACTGGTAAAACGCAGGTCAAGTGTGTACATCAAACGTTACGTGGTTCAGGAGCAGGTGAACCTGCCTGAGCGTACTTCGGAATGGGCTTCAGTGAGGGTTAAAGAGCTGCTCTCCAGTCATAAGCTGCTTTTCCCTCTGGAAACTTACCTTGTAAGTACCTAAGCAAAAGTAAACAGATGCAGTTGTAGAGATTTGTTGGGAAAGCACCTCTGAGCTGGTTTGCATGAAGATCTGTGATTTACGAGCAGAAGAATTGTCCTGAGAGCAGCAGAGGTGAGCGTAGCCTACAACTCAGCTCCAGGTAGAGGGGCACAAAGCCACGGACACTCTGGGAACTGACAAGGGGAGAGCAGGGCCTCTTTACAGCAATTATTTTCATCCCCAGAAAGACAAGAAAGATTGATTGAGAGAATGACTTGTACCTTGTGTTACACTTGCAGAGGCTGGAGTGTGTGGGCCAAGCCTTGCGTGCTTAGAGTGGTTCCCAGTGACCACCTGCAGAGCCAAGGTGTGCCACCACACTGAAGCCCCTTTGTAGCTGTGATTTAACAATAGAAAACAATCAGAATTTTCAAGGAATTACCTGAATTTGACTTCTGAAATGCTAAAACTTGTATCTGTCCTTTCCTGGGATAGCAGCGCAAGTCTAGTAGTAAGCGTGTTGTGAAGAAAGCCTGAAGCACCTCTAAGCTGTGCACCCTACACCAGAATTCACCTTGTGTTTCCATTTGACATCCAGTCAAATGAGTTGCCTTCTCCTGGAATAACCTGAAAGCTGGTGGCGAGGTGGGAGCCAGAGTGATGGATTGCCTGAGCAGCCACAGCCACTCCAGTGTCAGCGGGTAACGAGGCGGCTGGAATCCTTTGTCTTCAAAATGTCCTCTCCATCTCCTCTGAGCCATCAGGACATGCAAAGCCATGAAGTACTGCATGAATCAGGCCAGCTTTGCTGACAGCACATGCTGACAGCAGGCTCTCTGGTTCGGACCCTCGCTCCTGCCGTTAATCCTTCCTGCACCGAGCCAAATGCTCGCAGTGGCTTTTCCTCACCCTCTCTCTGTCAAAAGCGAACTGCTACAAGGACTGCTGAGGTGTGGAGGAGAGGAGAGGGCAGCAGAAGGCAGAAAATGCAGCCCCTGTCCTGCCTGAGCAAGGCTGGCCTCCCTGCACATTGCTATGGCAACCTCACACTCTTGGGTGACTCGATGCCACCAGTAAAACCTGTAGGTTGGACTGGCTGTGAGAAAGGTGTTTTGAGGCCCTCGTCACTATTGCTTTTCCCCAGACCACTGAACTCAGCCCACCATTGAATTTGCCGGCTGCTGCGGAGCACAGGCTGTAAGATTCCTGGAGACATAAGCTTTTCTGGGTTGGTTTGGGTTTGTTTTTTTTTTTTTTATTATAGCAGTTTCTGCTCTAATGTCCACACATTGCTAGTACAAAAAAAAAAGACAACAGAAGGATAAAAGCTAATTATAGCTGTTGGCAAAAAATGGTGGAGGCTCTCTCCATGCTGGCAGTAGTTCACTTGACATGTGATTAATGGTGGTTGGTGTTTGCACAGCCAAAGCTTGTACAACCCTAGATAAATAATAATGAAGATTAAAAAGATATATGCTCCTTGAGTTAATAATTTTAACAGGCTGTGAGAAATGTTGCTGTTCTCATGGTAACAGGAAAGCTGTAATTTCATCTCTAATTTGAGAACGCTTGTATAACGCGTGCAGATAGCCTTCTGATGGGAACTTTTTTCTCTCTTCTTTAATTGAAGCCCTTTTAATGAAGTGATATTATTCTGTACTTTGGGCAAACAATTCAAAATGGACTAATTATGACTAAATACACTATTGAGAAGTGTAGTCAGAACTATTTGGAACTAAACTGCTTGCAACCTCTCATTTTTGTATTGATAAGTGCCTGATACTCCTGCATGTGGACATCTCTCAGGGCTCTTCAGGAGATCCTAAATGCATTTGCATATCACTGGAGGTTGCATTTGTAGAGTTACATTCATCAGATAAGAAAGAAACTCATCCACTGCTCCTCATCCCTCTACTACAAATGCAGGTACTGTTTGAATAAATACCTCAAGAACAAAGACTCTGAAAACCTCAGGGCTTGGACAATGACATTTTTTCTGTCATGGCTTTGACCCAGACGTTGAGATACACAAAGACATCAACAGTCTCATCTGTTCTGTAATAATCCTGAAAAAATAGAAATAAGGCATCAAAATACGTGCCGCAGATGCAAGGTTGAGAATGAGACTTTCTTGGAAAACCAGCAAGAATTAGGCCTGTGATTCTTTAGCGCTTTGGAAAGTATTATCCGTGGGCCTTTTCAGTTTATTACAATGGCTTAGTCATGGAAACCAAATGACAGCATATATAATGAAAGTATTTCTGCTACCTGTACAAAAGCGTCTCCGTTGACTACTAATCTTAAACCACCTCCACTCCTCATTTTTCCTATTAAAGCTCTATATTCAGGTTATTATTCTGTGTCTGTCTGAACGTTTAACTGCCTCACACTGGGACAGTTCCAGAGCAGTTTGAAGAGTACTTAGAAATATGAATTGGTGCTTTGCTTACAGGAAAACAAAATGCTACCTTGCCCCTGAAGGGATGCATAGAGGGATTGAACGGGGCCCTCAGTTCCCCAGGGGTAGGAGTGCACGTAGGTGGCTCGATGAGCCTCGTTCACCAGAGGGAGCTGGAGCTGAGCAGGGAGGAGGAGGAAATTGCCATTTTCAGCTTCTTGCTTTTATCTTTCAGCACATAGAGATTGACGTGTGATGAAACAGAGGCATTTCACAGTTAGCTTTTCAAAGGCTGTGTTACTTCAGAATCATTAACCTGGCTGAGATCTTTGCATTCCTATCTGCTTTGTTGAGTATTTTCATAGCAGCAATTGGTGGTGGCTTGCATATCCTTAAAGCTGCAAAGCTAGCATTTTAATTTATCCTAATTCAGAACCTAATTGTCTTGCACTGTTGGCTAATTAAATGTTCAAAGAAGTGATAAATTAAGCAGGTTGATCATTACAACACAAGTAATTAGTCAGTCCTACTGAATCAGAGCCTTGAAATCCTTGTTCCCAGAGATGACAGAAATTTTGGGGGAGTGCAAGAAAGCAAAGTGTGAGTCAAGGTTCAGGAAGAAAAAAAAAACCTTCCTTCAATATTTCACATCGGTTTGGGGATTTTCAGGATGTTTATTTTGTGCACAAGAAATTTGTTTTCTGGTGCCACTAAGAGAAGATGAAGTTCCAAGACAGTACCTTGAGATGCTGAGATTTGCAGCTGGTTTTCTACAGGATCTTCCTGTGGCAGACACACAGAATCTATGTACTTTGTGAAAATAAGTATGAGTGGAGGTTTTTTTAAAACAAAAAATTGCACAAACCCAACCCCCTCAACATTAGTTAAATACCTAAACAGGCAGTTATAAATGTATTCTTTCCTGGTAGGGAGCTTCACAAGGTTTTCATACAGCATTTTACTAAAAATTGTCCCTGGGGTCAAATTAGTCAGATCTAAAGACCAAAATGTATGTTGTGAAAATCTCAGCCTATCCGTGCACCTGCTCAAATTTTCGACAACTTTCTGCCAGAAAAAAAAATATCTGTATGATGCATCATCGTAGCAGCTTGGTGTTCTTCCTACTAATACACCCCATGTGGCCCAGCCCATACAGAGGTGCGTGTCCTGCAGCACCACTGTCACCAGGACTGGCTGAAAGGAGAACCTGGGGATGGTATGTGCCTGGGAAAGGACACCCCATCTTAACTGCTGAGAAGGGATGAAAAGTTAGTCAGCAGAGGTACTGAGATTGTTTAATTAAAGCACGTGGGGGACTTTATCTGGGGAGTTTGCTCATCACTTAGGCAAGCAGGGTGCAGTTCCTGGCTGCAGGGAACCAATCCTTGGTGTGATCCTGGAGTGCTGCAGCCTTCCCAGCCCTGCTCTGCTCTGCACAGCATCTGCTTCTTACAAGTCAAACTCCTCCACCCTGCCTTGCTTCCGCGCTGCTGGTCCTCTCTCTGGGTTCAACTCTCAGTAGGTTTTTTACCAAAACCAAATTAAGCAACTCTTTGCACCTTCTCTGCACACAGCTGTCTCGCTTTATTTGCAGTTGTATCACTCACTGTTTGGTTCATTAGTAGAGTTTTCTTCTCCCTCCCTTTGCATTTAGGACAGAGGCTTCCAGTCTTCTGTGGTGGAAATAAGAATAAATACCAGCAGTGTCTCTCAAGGGTAAATTTCAAACACAGGCTTCCCACAGGCTGTGTTTTTCTCACCTATCCACAGCGGCTGTGGTGTGGGACCAGCGTTTAGATCATTCTCTCAGCGCTGCTGCAACAGCTAGACGACTCTGGCTTCTTCTGCCTGCCTCTTCTAGAGGTGTTAATAAGTTTGAAAGGTTTTCTGCTTCTCTTCTCACTGGCACAAAGAAAGTGTCTTGCCATGGCTTTTCAGTTTATCTACTATTTCCTTGTCTAGTGGGTTATAACTTGTTTCCTAAACTCAGAACTCCTGCTTGCTTTGCTGAATCAGCTGGTATTTCACACTGTAAATGGTACTCTTAAAATTAAAGCTCCTAAAATGTTCTAATTTATTTCTTTTTTTTTTCTGTGCTCTAATTGGTCTAGCTGGATTATGTTAATTATTTCTGATCGAAACTGCTTAATTAGCATGTCAGTCAATTAGCGAGGGCATTTGGGGTTGAAGATAGTTATTTTATTTTTATTTTTAGTTACAGTGTAGGCAACCCATTGTTACCCATTTTATGTTTCTAGAATTATCCCTGAATTAATGAAAAGTTAACAGACTGGGATATAAGAAAATGCTTCATAAGCATCCACAAATATCTCACACTGGGGATCACTGATACCTAAAATGCTTCTTTAATGCTTCATCACTGAAATCAGTCTTGAAAGTGGAGTTCGTGGCCTCTCAGCTGTCCTCAAGGGGACAAGCACCAGGAGGGCCATGCACTACCCTGAGCCTGAGGGACAAGGATTAGAACGGGGAAAGCTGCAGCCACAAGCACTCTCCCTTCCTGTCCATAAACTGCAGGGATAACAGTCATTTCCCAGCTGCGAGAACCGTTTGAGGAACTCCTTGTAAAATACTGAAAGGATGCTAAACGTTGTTATGTGTTTCTTGCAGGTAACTTCTTGTGATACTCATTGATAATCAGAGAAGCCTTTAGATTACATTGGCATTGAAGGTGTCAAAGAAAAGCTGTCCATAGATTTAAGTTTCCTTTTTTTAAAAACATATTCTAAATACTTGATTTATTTCTGTGAGTATAGCTTTTCATCAAACCATCTTTCTCCTTAATTGAGCTAATAACTTTACTCTTGTCCTCCTCTTTGTTCAGTCTGGCAAGCAATTTCCCAGCCTCATCTCCCATCTCATATATCCACTTTTGATCTGATTATTAGCATTTAATCTTCTACAACATTCAGCGTGTGATATTCAAACCCAGCCTTATTTAAGGAAGCAATACCTTTTGGTGTGCTGGGTGTCACACATATCCTTTGTAAGGTAACAGTTTTATCTTATGTTATTGAAAGTTATTTGCTCTCCATTTTCATTTCTCCCCTCCCCTTTTTTAACTGACATACGACTCCTGAGGAGGAGATATAAATGGCGATGCAACTGCAGAATGAAAATTGAAGTAGTCATAGATTTATATATGAAAAATGTTCAGTGAGGAAGCAATAGAGGATTTAACTCAGAAATACCCATTTTACCCTCTTCTAGAGAAGGTTTTACCTCCAGGTACCACCCATCTCATCACCTTTCCTTGCTCCATGTGCAATTCACTGATTCCCAGATGATTCCCAGAGACCAACTGTTCAAACTGAGACCTGGACAGAAATTGTGTGATGCCACTGCTGTGTGTCTGGATTGATCTCTCTGACCAACCGGTCTTCACGCTGATCAGTCCAGACCACCTCGTGTACCTAACCTGCTAGTTATACTAGTTATTCAGGTGGATGAGCTGCTGTCTGGGTAAGCTGTATGCATGCACCAGAGTCAGGTGGAGGTAGTTAAGCAGCTTCTGTTCTAATTGCTTTTTATTCTGTTCCAATTACTTTTTATTCTGTTCCATGGCTGGCCCTTCAGCTTGAAGCAGGATGCCTGTGCTCAGCAGGAGAGACAGGCTGGGGAACAGAGGTGTTACTGTCAGAAGCAATCAGGGCAAACTGCAAATATGTAATTTCTGGGCCAGCACAGGCAAAACCTTTGGTGCACACACACATGTGCAAATCGCTCTTTGCTCAGAAACCTAACTGGGAGTACAGATCACTGAGACAGATCTCAGAGTTTAAGAACATTTTAAAAATAATCAAGAAATGGCAAGTGATCTTACAGCTAAGAAGCAGAGGAGTATAGTATGTGCTGTTAGCCATGGGCTGCTCTACTGATCAACTGGGGCTACCACAGCACACTCACCATAACGCTGCTCCTTCGCTAATGAGTCTCTTTCCCTCACCTATTTCCAGCTAAATTCCTAGGGATCTGTTCTAAGCTTTTTCCCAGATGACTTTGGCGTTGTATTTGTTGCAGCTACAAACAAACATGAGAAATGGTAATGAGCAATAGGTGCACGGTCATATTGCAATGGCTGCACTACTCACCCCTCCTCAGGTGATGGCCTTCCTGCTGTCATGCTGGCACACCTGCAGCTATCAGAAGGGACCAGATAACCTGTCATCAAACAAACAAAAACATATTTGGTACAAATACAGAACAAAAAGCAGTAAAACAAATGGCCTTCCTGCACTTCCAATTTAGTTGCCTTTCCATAGGTCTTGCTCAGCAGTCCGCCTCCGTCTCCATCCCAGAAACATCCATTCCCCACTTCAGGAATCAAGGAACCAGATTATCGGGAGCACACACACCCACACACACGTTTAACCAGTTAACAGTCTAGAGTGAGCATTCCTCATTTTGATAAATCAAGGTTTAAAGCTTGCTAGAAAACAGTTATGAAAGTCACTGATTTGCTGCTCTGCCTTTCAAACACATGCCAAGTGTCCTTATCTGTGAAGCCACTGAATGATCTTCCTTTTCGTCTAACTACAATCCTATCCCTATCCTACGTTGACACAATCTGTTTCAAACACTAAATTATTCATCGTTACTCCTAGGTGCTTCGTATATGACACATAATTAACCTCCCAAATTAACACAAAAGAGAAATGAAAAAACACGACATTCTGAGCTCAAAGTCTTCTCTAAATAGCATGAAAATGGAACACAATTGAATTTACCATTTAGGTCTTCTTAGTTCAAACCTCTCCTGCAGTTACATTAAGAAAAGATGATTCCCTTGGGTCTCATTTATGGCAGTATTTTAAAAACAAGAGGGTTTTTGTTCTATGCAAAGACATTTAAGGGATATTGGTGATCAAACTGAAAAACAAAGTACTTACTGTTATGTCCTTCAGGGACTAGTATAGCATAGCTAGAAATTCAATAATTATGCAACAAATTAACACTTCCTTTGTTTACTTTCATTCTTTAAATCCATTTGTATTACAGTGCCCTCTTGATGTCCAAAGACATACAGGGATAAAAATTGGCCCTTCACCAACACTGCTTTGCACATCAGACAGGCCAGTGGTATTTGTTATAAACCTGTAGCAACACGTGCTGTCACTCCACTGGTTACCTTCACTCTGGATGAGTTGGGCGAGTGCACTGCGGGCTGATTTTGTTCGTTTTCCAGCAAGTACTTGTTTTACTTTTGCTTCTGAGGGAGGGGATTGGATTGCGGGGTGAGGGGGTGGCTGCTTAATTTCAGAACTGATCAGGATTGTGAACTGGTAATTGTAGGACTTGATTGCTAACAGCCGAGACATCACGGGACATTCTGCACTGGAAGATTTGAAGTGACTGAGGGAAAGGTGCTCTTAGTGATTAATAACACCTTTGCTTTATGCTTCCTCCAGGCAACATGCTCTGAAATTAGCACATGGGAGGCTTGGGCTGTGCACCCAGGCTCAGCTGAGAGCATGGGGTTTGTGTGCTCTTCATGCACCTACGGAACAAGAAAGAAATTCTCTGCCAAAGATGCATCTAACCAAGAATTTCACTACGTGAATGACTGCTTAGGTTGTGGTTATTCCAGTACCTGGAACATAAATGCTTCCAGTCTGGCTATCTGATCACACTGTAGAATGCTCAAGGTGTAGCCTCTTACTGCAAAAATAAGCAACCCACAAAGTAAGGCTGTGGCTCTACCTCTTGCCTACCACTGTACTTATCCTTACACTTTCAAATTCCAGTCATTCCCTTGCGGCCTCCTCCCGAGGTGACCAGCTCCACAGCAGAACTTGCAGATGACCAGGTATGTGTGAGTATTTTTTAATTATTTTTTTTTTTAAATGCAAGGAATTAAACTAGGTTTCTTTCGAACATAGCCCCAGTGTTTACTCCTTCAGTTATTCTGAGGGAAATACAGGTGAGTGCATTCAGAAAGCTGGATGCACGTGGCTCTTACACCTGGCAATACAGCTGTAGTGGCTGGGCTTTTCCTTATTTAACATGGTGATGGATCACAGCGCTGCAGTGTGTGTTTTGGTGTGATTCTAGCACCCCGTGGATGGTGATGAAAGAAATGCAGCTCCCCTTTATCCTCCAGCAAATCCTGGTGCTGTATTTGCCCAACACATAATCAAAACAGCCCAGCTGGCTGTTTAGCTTATCGTCAGTCTGCCTACATGCATACACACAGAAAGTGTCCTGGAAATGCTTTTGAAGTTTCTTTCTAATGGTCCCGGTGCTCTAGTCTGACTACAAGCAGCTGTGTCAAAAATAGGAAGCTTCTTCTAGAAACAGGTGAATCTGTAACTGGTAAGAATACTGCCAGTATGAAATACTCACTGGGGAAACATCCTACCACTCCGGGGGTCTCCTTGTGCCCCCTTGCTGCTGACCTCCACTGGAAACCAGCTCTTTCCATGTACAAACATACCCTTCAACCCAAGGGGAGTCCAGACCTGCTTGTGTGAGGGGCGAGAGAGCTTTAATGCCATGCACACGTTCTTGTTGTCCTGCATTCATTACTTGCAAGGCACTGGTGAAGCACAAGCGATGGCAACCAGTGAGGAAATCGCCAAGCAACCCTAGGAAGGCTAGTTTTGTCCTCAGTTAAAACAATTTACAGCAAAGCTCAGCCCTTTCTACTAGCTATGAAGAATTTTCTATAGCCAAAAACTTAAATAGAAGTGGGATCAACACATACCTGGAGCTGTGGATCAGCAAAAGCATCAGCAATTCATTAGGACATGGAAATCTTTCTAATTAGAGAGCTCAGAATAGCCATCTGCTTAGTACAGCAGGGAGGGAAGAGTTGAGAAAGGCAAAAGTATTAAGCTCCAAATACTTAAGAATCCAACAGGCATGAGAGGGCTCACCACTTCTGGGTTTCTGCACACTAACAAAGCTGTATTCAAGCGTAATGAAAACATCTTTTTTTTCTCCTTCTTTAAAAAAAAAAACAGAAGGAGAACGCGGCATTGTGGATTTTTGCTTGGGTTTTTATTTTGGTTTCGGTGCTTTTTTTCTCTGTATAAAGTTTCAGGGACAGATTCTCTAACTTTTTATTGAAGTCTTCACAAGTAGTCTCTCTTCAACAATGTATCTAAAGACATTTTGATGTATAAAAGCTCATGAAGAGTGGTTAATGTGATAAAAGCAGAAGCTTGAAGCAATGACATCTAAAGAGAGTCTGTCTGAAGATCCTGAAATCAGACAGAATAAAGAGAAGGCTAAAATGACAAACATGTTTGATCTTATGTACTTAAACAGAAAATCATTTCTGAGCCCTGTCTTATCCTATAAAAGAGCAGATGAATGTCTTGGATTTAGATACATGTAGCTATATTTGCTACTGAGAAAATTACATACTTGCCCCTTTGCACTAGTACTGTACTTTGGGAGTTGAGTTTATTGATTTAAAAACCCAAATCAACCACTTCATTCCTCCTCCCCTCTCTGCCTAAAAACGTATTGAAGTGGAAAACAGAAGTCGGCTTTCTTGTACAAGGAAGGAATTAATTTCCTTAAGGAAAAGCAATGAAATGCCTCTGAAAATGAAGTACTGAGATGATTTGGGGGTCAAGCAGGGCAAGAGCAACGCACACAGAAGTAGCTGTTGAGTCAAGTGCAATCCCTGCAATGCAACTCTGCCATTTAATTGGGGAAGGGCAGGTAATTAGAGTAAGAGAAGAAAATTTCTGTGACATTAAACCTGTAAATGAAGGGGGGAATACGGAGGAAACAATATGGCATGAGCCTGAAACCTGTCATTTCTGTATCAGATCAAGACAAGTGGAGAGCTTGGTAACACGAAGGTAACGGTGATCATCCAGCTGATCTTGAATTTATCCATGGACTCATACAGGCACAGACAAGCTTAGACCTAAAGCCTTTCATTTAAAAACATAGGCTACATTCTTGCAGAAATAAAGGAAACCTGCTTGTATTTTGGCATACTTCTTCCCCCAAGCCCATAAAGCCTTTACAAATGCTTTTTTAGACAAGAAGATTGATTTTTCTTGTCTGCATTCAGAAGGTTCCCAGCTCAACTCCTCCAGCTACAGGAAACTGTTAGAATTCAGTAGAGCATTTAAGTAGCTGCTTTACTGCAAGCACAGAATTACACACACAACTCTGAGCTTCACAATCAGGGGCAAGAAGGTGGCCTTGGAACTAAATAACGCTGCATTAGAAAAAATCACCTCTATTAAATGCTGCCCTGGTCCTTCATCTTGCAAGGAGGTGCAAAGAGATGTCCAGAAGACTGAGACTGTGGTTTCTAGTTACTGATCCACCCGGCCAGCGTAGCAAACCTGACTTGTGCTCACCGGCACACTCCCTGCCTCACAAACACGCTTTTTTCCCCCCCCACCGCTCTCCAGAGGACCTCTATATTCTCTTTGGATAGTTACTGCTGTCTCCATCCCAAGCCAAGATGTGTCAACGTCCTCTGGTTCTTGTGAGCGAGTCACTGTCCCAAACACAAAGTATCTGCATAAACAAAACCTGTAATTTCATGCAATGGAACCCACTAAAGAAGAGTAAGGGAAAGCATCAGCTCTAGATCAGCAGAGGCTGGGGCTGCCTAAGCCCTGTACGAGTCAGCAGTAATACTTTAGCATGACTTTAGAGACTTTCCAATTCCTTATGCACCCACATCTGTGGTATTACACTGAAGTTACACTTGAATGTACAATATTTGCATTTCACTTGCTAATTCATGGTGCTTGTTCTCTCTAATCTCAGCATCACAGCACAAATCCTTTTCATGCTCTATTTTCTATGCAGTGCAGCTTCCTGGTTGTGTACGCACCATTCTTCTTCCCATTGAAGTTATGTTCTGTAGTGGAGTGGCTCTACCTTTTTCTCACCTTCCCACTCTCAGGAGGAGCTACACAAACAAAAGTCAAAGGAATTTTTTCCTATTACCTTTTTAATCACCTTACAGGCTACTGACAAGGTGCTGGTGACTTCTGGTTTTCCTCTTGTAAGGTCTGTTTCAAAGCCCTTGAGAGCAGCTTACATTCACAGGGCTGTGGACAAACCTACTTTTGGCCAGTAGGCAATCAAAATAGCTCTAAGACATCACTGTGAACATACTAAGGAGTTGAGGAAGAGGAGAGGGACAGTCTGCTGAAGGCAGCCTTACACCTGATGGACACTGACCAAAATATCCACTCACTCAAGTTTTATTTGTTTGCTGTTATGTCTGCAGTATCACACCAGAACTGGTAAATCTCAGCTTGTCCTGGTTCAAGGTCTGGTTTGGCACTCAGAGAAAGTCACATTCATTAGTTTCGTATCTGCTGACTTTACACTAAGAAATGATTTCAGGATCCATTTCTCAGTTCTATAGCAGGGAATATAGGATTTCTCACAGACACAACCTGCAGAAAGCTGTAGGAGAAAACACAGCCTGTGCTGTGCAGTGTAATTTAGACCATCTGTAATGACAAATCTTTCCAAGTTACATTTTTGCTGGAGCGCTCTGACATTTCTCTGTGCTGGGGTATGAGCTATAGAGCAGCGATTCTCAACAGACGTCAACAAAAGTGTCCCCAGCTTCAGCACCACCGCAGCTCTTTAAATCATGCCTTGTTCATGTGCATGGTCACAGGCCATGGAAGTTCTGACTTATCCTCTTTTATTCCCTCAATGTTTGTTTTCCACTCATACAGGAAACTCTATGGTTTTTCCTTCTAGTTCTGGGGCAACAAGTTTTATTTCTCCTTCATTTCCTTACGGAGGTATCCTTCCTAAATATGTCAGGAGACAGCAGCAATGTGGTTTTGTGTGGCAATTAAAGACTTGTCACAAACTTTACTTCTTGTGGCATGCAGGGGTAAGGAAATATCTAGTGTTGCTCAAGTCCACTTTAGACTGTGTGCTTAACAGTAGCTACGTGAGTGAAGCAGACTCAGTGAGCACTAACAGCAGCACACGCTTTAATTGGCTGCTCCTTTCTTCTGTCTTCTCTCCTGTGAGCTCAGAAATTACTCAAACACACACAGAGAAATGACTCGGACACACATGGCACAACAGAAGGCAGCTCCAGTTCGTGTCTGAATTCCTGTGGATTCTTGCTGTATGCAGTGAAGGTGCAGAACAGTTGTGTTAGTCCAGAGATTGTATCTGTACCTTGGCTGTTGTGTGCATCTGTAACGCATGAAGCTGGTTTTGAAAGTATCTCCCTGTTGCTGTCCCTCCATGGAGGGAAAAATAAAGGCCAAGCTGCACGGCTGGCACTCGACTGCACAAATGTCACTCTGGCTGTTCTTCCACTTGCCACCTCAGGTCAGCAAAGCTCTTCTGCAAGTCCTGTGCTACGTGCACTGGCCTGTGCTGGATGTCTCTGGCTTTTAAGCAACTGGAGTTCAGGTTTTGGGCCTTTAGATAGTGTTTGTGGTTCTTAATCAAGTGCATCTGAGGCTTCAAGCAAATCTGGTGATTCCTCTGCAAGACACAGGTAATGATCCTTTCTGTCTCAGCAGTAGGAGGCTCAGACAAGAGCAGGAGTTAGCACATGCACGTCTAGATCCTCGCACAGCAGGACATGGATCTTGGCTGATCCTCCCACACTAGACCATTGACATCTCTTTCATCTCTCTCTCTCCAACCTGTTGTCAACTCTGGCCAAAAGAAGAGCCTCTCCATGCTGGATATTTTAGAATGTTATTTCTGCTTTAGGCTAAGACACTTAACCATCCTGGGACAAGTCATTTGCTGCTCCTGTGCCGTGATTACTGCTACTCCGTGGCAAGGAGGCTGGATTCATTCACAGCTTACACAGACCTTGTGCTCAAAATTGCTGACCCTTCCTTGTTCATCTCCTGTTCTCTGAAGTACCACCACCTCCATGCTAAGTGGGATATACTGCACAGCCATATTTTTATTCTCTTGTGCAAAAAAAAAACCCAACCAACAATGGGCTCGACTGTTCTATCCCCTAGACTAAAATGCTTTCTCCACAGTGGTGTCCCACGTAGGTTTTTGCCTTACCTGAATATTAACACAATACCTACTTCTGCCTCTAAATTACCGTCTAGGTCAAATCTCATCAGTGCCCTTAAAAGAGAACTATACTAATTTTTCCTTTTTACCTGTTGCTAATTCAGAGTTATAGAATACATAATTAGACTGCACTTGTGCAGCACTTCAAATGTTTTGTTCACTTACCAAGTGTTTGGTTCCAATATTTAGGGTCAGGATGCTTTTCATGTGTCTTGGACCGCTGCAGATTCTTCAAAAACTCCTCTCAAAAGTCCTTCTTTCTGAAAACCACCTTTGTGCGGAGAGCTGGGGCGAGGAGAGCAGTTTTGGGTCTGAATCCTGCAGGATGTACAACTCTATGCTCAGCAAATCATTGAGCTGTAGCCTGATCTTTTGGGGAGCACCCCATTTAAAAACTGAGCTAGAACAGTATGGTGTAGTATAAGGTTAAATTGCTCTATTGAAAATGGACAAACCCAAACTCATTTGCCAAGTGTGGCTGACAGTACCGAGCGATAAGTCAGGGATTTTAATGCCTTTTCTACACGCAAAAGGCAGTTCAAGTTAGGAGGGCTTTTAGCGTTGTAGTGGTTGAGCAGAGACACGGAGAGGGTTACGCTCTACTGCTCTGCCCTGCCAAAAAAAAACAAGGTGGGAAAGGACTCCTCTCTCTAATCTCGTTGCCGCAGGGAAATTCCAGTTCAGGAAACCAGTCTCTTCCCTCTGAGAGGAGGAGGTTGATGGGCTGTGAGCTGTGGTGCTTCCACGGAGGATGGATGGGGTTTAGTGCTACACAAATGAGATGGCTTTGTCAATCATCAACAAACATGGCGTGTCGTTCACAAGCAGCGTGCTGGAAAAAAAGACTTTTTCATGGGATCATTTGTAGTTTACAGTTTAACACAAAACCTGTTAAAGCAGAAAAGCAGTCCGTTACAGTCCAGAAACACTGTACACAGCAGCTTTGGATGTTTATTTACGAAAACAATACAGTGTGGTTCCAGCGGGAACTGATCAAGTTGCATAAAAGATTTAAGAGTCCATTCTGTAGCTGTAATAAAGCTTTTAGCACTTTCTCACATCCTTCCCTCTATTCCAACATAGTGGCTTGTGCTAGTTTGTCTTGTGGACCATAAACCATTTTATACCTTTGGTATTTTGGAAGTGCTATGATGGTAAACCAGAGTTAAACCTCGAAATATTACGCACATTTTCTCTTTGGAAATGTGTTAAATCTGTTTCTGAGAAACTAACTGCACAGGGAACTATTAGCACAGTATTGGTAGTACCCTCAAATATCTCTCCAAAAGCAATGGCAGTTCTCGTTACTGAGTGATCCTGTGCTAATACAACTCTGTTGAAAAATTCCTCGTTGAAAATCATGTTCAAGAAAAAAGTAGGATTCCTCTCTGAGACCTTAAACAATTTATTTTGTTTTGGTTTTAATAATTTAATCAATATTTAATAATTTAGTCATTTAATCAAGCCTTTTATGAAATGAGTACTAAGAGGTTTGGGGTGATAATTCTTTTTTTAGTTCTTTAACAGATTTTTGAGGCATATCCAGGCTTTTCCAAGTGTTCAGCAGGTAAATATGCTATAATTAACAGTTCCAATTCAACATTTAAAATAATAATAACGGAGGCAGGACGATACTGTCCTGAATTAATGTTAGCTCCTGTGAAGAGCATTCAGGTGGTGTAGAGCTGGAGTGAAGCATTAGCATCGATACCCATGCTTTAGTAAGCACATGAGAAATAACTCCCTCTGCAGTGCTTAAGACAAAGTCATTCCATTTAGGACTACATACATTTTCGGTTTGTTAATTAGGTTGAGAGAGGAAAAATAACATTTGGAACTTTCACTGGAGTTGTGTTAGCTTCAAAATTGCAAGGAAATTGAAAGAGAATTTATGTTACCCAGTAACTTTGGCAACCAGCTCTATTTCCAAACTAGAGCCCCAAACCAGTAAAATCTTCACTTAGACATGCTTTCCCATTTCACTCCAGCACCATTCACCTCTTTCTTTTTCTCATTTTTCTTAAATAATTTACTTTTTGTTACCATTTCTCAAACAGTTTGTGAAGTAGTTATCCAAATATATAATGTAGCATTATTCTAAATCTGTCATTTTAGGAAACATTACCTGGAATAGATGTACTTAGCCCAGGTATGGCACGTACAGGAATTACTCCAGAGAAATGGCCAGGAGCTGAAGTGTCTTTTGAAAATGTCAGGTGCCCCTTCAAAAATGATTCAGCACACTGAGATCATAACCCATCATCACGTTAGCTTCGGTTGGAACCCTGGGAACTGCTCTTAACAGGATCACCAATTGCCAGTAACTGCTGAGATTCACTGAATCTTACTGAAAGGCTCCAGGAATGTGGAGGAATAGTCAGGAATATTCTTCATAACGCAGGCGGGAGTTGAGTCTAAATCAGAAATCTTTTTTTCTGTCAGAAAAGTTTTACTGGTTCAATAGATGAAGACTTATCCACTCCAAAACCTCACAAACTGGTGAGGTTTAGAGAGATGAGAAGAAAGTCTGGAGAAGTGGCTTTGAATTCTCAGCTGAGGATCCTGATGAAGAGAGGGAGGGAGCTTCACACTCACATTCATCTCTGTGTGTGTGTGTGTGCTGCTGAAGATCCCCTCTTAGCCTTTGGCTGCTCACAGGTGAACACACTTCTGTTCTTCTATTCCTGTGTGGAACATGGACTTGGATCACTTCTAGCCATTAACTTTTAATTCAATACCTGTGCTGGGGGAAAAAAAGGACTCTAGTCTTTCATTCCAATCCACTGAAGTACCAAAGCTGGAAAGTCGCTCAGACCTACCCCTTGATTATGAATAGATATGCCTGCTCTTAAAAATGCTCCTTTCAGTTGAGCTTGCCCAACGTATTCACCACACGGCAGTTAAACAGAAGTCTGGATGAGGCACCAATGGCCTCATACGTGCCTCTGATCAGTCCTAGAGGCAGAGCTAGATTTCATCTCTCACCACATTTCTGTAGGCACTCACTCTCCTTCTGCTTCTGGAAAACAAGCTTTAGGGGTTTAGGTGTTTGCAATAGGTGAGCAAAGCAATAGCTTGTCTCAGGAGTAGGCCAATACATGAGAAATACCATCAGCCTTGGTGTAATCCCTGCCCAGTCTCTCTTTGCTGGCAACTCTTCCATTTGCCATCTGGCTAGTGATCATGGAGCTTTTGAACCAAGCCTAGTCTAACACAGCCAATTTCAAACCAGAGCAGGTAGGATCTTTTTGGGGGCAGGCATGAGCAATAATCCCCTTCAGTAGGATCTCCAGCAGGCTCTTTGTGGCCAAGTGTCTTCATGCACTGGGCTCGATAACCCACAGGGACCTAGATGGTCCAGGTGCAATTGTACTTGCCACCTTCCTTAGGGGAGCAGAAGAGGAGGAAATCAGGGGAAAACTTTTGAGAATTGGTGCTCTAATCTCAGGATACAACATCCCTTTTCTGTAGCTTGTCAGAGTGGGTGCTGAGCCAGGTAAGGGGGTGTTCACTGGTGCAAAGAGTATCCTGGCAGGAATAAAGAGCCACCCTTAGAACTCAAGGCAGTCACAGCTGCAGGATGTGCCAGACGAGTGGAAGGTGGGTGTGTGTATACATACATATATATACATACACACATATATCCCTCGGCACACCTGAGGAGTCGAGCCACAGTGGGGACAACACCTCTGGCTACACTTACATTTTCTTTTTGGATTTTGGTGCCTGCTTGTCACCTGCAGCACATACTGAAGGGAACAGCATGCACCTTGTTATTTACTGTTCTATTCGGAGCACTCCAGAGCAAAGCAGAAAGGTTTAATAACCCTCCCCCCATCAGCCAAGAGCTGGGGAAGTCGGTGGGAAGCCCCAGCCCCACTGTTTGCTTCCCCTGGTGGTGGGAGCTTGTTTGAGCTGCTGTCGGCCTGATACCACTTTGTGTTCTGAGAGACGCTCGAACATTTTGCATGTAGAGCAGGTTTTTGCAGGATTTTTGCATCTGATCAGACTTTTAACCTGGGGGAGGGAAGCAAAGCAAAATTCTGGTGAGTTAAATTACCTTCTGCTGCATACAATCATCCGGCATAACACAGCTCGGCAATAACGTTCGTGTTGCCATTAATAGAAATCACTTTGCATTGCACTCCAGAGATTATTTTTTTCTTCTTCTTTTGGCGTGGAAGTGATCCGTTCAGATTGGAGCTGCCTGAACAAAGCCTAGGGGCTCAGACACCACCAGCAGCATCTCTAAATATCTCTGTCTTATTTTGTAATCTCTACATTGACTTGAAGGAGAGGTGCCACTTGCTGAAGCTACAGGGCTCCGTGTGTATAAAACGCACACTTGGCTGAGTGGCCCTATGGGGCAACAGGAGTTATTTGCTGATTTACCTCAAGTAAATCATGATAATACTTCAACAGAATTGTCTTGGCTTCAACAAAATGTGTCAAAGCGTTTTTAAAAAGAACACTTAAACCGTGTCTCACTCCCTCCTGTCATGAAGTAAAGAAGAAAACAACGTGACTGTGCTCTACGCTCGTAAAAGCCCTAAAATGGTGATGAAACACTTGGCAGAGGAGGGGGAAAGTGGGGCATTTTCCAGCATGCTTAATGATATCTTCAGTTTTCCAAACAGAGAAATGAAAGATTGTCTTGGAAACTTTTGATAACAATGACGTCAGAAGACCAGAATAACACTTCATATGTGAACTGCTTCCATCAAGCTGACAGGTGCCCGTGTACCTCCAAAGTGAAAATGGCTGAAGTGTGACAGCAGAACAGCCATACTTGCCTGAAAGACAACCGGGCTTCAGGCAGCCTGGATGGACTGGAGACTGGTGGGTGTGGAATTATACTACCTGAGATGCTCCACCATTTTAGGTCCTTGGTCCCTGAAAGGTTCAAGGGACGGTGATGCTCCTGGGGATGGTGATGCTCCTGGGCGTATCCAACCCCTCGAGTCATTTTATTAATCCCGGCTTGCATAGTTTAAGGCCGTCTCCTCTGATGAAACGAGCAAGTGTGCTTTGGATGGCAAGAGTCATCCGCTTTTCTCAACAGAGCTAAATCACTCACAAAGCAAGAAGGGATGCTGCAGCCAGCCCTTAATTGAATTTCGTGGCATTCTGAATGATAATGCATGAGTCTCCTCTCCAAATCAGGAATGAGGAATTATTGCACAAAAGGATAAACAGGATAAAAATGAAAATTAATGCTCCTGGAAGACAAATCAAATGGTTCTGCAAATCTGTTTACTGGCATTTCTGCTCGTAGACTTGTAAGTTAAAAGTCTCTGTTATTGAACCCAGACCCATCAAAGATGATCATTCCCTAATTCCATGCCTTTTTACTCCTGGTAAAAGACTGTGAAGTTGCATAGAGCATTAGAAACGTTGCTTTAAGTAGTATAATAAACAGACTGAGCTTATTAACCTCTGTATAAACAAACAAGGTAGGAGTCAGATTATGGAGAGGAAGACTCATGTGTACACATGTTTATCTAACATAATTAGACATCCAGGGTGGGATCGGGGTGTAAACCACAAATACAGAAGGAGAAAACTGATTTATTCTCTGAAATTGTCTGCCCTTTACTGTAAGATCTAAAAGTAGATCCTATCAAGTTATTGCTACATTATTTACAACATTTAGAAATGGAAGTTTTTGGAAGCAATGGAAGCAATTACCAGCCCTCTTCACATGTCAAAGGTTGCTACACAGGGCTGGCTCAGCATTTTCACAGCAAAGAGCAATCAGGTCTTTCAAATTCAGATCTCTGTCTTAACTGGACACCAGAGGAGTCCATCAGAAAATAAGTAGAAACACCACAGGCCATCTCGTTTATGGACAGCTCTTTTTGTAGCAATGTCACAGAAGATTAAAGCTGGGAGACTTGCTTATGTTTCATAAGCAAAAATCCTTCCTAAGCTTGTTATCAATTTGGAAAGCCTACTCTTTTTTTTTAGTTTTACTGGAAGAAAAATAAAGAAGTACCTTTAATGCAGAAATGTGATACAGATCTACTCCACTACGTGCTTAACATTCTTTATGTTACAGTGAGTGAATATGAGCTCACTCACACTACTGGTGAGAATCCATGAGCTACTCAGTGTTTAACTTAGTCTGGTTTCAGAGTATCTTGTTCTATAAAATGGATTTTGTTGTTGTTGTTGAATAGTTGTCTACTCTACTAAGATCAGGAAATATTTATTGTTTAAAAATATATAATTCATAGGGTTTGTGCTATGGGAGGAGTAGGGCGAAGGGAGTTCCAGGTGACCTGAGGAAGTATTTTCTTTTTGCTTGGTCTTACTGTCTCTGGCCACATCAACTGTCCTCTCTGAAGCTGAACAAACAAACCAGTACTTTGTAAACTCCAGCTTGTAGTCTGTTGGAAAATTTTACCTGGGGTTAGGAGACTTCCCAAGTGCTCTTTCTCCTAGATGAAAACAAACACTAGTAAAACATCAGAAAACAAAACTACAATAAATACTGTAAGAACAAAAATAAAAAAGCAATTCAATGCCTGTAAATTAAAAAAAGCTTCATCTCAGTAAAACACATTATGAAATAGTTGAAGCATAGAGGCTCACCCCTGTCTGTGAAACGTTAAAAAACCCCACATTGGTGAGGCTTTTGCTTTTCCTGTGAAAGATTATTTTTGCAGACATCTGCTGCCTTGGGAGTCTGTTTGTGGCAACACAGGGGCAGCCGATTCCTTCCCGGGTGCCAGAGATCATGTCTGTGGACAATTTTTTGGGTTTTTTTTATCATTTCCAATCCCTGAAATGTATCTCGTATTGTCATGTCTGAGACCACTTGCCTATATGGGAAGCGCTGGTCTCCCATACGCCATCGTCTGCTTCACATGTGAGAGTCTGGCTTGTTTGTGAAAGTGAAGACGATGTCAAAATATGAGCATCTCCCATGTAATGTAGAATTTGAAGTGAAATGGTTAGGTAGATAGCAACTGACTGGTACTGCTGCACTTTCATCTAACTGCAGGCTCGTCCTGACTGGGGTTTAGGTCTCTCTGAGTGTTTGTTAACCATCTCTGTGGTTTTTCCATTAGCAAACCACACCATCCAAAACCTGGTATTTTGGCAAAGGTTATTAGGAATTAACTCAAGACACTGTTCATCGTGGTCAGCGTTTTCTGGAATAAGCATCTCTGAAAACCAGGCTGTGAACTAAATTAAGTTACTTTAACAGTGCTGGGACTGGTGAGTGCCTCCTGCTCTAAGAAATGAGACCAACCGTATTGAAGAGGGAACGTGAGGCCACAGAAATCCAGCCCGGCCAGTTGTAACTGCAGTAGAGGGGAGGTCCCTTCCCTTTGTACTAGGGAACGTGGGGTATTCCTTCTAGTCTGGCATTGGGATGAAGGAACTGGTTTAAATGCTAAGAAATCAGCCCGAATCTCTGGTAATGGCTCTTGATATTCAGGAACTTCAGAGACTTTTCCTCCCAATTTTTACAATCCTATAGGATAAACAAAAGCCAGAAAAAGGATTTCTGAATTCCCAAGAGCTTACAAGAAATCCTCTTGTTAGGCTCCTGTCTGATGTTGATTTCTCGTCCCTTCATCTACATAGATTTCTGCTGAATTCCACCTTTTCAAGATTAATAAGCCAAATTTTGTTCAGACCCTAAGAAGGGCAACCACCTTTTACCCACAATTTGCTGTGTAGCAATATCTGCATTTGTTAGAATCAGTAATGATTGTGGGCAAAAGGCCTTTCTTAGGTATGGTCCAGTGCCTAGATGATTTGCTGCATCAGGCCTTTTGACTTGAGAGCTTTTAAAACCGAGACCTGAATCTCAGTTTTCAGTATCCCTCCTTCATGCCTGGCTTGAGAGGCATTCAATATTCCCAGTTTTGGGAATGCTCTCAAACTGGGCATTCAGTATTCCCAGTTTTGACATACTACAGCTTTACACTGTACACAGTTTACAGCATCTTCATTCTTCTGTACAGGGGTGTAAATGTTTAAGGATTAAGAAGAGTAACCTTCTTAATCACCCTGTGAGCTCAGACTCGCACAGTGAGCACACATCAGTGTTCAGAAGGTCACAAAAAAACCTTCATTTCCTGATTTTCGTAGGGCTTTTGGAATAGCCTATTTCTGGCCACAGTGGAAAGAGTGAGTCTGTGTGACGGGAGGGACCTCAGCCCCGGTGGGCACCAGGACACCCTGGCTGTGAACAGCGTGTGAGCGTTTCCTGGGCTGGTCACCGAGGTGTGTGTCAGAAGGCTCCATAAACCAGCGTCAGGGGCTGTAACGGTGCTCCCCCTGCATGAGCACGTCCAGGAAACTTCTCATTCAGGACATGTTTGGGCCTATTTGATAGACAGAATGTGGGGTTTTTTTCCTCTCACTGTTGTCAGCTCATTCTCAGGCATGATAAAAAGAGGACAAGAATGGTCCTATAATTAATTTCATTATAAAAGCATTTGAGAGTTCACTAGAGAGTTTATCTCTCTTTTTTCTTCCTTAAAAAAATCACTACCAAGAGCTCACTCCACATAAAGATGTTTGACCCTCGTCATGTAAATAGAGAAAATCACTTTTGCCAATCAGCAGAGTATCAGCTTTGCATTAGCAAGGTGGCTTCAACACAAAACGACCTTTTTACATTCCTATGGAGCCATCTCTCCAGAATTAATCATCCATTCAGCTAGTAGATTATTTAAACATAAACACACAGGAAAAGGTGCAGTAAGAGCGTTTTTGGAATCCAAATATTTGCTTGCTACTTCTTTAACCACCTACCTACCACAAGGGTGAAAGCTGCCAACTGGCAGCCGAAAGCAACATTTTGTCTTCCATTAGTCACATTTGAATTTCTTTTTTTTTTTTTTCCGCATTTTTCTTTTTTCTCTTTTCTGCCTGTGAAATACTGCCGCAGGGACAAGTGTGTAACAACAGAGGGCAAACCAGGTCACCTGAACACCAGCTCTCGGGGCATGTCTGGACTGTGAATGAGTTCATGACTTTTGTTAGAAGCTCCCGTTCTCCCGTTGAGATTTTATTTCCTGCCTTAGAGGGATCACGAGCACTGAGCCAACAACTGCCTCCAGGCAACCAGCAGAGAACGCCGTGCCCTGAGCAGCACAACGCTTAACCTTGCGGGGATATTGTACTCGGGGTGTGTGTCTCTGTGTGGGGAGGGAGGGAACCGGGGGGAGTCCTCAATATTACTTTACTAACACCGACACCGCAGAGCGCTTCCGCAGTAGCCTGTGCTCTCACTTCTCTCCTCCGAGGGAAATGATCGCGTGAAACGTTTCCTCTCCCTCACGGCACAAGAAAGGTATTTCACGGCTATTAATGTTAATCACTGGTGTTGGGGCTGGCCCAAGGATGCCCACTGACGGACCAGGATCTCCTTAAGCACTTTACAGACACCAAAAGAAAAGTTTGCTTATTAAGATAGAGGCTAATTTATTAACTCAGTATTTATATTACAGCGATCTCTGTGAGCTCCAGAGGAGTGGGGAATGGTCCAATATGAGAACTGACATAAGCCACGTGCAGACACTCCTGTTTGGGGAGCTGGGGGTTGCTGGGTTTGCATGTGGTGGGCCTGCTGAGCCTTGATTTCACATTTGTCTTTATGAAGTCTGGAAAGCTTATCTGGGAAGGATCCCAAGAGAGAAGAGCTGGAGGTGACCGAGTTCCCCAGATTATTTTTCATGGTGACAAATTCTTATGGGGCTGGTGTTATTAAAAGGGCCTGACCAAAGGCATGCTCAAAACTAACAAGGCCCTTGAGTGTTAGAGTTTTGATCGATTCCCCTAGCATTTGGGTAATTTTATGACTAAATAAAAACACTGCCAAAAGTAGGGGCTTTTTCTGAAAGTAGGAAAACACCAGGAAGTGTCCTCCTCAAATGCCTGCTTTAGATCTGCTGTGCTGTAGCCGTGGCTTGCATTTGGTGTAGGATTAAACAATTAGAAGGCTTTATCCCTGCTTAGTGATATGGTTTTAGTGACGTTTCTTGTCAGAGTATGTTGATGGCTGGACTCGATGATCTGGAAGGTCTCTTCCAACCTGGGCAATTCTATATTCTATACTGTGCTGGGCCTGGTGTTTCAGTCTGGGCTTTTGTTTTTTTTAAACCCAGGATGGCTTAGAACTGTAGCAGATTGACTAATCTATAACATTATTTGGAAAGCTTCCTTGAATGTCCAGAACTAAATCTGGAAGGCAAGAGTTGCTCAGAATTACTTAGAACAGACCTGCCCAGGTTTGTGAACCATTTATTGTCACTTTGCCTGACAACAAAACAGGCGGCTACAATCCCGTCTTTGTTTATGACCTCAGGATGAAAACCCGTGAATCAGCACAAGATCCACAGGTATTTCTGCTGGGGTTGCTTTCACTACTATCTTGAAAACCTGCAATGCTATTTGTATTGTTTGCAAATGAAAAAGGATGGTTGCCCTAAAACAGGAGGCTTTATGATGGGTACTCAGCTTCCTATTTGTGGTCACAGGCCAGGACAGCGAGGAGGAGGTGGGTTAGACACAGCTGGCCACTGGCAGATAAGCCATAGACCCATAAAAGCCATAGGCTACACATCACAGCCTAATTAGCACCCTAATTAACACCATTAGCACAATAAGAAAAGGTTATTCTAGAGAAATAAGCATTTATCTTTAGGCTCAAATCTGCCAAATCTAGTCTACTCAAAGCCAAATTTTCTTTTCTTCAGGTCCCGACTGATGTGTGCATAACTGACAATTCTAGAGAGTATTACAAACGCCTATAACAGCTCTACTGTACAAAACAAAACCAGAATAGAACAGTATAGTTCCAGCTGGAAGGAGCCTACAATGTAGTCCAAATGCCTGTCCACTTCAGGATTTACCAACATTAAAGTGTATTGACCAAATGTTAAAGCATAGAGAAAACAAACATCTTCCTTGCACGGCCTGCTCAGCTGAGAGCTCCCACTCCCTGCAGCTCTAGGTCCTGTCCCTTCTCTGGGTCACCTCAGGCTTGGGTGACCTCCTCCGAGAGCTTGGCTCCCCCAAGCTGGCTCATCTCAAGAGCATCAGCAGAGATAGAGCAGCCTCTGTAGGAGAAGTAGAATTCATTTTAATTCCTCCTTCCAGGCCTCCTCCCCGCCCTCAGGTTTGCGAACTCAAACAATCAGAAATATTCAGCTTTTAGTTCTCAGATCATGCACACTAATAAATACTTGGGTCGTTTCTCTGAGGAAAGCTTAAGACAGCTCTAGAACAACTCAAGTAGCCTTATTCATTGCGGATTCCCCAAAGGATATCAAATTGAAACTGAAGTCCTGGTCGGACAGGAAATGAAAACAGAGAGGAAGGGGTATGAGATAATCAGAGGGTTTTTAATTAGCTCGTGGTTGAGGCAGTGGAATTACCTGCTGTAATACCCCAGTGCCTGTACGCACATTGTTCTCCCCAGGCTCAGCTCTGGGAATTTGCTAAGTGACAAAAGGAAGCTGTAACCTTATTACTTCCTCCTTCCACATTCTAGTCTCAAATCAGCACAGCAATGTTAAATTCTACTTTTCCCTCTCCCTCTCCTTGGCTTTACAAGAGTTATCCCAAGGCAGCAGTGAAGAGAAATGAGAGTTAGGTCATGTACTTATCTCACTTCTGGACTCTTCCATCAGTATCGCGGCTGCAAGGCCAAGTCGCTTTGTGTTGTTCAGTATTTAATTCAGCGATGACTTCCTCTACCTTTTGTATGAGAGAAACCACCTGGATCTTAACATCTCTTTTTCTATTACGCCTCCAACAGACACTGAACGTCACTCACTGCCCGGATGAACGGAGCAGCTGCTCATGCTCCAGTTTTCCCCAAACGAAACACGGCATGAGCAGTTTTCAGCACTCACTCTCCAGACACTGCTCCTTCATAGAGAATGGGCCAAAGGAACATGCAAAGGGATGGCAAACGTGCCATTAGCATAATGCCAGGCATTTAGAAAACTGACCTGCCCGAGTTTTTGATTTGTAGAAACAAGAGACGTGCAGTTTATCTGCAAAAAAACCAACAAATGTAATAAAAAAAATTACATAGCACACTTACTCCTTCCTTGCAATCTCATAGTTCTGTCTCGCTGTGCATGCTGCTAATTCAAAAGGCTGAGATGGTCACAGACAGCCCAGCTTCTAGGATTTACCATTCAAACATACTTGAACTGGCGTGAAAAATGCAATAAAATAATTCTTTCAGACAAGTTTAGAGAGAGGTATTCCCAAAAGACAGAATTCTGGCTTCTAGTCACATAAAGCTTACACTTTGTCAATAACACAGTGAAGGAAGGCATGAATGAATTTTATTTCATTGGACAAGTGACTTGGAATACAGATAAGGCAGGGTGAGCATATAAACCTTTAAATAAATGTTTTAGCACTATCTGGAAGGGAGGAATGCAATTGATTCCAATCTTTTCTGACAGAAAATCAGTTCCTCTAAAGCTCTTGAGGCAACAAACACTAACTAAAAGCATCTGTTACTAATAAAATCTTTAAGTACAACAAAACAAAATGTTGTCATTTGCAACTAATAGGCAACAATTAATGCAAATTATTACTCTGCAGTTTAATTGAAATATTAAGCTGTGATATGAAGTCTTTGTTTTACTATGACTTAAAGAGCCATGTAACTTTGAAGAGGGATCTTTAAAGAGCTCAAGAAAAACCCAGCAAAGGAATAGCTGACAAAGCCCCCGACAAAACATAGCACAAACAGCAGCCTTAGGAATACAAAATACCCTGTCGCTCAAGGGCTGGGGTTTTTCTCTAATGAGGTACCTTGAATTGGTACGAACAGTTAATAGAAAACACAGATCTATCATTACGCCCAACATCATTCTTTGCAGCAAAGTTGTTTTGTGGGAAATCTTGACCTTTTCTTCCCCCTCTGCCTGTTTAACAGGAGACCTGGGTTATTCTCTGCTGATGCTACACCCTGGAGCAGTAAAAATTGCTGCTGTAATTCGGGTTATGCTATGTTTCAGAATGAAGGGGTGCATTTAGTGTTTTAGGAGAGTCGTGTTTGGAACTTCTACAAGAGAAACCCACTGAAAGTGGCAATTCCCTTTACGTTATAAATCCAACTCAAACCAGTATATTGAGCTGCAGTTTTATTTACAAAACCACAGGTTGTTAAAATTCACAAATCAAACCCAACATTATTTTTGCAGGGGCCCAAAGATGAAGGGTGTCAGTAGAAAAAGGGGTTGTGGTCTGTCACAACCTGAATTTCAAATAACATGGTACTGCTTTCACACTGCCACCCTCACACCAGTTCAAAAAAGTCCCTACAGTTTTAGTATTAAGTGTTTTTTAGCTAATGCCTCCCCTAATAGAAGCAAAAATCGTGGAATAGGAAAAAAACCAGTCTGGTGTTTCCACAAAGTATGTTCAGTGGCTGCGTTAATGCTTTTACCATAAAAAATGTAGTAGTAGTACTATAGGACTAATCTGTTTATTAGTAAAAACCAGAGTGGATTGGAGTTGCTTTCAGGTTACTACTTGCACACGCTTCTAGATTAAGGTAGTTATTACAGCTAATGTGTTTAAAGAGAAAAAAATAAATACACAACTTCAGGTACATGTGCTTACAGTTGTCATTATCTAATCAAGAGCAGTCACGGTCTGTTTCCACACCTCCCCAGCCCAGAAAATCACAGAATTTCAGGACCCTAACTTCAGCCTTCCTGCTTTAATTGTCCTCTTCTTTATGTAGGCACCTCTTCAACCTTCTGACTTGGGTGTGAACAAGCTTTGGCACCATACAAATGAAAGATACAAGTGGTAAGCTTGACATTTAGAAAATCATGTTTCTATCTTCCTATTTCTGCAGTGAGGGGGGCAACAAAAATCTATTTCCCTCTTTCCTTACAAACCCAAACTTCCAGCACACCAGGTAGCTATTTCTTAAGGGGCTGCTTTTCACTTTTGCCAGAGAAAGCATTTGGCAATGGCATGGAAAAATAAATATTAAACAATGGCCAACGTTTTACTTGCAGCTTATGGATGAGTCTCTGTGGTAATCTGTACTCCTGCACTCCTGAACCCGAAATAATTACATAAAATCTCCAGGGCTCAAGCCTCATCTCAGAAACCTCAAAGAAATACATCCTAGAACTCTTAAGACCAGCAAAGGGTGGAACAAGACCCTTCTGCCATCTCCTCTCTGGATTGCTCATTTCTGGCAACAGGCACCGCATGGATACGTTTTAAATAAATTTTTGGTTTTGAATGACACTAAAAAGTGCAAGTTTCCATTCTGCAGTGAGATGCCCTGGTAGTTAAGTCTATGAAAGAAACACTCTTGTATTTAGGGACCATTTTTAATCATTAATTTTAACATTCTATCAACATGAACAGAATTCCCTGCCTTGTGACTGAGTACTTCAAATTTGAAGTTTTGAAAAAGTTTGTAGAGGATTTATTTCGTGCTTTCTGCTTTTATGGGAACCTTTCAAAAGTTGCTCTTAATTTCAAATAGAGAGAGGTACCAAACGTCAGTAACTCTCGTTTTCATCCTGCTCTAACGCCTGCAGATCTCATCGGTGCTGGTGAGGTTTTATACAAAAGCTGCCCAACTAAGTAATGATTCTACAGGCAGTGCTGACACTGGAAAGATTAAAAACCCCATACCTTCGAGTAAATTGCTTAATTAATGAGAATTTACTGAAGGTGATTGACACACCGTGGAAAACTGGTCTGAGCTTCTCCACATTTCAGCCCATATAACTCTTTTGACGGGCTACATAAAGAGTGGGGAAACCTGCCCTGCAGCAAAGCAGGGAGATGAGGAAGACTTTGGTTTCTGTTCTTCTGCTGGAAACATCTTCCTCAACTTGCTGTACCACCTCTTTCATTCCATAGCCCTGCAGTGGTTCCCCTCATTGCCTGTCCTCCTCCTGTTCTGCTGAACTCCTCTGCCAGCAAGGAAGCTTGCGATCATGATACTTCCAAATATAGCTAGTTGAAAATATTACATGAATGCAAATCAATCACTTGTGTACAGTCGGTGGGAGGAATCTGGTTTTGATCAGCTAAAGCTTTTTTCAGGTTGTTAAGTCTTGAGATATTTCTGCTGACTTCATAAAATCATTAACACTTGTGGTGAGGGATTTTTACAGTTTGGGTTTTTTTTTTTTACTAGCTGTACCAAATAGTAAGGCAAAGCACCGTTGAGATTTCAGCATACCCAATTGTGCGTGTTCTCCTAACAACTAACCCAAACTGTTAAATGTCTTGTCAACAGCAGGCAATGATTTCTGCGGATGACCCTGGCTTGCTGCACCTGTAAGTCTTTAAACAGTTACACTTTCAGCTGCAACAGCTTCCAGAAGTAAGAAATCAATCTTGAACATGCTGTTTCACAAAAATAACTAGGTGATTTTAAAGCTGTGTTTTCCCCATTGTGAAAATACCAGGCTACTGCCAAATCTGCTGTCACTCCCATCTGCCTTCCTGGAGCCAGTGGGATGTACAACTGAGGTCTGCGAGAAAAATCATTTTCTGTCCCTGCGAGTTGGGGAACTGTGCTAAATAAAGGCCCAGCGGCACGGGGAAGAAGGATTCCCAGAACATAAAGCCTGAAAACATCATGTTCCTGTTACCAGGCAGATTGGTGGTGATGATTTTGCTGCGTAATCCCCTGTGGCATCCCTCTAGTGTGTAAAATACCAGGCGTAAAACACGGAGCACTCGCAGCACACTGTGCTCCTGCTGCTCTCACTTCCCGCGGAGCTGATGGGGCTCAGGCTGATCTCCCCCCTCTTTTGAAAGGCAGCAGCACATGAATTCATTCTTCTTCAACACAGAGAGGGAACTAGAATCCACATGGGATTTCACCATGTATAGAGATAGACCTCACGGCCCTCTAACACAGCCCTGGGCCGATAAATGGTGTTCCAGAAACTGTACTGTTCTCAGCACAGGCTAAGTCAGTCGTACCTGTGGGGAAAGTTCTTCTCTTCCTTTCTGGATGCACAGAGCAGCCGTGGCTGGCACACACATCCACTCTGCTGGCCTCCTCCTCTCTCTAGCCACAGCTCTGCCTTTCCTGCTCTCCAAGGCAGGTGTTTTACTGTTACTCTACACATTCAAGAAAGAAAAAAGCAAATTAACAAAATATAAAGATAGAAAAGCAAAGAGAAGAAAGTTTGCTGACTGATTTTGGGAAAACTGGTTGCTGTGTTCTCCACTCTCTTCCCTCTCTGCAGCCCCACTAGGAACGGCACTTCCCTCTGGGGTGGTTCATCTCGAAGGACGCTGTGGGAGGTTGTCATCCTACAGCAATACTGCTCGCTGTTCCGCTGGGTAGGAGTCAGGGGTTTAGCATTTGGAATGAGCGAGGGAATCCGATTCCTGTTCCTGGCTCTGGCACTGACCCTCTGTTTGACTCCTCAGCTCCTTTTCCTTTTACCCAAACCATAAAAAGCAAAGTTTCTACCCATTCTGCTTCTTAACAGTATCAGCTCTTGGTAGGAAGCAGTTACTGCAGTCATATTCTCAATTTGAAACGTGCTCATACTATGAAAATGAGGTATGAAACACATAGCACTGCATTATGGGTCAAATACAGCTTTAGTTGAAATATTTTGTTGTAGTTTGCTTTGCTTGGCTTTTCGTTCACATATAATAAGAAATGGAAACACTCCAGCAGTATCAAAGCAATGAATACAGCGTAACTTTAAATCCTGATTAGGTTTTCTTTTATGGAGGGTGTGTGTGAGGACAGAAACACATAAATCACAGTAACTGGTTAACACACGTGAGGCCCTATATGCTAAATCAGCAATGTCTCATTGACTTCCAGTCTACAATCCAGCATCCACCCAAGGACTAAAGCAGCATCAAACCTGACTTTCCTGCAGCACCTTCTTCTACTTGTTACAAAGTCTTAGACCAGAGTGTGATTCTGAATTTCTCATTATGGATACTGAAAAAGTAATTATAAACATTAAGAATTAAAGTTTCCTGTGCCTTGGGAGCATTTCTTTTTGATTTGTATTTGTCGTCTTAAGAGTAATGCTAAGAACTGAAGGAGGAGCTTAAATTGATGTTAAATATAGCTTTATGTAGTGCAAGAGAGGCATGTCAAAACCATCTTAAAAATAAAGTAATACTGACAAAAGCCTATCACAGGAGATTGAACCTGGGGTTGGGACAAACCAAATGAAAAAGAAAAAAAATAAAAAAGCATTAATAAAATTGCTGACTAACAGTTCTTCTGAAGAAATGAGGATACAAGCAAGAAATCTGTGGTGGTTTCCACACCATGGGGTTTCTTTCTTTTTCCCGGGCAGCTGAGTGACTGTCTGGAGGGGTTACCTTATCTTAACCCCTCACCACATCCATAACACTAACAAATACACTCAGATCTTGTTTTCAAAGCCACGCTCCCAGGCTGATACTAGAATAGTTTCTTTTGTAATAGCAATAGTTCTACAGAAAAGCCTAGGCTATAAGTGTGCAGCTATTTTTAATTACAGAAGGGATCTGAAGGGATGCTAGCACAACATTTGAGAGGGCTTTCGGGACATTACTCTGCATCTGCGAGACTGCGCTGGCCAAGGACGGGATACGGTGTGAGTAAAATTAAAGCCTCAAAACACAGAACCCGTATCTGATACCACAGGAACAAAACGCTTACAAGTTGAGGGTGTTTTGTAAGAAGTCATAATTTTTGTTTACTGCATCTGTTAAATTATTTAGGAAACCTCTGCATAATTTATTTCTTTCAACAAGATATTTCCATGCCTTGATGTTGTTATTTTTTGCAAAACAACCTGTATTCAAAGCTAAAACTTAGGCACACGTAGCTTTATATACGAGTGTGTGAATTTGGGAATTTTGTTTGTTTTTTTTAAAAGAAAAAACTTTCAATATTTTTGAATAGGGAATTATGGAGAAAACAATACTAAGCAGCAGCACTACCCTGAATGCTGTTACTGTAACTACTTACCTCTGAAACAGCAGAACTGGCAGCTCCCAAGGCTTCAGAGTCCTTTGTGCTGGACAGCAGGGAGCGTACAGAGTTTCCCTAAATCCACTTCTGCATTTTTTTTTACAGGTAGCAACAACGTTCCAGCGTTAGACACGGGCACCAGTTCTGGAATCCAACCTGGTCCTCAGCTCAGGTGAATAAAGGTTTTCTCCTTCCCTGATTACATCGTAGAAACCCACACAATTACTTTAAAAAAGAACATACTCCTTGTCACCTCCAGTTAAAGACGGTGATCAATGTTCTTCATCACAAATCAGTTGACTGCTTTACCGCATAGCCCACAATTAGAGCTGGTTATCACTCACCACTAGTTTACCTAGAATGAAATGAAACACTCATCAAACTGCAAGATGAAGGCAACTAGCCAACTTCTGAGTGGTTGGGTTTGGTTTGCTTTTTGTGTTTTTTGGTTTTTTTTGTTTGTTTGTTTGTTTTTTAAACTGAACAGACCTCATTTCAGATTTCTTCAAAGTTCAATCCTTAGCATTCTCTCCACAGGAGTAAACTATCAGCCTTGCGAAAATGCTGAACTTCTTTGTAACTCCTGCTCCTCTGCCCTGCGTTAAGTCACCTCTGCATCCCTATTACCTGCTACTGACCCAGAGATCAGAGTTTAAAACTGAATTCTCACGATTGGAATAAAAGGCAGCCCTTATTCCTGGTTCTTTCTTGGGCTCCATGTCCCATAAACAAATACTCCCTGAGCCAGTTTCGAGAACTAATTCAGCTGAAACTGTTTTAACCACAGCCACGCAGAGCAGCGCCAAAGCATGCAGGAGGGTACGGCCGGACAACAGCAGCCTGGATTTAGATCAGTTTACCCTCTAACAGGATTATATCTGAGAGTTAAAAGGCAGAAACTGGTAGGACTTAAAAGAGGATGACACCGACCGTGTGCAGTTCTGGGAATGACTTTACCCTTCCCCCTTTTCTCTTCTGCATGAGGGGGTGTCCCATCTCCCTCTCACTTCTTTGACAGGGCTTGGGAATTAGTGCTTTACTGAGAAGCAAGTCAGACCCAACTCAGCACCACTCCTGTGTCTGATTGTTCATGTGCCCAAAACCAAAAGCCTGAGACTGTGGGCTAGAGCCTGGCCCTCCTTTCTCCATCCTTTAGTCAATACAGTGTCATCTTTTTATCTAATAACCTCTGTACCTTCCAGTTCTGCCTAGACAGCCTCGCTGACAGCCGTGCTCAACAAACTCCTCCCCAGCTCATAGTACCTGAGTGACAAGAGATCCTCTGAGCGGTTTGGATCGATCAAAGCAGGAATGTTTTGGTTGTGGTTGGACTTGAAACTTTCTGGAGAACTTTGTCCAAAGAAGTCGTTGAGTGCAGAAACGTTGCTGAAGTGTGAACAGACCTAAGGTAGCCAGCAGCCAGGAGGGGCTGAAGATGGCAGTTCTGAATGAGCTATATGAACAGGTCCCAATTTAAACTCAGTCCTGATTTGGATCTGGCCTGAGCACTGCAGCTGATACATCTCTGTTTGAGCCAGCATGTATCAGAAAGCATGGGATTCAACACACATTCACATCACTTCAACTCAGCCTCATGTCTTTGTGACACACCATCGACTGCACACACTGGGAAATAAGCCCCACGGAGTAGGGTAGATGTAATGAGAATTAAGCGTGGGCAGCTGCAACCAAAGATCAGTCAAGTTCCAGACACTGACCCTTCAAGAGAAAAAACAGTAAAACACATGCACTTTAAAAGCTATAATTTCATTGTCAAATTACTTCAGATTTCCCATTTTCATTAGTTACTGATCTTTCCTCTTTACCTATAAAACTTGGACAAACGACAGTAGAATAAAACGGGTTCTCTTTAAAAAGAGCAATTTTGAGCGCTGAATTTGCAATCGCCTTCTCTCAGGTTGCCACTAAAACTTTTTAATGCACCTGAACCTCAGCTTACCCTCTTCTGTGAGCAGAGAAACGGCAGGAGAGGCAACACCCCGTGTCTCTGGTGACGTGTTGCTCCAGTCAGCTCCTGCCAATTCATTAACGCACAGGTTGTACAACATCCCTCTCCCGCTCTCAGGTATGCTCAGCGCTCTCGTTTATGAACTTAATTTGTGAGGTTAAACGATGCCATGTATTTGACTGCATTTTCTCACCTCCCGCTCGAGCCCTGTCAGGTTTCCTGGGTAGGAGAAGGAAGGCTCTCCCTGCCTTGTTTTCATCCCTGCTACAACAGGGACTGCGTTACCCTCCCCCCAACCCCAATTACCAGGCGGTGGAAAGAACTCCAATTAAGCGGTTAGCCATAATAGCATGGCAGCCCTTTAGGAAACTGCTTATCTAAATAGAGATGTACAGAAGGCACTTTTCTCTCTAATAGTGATGCATTTTCAATTTATGCAATACAAAGTGCATTGGTCTGCAGTGTCCCTGGCTACTGATGATTAATAGCCCATACACTGCAAGGGTCTACAAAGAAAAGTGCCAAGGGAAGCAGATGCAGCGGGTTTTATATTATCATGACTGCAACAAACTCATTCAGTGGTGTCAGCTCTGACTGCAGGATTCTGATTATGAAATATGATGCGTGTTGAATTTAATGGCTTTCTCTGCCCTTCTGGTGAGTTCACTGCTTTCCAATGTCATTTTGTGTTCTCATCTGAGTGGTAATAAAAGGAATATCATTGACTGTGCTAGCTCTGTAACCACTGTGTGTTTTACAATAAATTGTGTTTCAGGACCTTTCTACCCAGGAGAGTGTGCAGGGCCAGAAAGTAATATTCCCCAGCTTTCCAATATGAAGGCTTTCTGTGTGATGGGAAATTATGCAGGACTGCCCTTCTCTTGAGGCATTCCTTATGTGAGCAGGACATCTCTTTTTCAAGTGGTTACGTAGTAAAAAGGTCAGTTTGGATTGCAAATAATAAAAAAGTAGAGAGAAACTATCAAAATAAATAGCTAGTGCTACAGAGCAAGAATCAGGATGCCACGAGAACAAGAGGATAAAAGTTGTTTAAAATGTAAATAAGAACACCATATAGTTTTTATATAACCCTGTAGGAATGGAAAATCAGGGGCGACTTCTAAAGAGTTGCTTTATCCAGCAAATTGTTACTTCATCCAACCCCTCAGTGCCCTGTGACCAGCATGACTGAGTTAACATCTCACTTTTGGGAGAGCTGGTTTGGCAGATACCTCCAGGTGTCCTCCCCCAAACCCTACAACACTTGCAAAGTCATTGTGTTGCTTTCTCAATCACAATAAACCTCACTACAAACACACTGTACCAGTCTCAGTGTTGAAGGGAGCACACACAAGAGTTCATCACGCTGCACACCAGCGCTGCCCCAAGGCTGGGGTGGTTCTACCCCAGGAGGGAGGATGCAGATCTCACAGAGAAAAAAAAAAAGAGACTCAAAGCTGAGACATTTTGCATTACCTGAAGGTATTCCAGTGTTTCCATCCTGTTGCTCACATGCATCTCCTGCCTGTGTTAGCAATGTCCTCAGGGGCTCCGTCACTCAAACAGCTGGATCAACTGGGGGGAAATCAACATAACACATCAACGTATTTTTGAGATAAGCAGATAAATCAACCTGTCTGAACTGTCCCCTTGGCTTCTGCTGCAGGCTAGAGCCAAGCTGAAGCATGGCAGGCACAGCTAGGCTAGAAATTCTGTGAGCTAGACTGCAAGCCCCTTTATGTAGACAGAGTGAGACACAAGCAGGTTCTTCCTTTTCCACCCAGGAAAAGGCATGAACCAAAGTGTGACTCGCTTCTGGGCTTCATGGTTTCATGACTGGCCAAAGCTAGAGAGCAGCAATGGAACAGCAGGAGCTGCTTCTCACACAGAGCAAAACCGTATCCACAAAAGCAGGAAGTACCCAAAACACAAATGGGATTTTTCTCTTCACACTTGCACATTCCAACGCTGACCTGTGCTGTTTTCTTAACCACAGCCCCCTCTGATGGAGCATTACTGCTTCTAGAAAAATAGGAAATGTATCTCCAAGCAGGAGGCCACAACATTGCAGTGTTATGTTTCAGTTCACCACAATCTGAATCAGGGGCTGGAGCTTTATCTTTTCTAGTGCAAAACCAAACTGCAAAGGTTTTTCCTAAGAATTTACAGTTCAGGTGGAAGCATGCTTGATCTGTAAATCTGTGCGTTCATTTGTTCCTCAGAAGACCACAACCAAACCAGGACATGGTTCCTTCAACGCCATGGAGAGATACATGTTTCATGGCCAGGGCTGCCCTGATTGAATTCCCTCTTCAGCTGAGTAAGTTTGCATTCAGCAGTTCCATTTTTCCTTCACCACTTTATAAGGTTTTCACAAAGAACCTAGGAATGAAACTTCTACATTTAGGATAATCCAGAACATTTTTAACTTTGTTTTTGTCTCTAGTTGAAATGCCACAAGTATTCTCAATCATATTTTATGTATGAACACTTAAAAAGCTTTGCCTAAAGGACAAATGAGAATTTTCTTTTGTCCTTTCAGACTATACCTCATATATTTTCACATAAAAATGTATTGAAACAAGATTTAAAACTGTTATACATTTTATTGAGATCTACCTCCAGAGGGAGAAGAAAAGCACATTAACATTTAACATGGTGGCTTTGTCTTTTTCCCTTTGCTTCACTGTTTGCTGAAAAACTTGCAACAGTTGAAAGGTAGAAATGTCAGACAGAAATCTGTGATCTGCCTCAAAATTAAGTTATGTATTGCCATAATAAAACAGAGCATTTGTCCTCTCTGGGATTCTTGCTCTCAGTTAAAGAACCATCAAAGGGCCCTATGAATATTCCCAGATGAAGAGATCATAGAGAAGGAGAGTCCAAAGAGTGTTATGGTTAGGTGGACAATTCAATGGTGGCACTTCTTTCTATGCTGCCTGACCTTGTCTTTTGATTTATTCTGGCCTGTGGGTACCAGAAGGTGCAGGTCTCGGTGCAGGTCTGTGGGTACAACACAGTGCAGCGACACAGGAACCAGCCCCCGTGAAGCTTCCTCTGGGGCTGGAACTGACAGAGACATCAACTTCTGGATCCAGCCTGAATTAACCAAGAAACAAAAGCAAAATCTCCCAAGAGATGCAGTCTGTCCTTACCTCCTGCTGTTTTCAGGGTGCTGGTATCTGCCGTTTGCAAGCAGGGGAGTCGCAGGCTGCTTGGAACAGACAGAAATTTCTAGCACAGAATCAGGGAACTGTCAGGGCTGGAAGGGACCTCTAGAGCTCACCCAGTCCAACTCCCCTGCTAAAGCAGGGTTGCCCAGAGCACATCACTCAGGGCTGCATCCAGGAGGGGCTTGAAGGTCTCCAGAGAAGGGGACTCCACACTCCCTGGGCACCCTCTGCCAGGGCTCTGACACCCTCAAAAAATACCACTCTCAAAAAACAGGCTGAAACATCAGCCGTGAAAGAAACTGCATCTCTGAGTCTCCTCTGTGCAACAGCCCATGAAGCTCTGTTCTTAAATTCAGATGTCTTCATCAACAGTTGGACTGACTGAGCACTGGGAGGGCCAGAGTATTCCCAGTGCAGCCATGATGTTTGTCCCAGGCCAGCAGAGACTCCACACGGTGAAAACAAGCTCAGGAGTCCCAGGCACGAGAGTTTCACGCAGGGAAAGGTTTAGTAAGACTGAAATCAAAGTTTCTTTAGCAGCTGGGCTATGCTCAATAGACAGGGATGGAGGGAAGGAAGATGGGCTGTTCCCTGTGGTGTCCAGTACAGGGCACTTTTCTTATTCCAAATCTTATGCTTGACATTGCAAATCTGGTCCTCAAGTTCCACAAAGCCTTTAAGCACGTGCCTTTATTGGACTGATTTCAGCAGGGTTTGAGATCAGCACATCTGTCTGAAACGCCGTTAGAAGCCAACTTTGTGACCACTCATCCCAACATACCCACAGGGCACACTCCAGGTTTACACCAGTCCCTAAGATTCTCTCCATGGAAGCCCTGGTGTTCCTGCATAGTCCATCCCTCAGTTTCTAAACCTCTCGTTTCAGATGAGCACAATTAGCCAGGGTGCTTAACGAGCTCTGCATTTCGGGAGCTCCTGTACTTTGCTGTTCGAAGCACCAGCGAGGCCTCAGAACAGCTGATTGTCAACAAGTGCTCGTTAGTGACACCCAAAGCCTGGGTATCCTTGCTGTTTAATTTATGACAGCCTCATGATTATGACAAACATGAAATGCTCCATCACTAGGGATGGTTTTGTTAGTTTGGGCTGGGCAGGATTTCGTGCCAATTATGCCTATGCAAGGGCATGTGCCAAGAATTCTTTCTTCCCTAAGGGACATACCTGAAGGGCCCTGACAGGGAAAGAGGGAAATCCTCAACTCTCCTGCAATTCTTTAAAGTAAACTAACAACAAAAACAACAGTTTTTTTCCCTTTTTCTCCTACAATTTTGTTACAATGTTGTTTAGCACAACACAGCTATGAAGCCTTCCATGCTTTAAGGGCCACTATGTAATTTGTTCCCTACTGCATTCTGACATATTTAAATCTATCAGGCTCTTTACAACGGTACCCAGAGAACACAGTGTCAATTTAATGGTGGGGAAAAGGAACCCCATATTCAAGGAAGCCCCCAAGATCCTTCACTGTGTCCTCCAGGAGAGGGGAGCAGAGCAGGGGTTTCCTTCTGATTTCACCTCCTCCTACTCACGGCTATTTGAAAACAGTTGAGCACCTCCATCCTTCTGAATTCCAGCTGCCAAGGCAGGGCTGCTTGGCCGTAAGAGAATAGATGTGCAGGACAGGGAGGATTAATATTCCTGGAGGTTTTCCTTCGTATGCAGGAAGCCAGCACAAAGGCACTAATAACCTCTTCAAGCAGAGTACATTTTCTCATGGGGATAATAGCTCAAGGATAGAGAGAGCAAGTGCTTTTAGACTATAAAGGAACATTATCTTTCCTGTATGAAAACTAACCATTTTTGGCTCTTCAGTGCAGAACTAAGCTACCTCAGTTGTACCTGGGTGTTTGCACCTGTGTAGGGACAGTTTTGAAATGTCAACAAAATACATTTGAAGGAGTCTATCTTATACCTCCCCGTTTGCACTTAATTTGTTTCATCACATAGGGATAGGAATTAAAGGCCTTCACTACGGTTTAGGCAGCTTGCCAATACCTATTTTATAGCAATAAAATATGTACAAATTAAGGAATCTCATGTGGAAAATTCATTCAACAGCCTCAAAAGCCAAATGAATGGTAATTACTTCAAACACAATGTGGTGGCAATCAGGCAAGATTGGATCATGCTTTTAAAAGTATGTCTACATTTTTAAGAACCAAGATAATTATGAATTATGAAAATAACTCAGACAATGCCACAGCAAAGACAGTGCTTGTGGAAAAAGAAAGAGATCTCCTTTAAGGCACAGAGAAGAATTAATTCCGACACCTGCACTGGAATAATCAGAGAGCAAATGTGGGGCTGCTATTTTGTTTTATTTCCTTACTTTGAGCCATCATTTTATACTTTAGGATGGCTCATGGATGCCTTGAGGTACGGAGCAGGTGGAAGCATATAAAGTAAAATACAAGTAAAAGGATTTATCCTGCTTACTAAAAGCAATGGGAGTTCTTTTGAGTTCACATTCCCATACATGGCAATGCAAAAATAAATTTGCCATGTTAGTTCTCTGTGCGAGTTTTCTTCAATCTGGAAAACAAGCTTATCTGCTTATTGGAAAACAATACTTACCCACTTGCAGGATGCCAACTGAATAAGTACAAAGTGGCTTTGTTCCTCATGGGTAAAGCTGAACAGACTTAGATCCATATATATATGACTTTTAAAAGAAGACTGGCAAGCACAACCATACCTTTGTTGTCTTTTTGAGAAGCCTCTAGGAAACCTTTACCTTCAGAAACAAGCGCAAGGGAACAGGTTTAGATTATAATTGTAAAATTCCATTAGCAAGTGATGAAAATACAGGTGTAAACCCAAATACTTATAAAATAACAGATTGATTTTTTCTATTGAAAAAATTGCCAGGACACTGGACTGGGTTTCTTGCAGATCTATAATCTTGTGAATTAGGGGTATCATTTGGGTTGGGAGGGACATCTGGAGGTCTCTTGGCCATCCCCCTGCTAAAAACAACTCTAAAGATTTTGCTCAGGACCTTGTGCTGCTGGATACTGTGCTTCATCTGTTCCTCCACAGCCTGGCATTAGGGCTCGACTCTTCTTCAGAGAGGAAGCTGCTGGATGAAGCACACGTTTTCTTCTGCTGCCTGTCCCAGGAGCCCAGTGTCCTGAGAAGGAAGGGGTAACAAAGAAATGGACAGCATCACCTACTGACCACAAGGCAAAACCCTCCCATGGCTGAGGACCTGCATCAGTCCTGCCTCAGGTGGCTGCACTGGTGCTGAAGCGGGATGTACCCCGAGGGAATCTCAATCTACTCCACTTAGCAAAAGAGAGGGAAAAAGCCACTTGGATCAATGGCTGGAATACACTGCGGAGGGAGAGACCATCTGAGAGACAAAAATCCAATGCCTGGGCGCTGGAACTAGGCACACTAGAATGGAAAATAAGGCATACACTTGTGGGATAATTAACCACGCAAGGTTGAAATTCCATCTGGGTAATCTTTAGGACTATATTTTTTGCTAAGAATATGCCAAACCACAGCCAGCTCGGAGCGGCTGCTGGAAAACCTCTGGGACAATGCAGAGTGTCACACTGGTTGACAACAATTACTTGTAGGTAAGCAAATACCTTAATAAGTAACAAATAAACCACAGTAAGTACTGGGGGAGAAGGGGTGGAAGAGGGAGGTTTTCAGAGGGGAGCAGGACATCTGTCTCCCGTGGAAGATGAATTAGGCCGAAGACTGAGAATCTCTTCCATAAGCATCCAGCATACGAGACCCAACAGCTTATTCATTACACGCTGAAGGATTCCTGCTAGATTTTGTTGTGATTGTAGGAACATTTACAGGTTTACCTTCCTTCAGCTAGCTTTGCCAAAAGACGTGCTCAAGCACTGTCGAGAGACTCTGCTACACTGGAAGCCTAAGAAATTATGAATGGCCCAAAAAAGTCTCTTTCATACTGCAAGAGCTCTGGGACACCAGTGACATATTCTGGCAGAAGAACTCAGTTTGCGGAACTCACTGGCACAAGATGCTGTGGGTGTTAAAAACCAACTCAAAGAGGGACCGGACACACACCACGTAGAATAAATTGCTATGAAACAGAGCAGTGGAGATGTAGCTCCTGGCTCAGGAAAGCCGTGCTCCTCCTGGCAGGGAGCTGCAGGGGCATTTCTGGGGGAAGCTCTCAGCCAGTGCTCGCACAGGCATTTTCTGCGGTGTGAGCACTGCAGGTCAGATCACTTCTAAGGTAACTCCAATCAAGTCAGTTTACTCCAGGGAGGGATGAAGTCCTATGAAGTCATCTCCATCTGCAAGAACTCTAAGCCAGCACTCGATTAATTCATCCATCTGGTGTATGCTGTAATTCAATTCTAGTGGATGTAACTTGCAGTGCACAAGGTTGCAAATACAGCTCAGCCAGGAGAGCAGTATGGCCTCTAGAAACCACTTGTTAAGGAAAAAAAGAAAACCTCTTTAAAAGTTTTATTTTAAAAAGCAGAATATCAAGAGCCACTCCCTCATTCAAAGTGAGAGGAGGCAAGAAAAGGTCTCTAATTAGCATTGACTATATGGGTAGGAATTCACAGAATCACAGAACAACATGGGGTTGGAAAGGACCTCTGGAGATCATCTAGTCCAACCCCTTGCCAGAGCAGGTCGGGCAAGAACATGGCCAGGTGGGTTTGGAGAGCAGGTCGGGCAAGAACGTGGCCAGGTGGGTTTGGAATGTCTCTAGAAGTGGAGACTCCACCACCTCTCTGGGCAGCCTCTGCCAGGGCTCTGACACCCTCAAAGGAAAGAAGTTACTCCTCATGTTTAGATGGAGCTTCTTCTGTTCAAGTTTGTGCCCGTTCCCTCTTGTCCTCTCACTGGGCACCACTAGAAAAGGACTGGCCCCTTCCTTCTGACACCCACCCTTGAAGTATTTCTAGGTGTTGATCAGATCCCCCCTCAGCCTCCTCTTCTCCAGACTAAAAAGACCCAAGTCCCTCAGCCTTTCTTCATAGAGAGATGCTTCAGGCCCCTCATCATCTTTGTGATCCTTTGCTGTACCCTCTCCAACAGTCCCCTGTCCCCCTTCAGCTGGTGAGCCCAGAACACATTAATCTTTCCATACCTTCTGTTTATTCCTATTTCTACCAGAAATTGAAGTGGACTCCATAAAAAGATCAAATTAGTTTTGAGCACTGCATTTTTCTGAGTTGGTTTCTCCAAAAATCAGCAGCAGGGAAAAAAAATAAGAATAACTTATGATTACTCAAGGTTAATGAAAATGGATGCTTTCTTAAAAATGTACAAAATGAAAACAATTTATGCCTTACTATCTCAGCTGTCAGCATTGCAGTTCTGGACTGCACAGCATCTTCCTGTGTGCCCAGCACATGGCCGTGGAGTGAACTGGTGGGAGGCTGGGCAGTTAACCCACACACACAAACAAGTACCATCAAATGGTCACTGAGAATAAACTCCCCACTGACACCTTCGGGATCTTTTCTTAAAAACACAATTTTTAAGACATGTTTACATCATAGATGCGATGCAACAACCAAAGCTGATAATTTAATTCTAATTCTTCATGTATTTCTGAACTGATCCTAAAGTTTGGTCTGTAGAGTGACCCCCCCATAGGCACTGCGACTCACAGGACTGGGCTCCAGACCCTGGGGAGCAGGGGTGCAGTGGGGGCCCTTGTGGCTGACACAGTGGGTCAGGACTTGATGTGGGGCAGCCCTTCCAGATGACCTAAAGCTCATTCTGGTGCAGCGGCAGCTCAGTGACATCTCTGCCTTCAGACCATTCGTTTTAGACTGTGTCAAACCCACAGTGGGATTTGCGCTGCAGGGGCACTGCTGAGCATGGGCAGAACATCATTTGTTCCTCTGCAACCTGCTCTGGGTGAACCTGCTTTGGCAGGGGGTTGGACTAGATGATCTCCAGAGGTCCCCTCCAACCCCGTAGCATTCTGGGATTTCCTACCATCCCTGTCCAGTGCACCAACATCCAATGCTGCTTCGGAAACCAGAGTGAAGAAATGACCTGTTGAGGTGAGGAACTGCCTAAGCATCTGAGAGCATCCTGTCTGTGACCGGAGAGCAGCCCAGGTGCTTCACAGACAGCGCTGGGGGGAGGGGGGGAGGTTTGTCGTGTGACAAGTTCAACAGGGTAACACAATGGCTGAGCGTAATTCCAGAGTGAAGCAGTGTTTTCTGGGGAGTCATTATAATTATTTCTTGGGGAGCCTTTGTTAACACCAGCAGCAGCACGGCCAGGTCTGACATCAATTAGAAAAAGGTAACACATGGAGCTCTCACTGATCCCCAAACCTCCCTGTCTGCTGCTGCTGTAACCAACCAAGGTTACCCTGGCTGGCTGTGTCACAAGCCACCATCCCTCCTCACACTGCCCTGGGGGGGACTCAGTCTATGGATACAGGGGGGGGAAACTTAGAGAGGGTGAGCCACATGGTCTGGCACCAGAGGGAAAGGGGGAAGATGAAGCTCCCCATCCCTCCTTCCCACCTCCAACCAGCTCCCAAGGAAGCTGTCCACCAGCTACTGCTTTGTATGCATGTGTACGTGCTGGTCTTTAATTAAAGCTATCTAAATTAGTCATATTTGAGAAGCCTCTCCCTGTGGGAAGGTCTGGTGCTAATGTCAGATTCACAGTGGACGACTGCGGCAGCTTAATGCAGGAGTGACTGTAAGCGCCAGCCCGGCTGCCAAGTGCAGATGGCTTGCCACTAGCTGGGGTGAGAGGTGACAATGACTGACATCAGAACAATCGGCCAGTGACAAACCTGCCCCACTTAATGCACCTCAGCTTCTCTGACGAGGGAATTTGATCTTACAGGCAGTTCAGCAGGTGCAGAACCGAGGTGCTCAACTTGGGGGAATTTATTTTTTTTAAGCTCACTGAAGTTTTTCCATCTCAAATCTTTTTATTTCAAACGTGCTTCCCCCTCTCTAGGCAATGCCATGCAATGAACAAGTCTTTTCACTTCTTTTTTAAAAGCTATAAGTGGAAGAAAAAAAGCATTTTGAAATTACTTAAATACTTGAGGAAGGAATTACTTGTTGATATTTTTAACTGAAATTCCCTCCCTTTAAACCTGTTAACAGATGATTAGTCAAGGGCAGGTATGGGAACTATGACCTCCCCCCCATTCCCGCCTTCACTCTTTGCTGACTTCTCAGCCTCTAGCAAAGTTTTCTGTGGTGAAATAGGAAAGATGTTACAGCTCTGGCAGTTCATAAATTTCAAAAGTAAAAAAAAAAAAATAAAAAATGTTAGAAAGCAGAGTAGCAAAAGAATATGACATAAATGTAGTAGTGAGGAAAAACTAAGTGTACCGAATGTATTCCTTTTTCAGTTAAAATAAAAAAAAATAAATCCAAGAATATTTCACAGAGTATTTTAAAAGAGTGGAAAATTAGGCTGTCTCAACAGCATAAATGTGAGAATATGATTACGTGATGTTTTGCAGCTGCAAACTTGAAACATATCTGCGTGTTTTTCTCACCTGTTTTGCAGCTTTGCCCTGCATCCTGTATCTCCTCCTATTGAAAAATTAAAATAATACATTTCCATTCTTAAAATCCTAATAATTTGTAAAACGAAACTTAAACCAACCTTTTTCTGGAAAGAGTTCTAAGTCTATCGTATCTCTCCAATACTCAATCACACCTTGAATTCTTCTGCAGAACTGGCAACAGCAAATTCAACACGCTGTCTCCGTGTTTAAGGACTGCCATTACACACTCAATTATTGCTGAACCTTAGGTTCTGAAGTTGCCAAGTAAGTGCCTGTAAAGTAAAGAAAAGACAAACAGAGTGTGCAAGACAATCTGAAAATGGCCACAAAATACCTCTTTGTACATACTGGAAGTGGCAGACGATGCCTTGACTGTGGAGGGGAAAAACCAAGGAGCTGGCAAGGGTAATCCTTGTTTCATTGCTAACAGGTGAAGGTCCAATACAAGTCCTGATTTTCTGGGGGCTTGTGCATAAATGGGTGGGGGATGAGGGGTGGTTGAATTTAAACAACTCGGCGTTTCAGAAAATAGATACCAGAATTGATTCTGCCTACTTCAGCCTAAACACATGAAAATGCTGACTGACAGAATCACCTAAGGGTAATAAATCTGCCAAGTGTTTTGTTAAACAGCTATTCAGTTTGAAAGGGATCCCAGCATTCTGGAATAACAATGGGCTACTGTAATGTATGGTGCATTAATTATATCGTTGACAAGAAAATTACCCTTCAAGCCAAGATTACTAAAAACTTTACTAGGCTTTTTTTTTTTTACCCTCTCCTGTTAAATTGGGTATTCAGTGTAGCCCTCCCAGAGCTTTTGCCCACCTCCTCCTGCAGCACTAACCAGCACCACATTCAAGTTCCAGGGAGATCTGCACTGGGAAAACAGGCCGCTTCCCCAGACTTCATTATAGCTGCTAAATGATGAATATCATTATATAAAAAACCAGCCTTGGCTTTCCTCAGTATAAGTTTTTCTGACAAACATAATAAAATGTTCCTTCAAAGTGTGACTGTATGTACATCCTACAGTGGCTACACTCACACGTCTCTGACAGTCTGGAAAAAAACCCAACAAAGCAATTTTCAAACACTCCCTGACATACTGGTGAAAGAGCAGGAACTCTTGGAGGTAATGCAAAGATCTTGTAAATCGGACTAATTTAGAATAAAAACATACAACCAACCCAAACTGATCTTTCCTATATCAGTGTAAGAACACAAAAGAGATGTAAATATGCTGTTATGAATTGAACATAATTTGTGTGTTTTCCAGGGAAATACTCCTCTCCGGTCCCTCTGACAGTTCAAACTTTTGTAGTTCAGGGCTAAATCTGGACACCTCAGTAAAGCTTCTGCATACGGATCCCTCGCCTCTGGGCTGCCACAGGTACCTACCTGCAAATAAACCAGTTTAGAAACTACAGGTTAAACCCAGTAAATTCTTCCCTTATTCTGTAGAAACATATTCAAAGGTTGTGAGAGTGCTGTGAGTGTCCTGGGAGGACTCTGCTCTGCAATACTTTATTCTAGATTGTAATAATAATTCATTATGTATTTTTATTCATAAATTTTGGGCTGTGAAAAATTCTATAAGGCTTAAATTCTGCGCAGATGACTAATTCTTATTTTCGCTGTAGTAAATTTCTAAATACCTTTACCAGTTACACATTTTTCGAGTTGGAATCTCTCTCAACACAGCACACAAGAGTTTTCAGCATTCATGCACTGCTGCTGGTATGGAAAAGCACTTCTCATATTGCCAGGTCAGAAGTGCTTCCTAGCAAAGAAATGTTTCAGAACTGTAGTGAAATAGACTGTAGAGTTGAAAACAACGTGTTAGGACTAAAGCAAATATTACATGTGCTGTAAGTTGAATTAAAATTCAAAGATCTCTTGTAAGCATAAAACTGAACCCTCAATTTCCTATAATTTGAGGTACAAGCATGACTTCTAGTCAAACCCATCTGAAAAAGGACACCACTGATTTGCCACCCCAAGGAACAGGCTGTAAGGATACGTTTTTAGCATAATGCCATGCTTCCTTTTAAACGCCTACAGAGAAACTCTTTGGTTTTAAAGCATAATTTAAATAAGTTACATCCTTTACAGTCTGCTTTACTGTAGGTTTTGTAAACTTACTATTAAAATAAATGAGCAGGCATCATGGATTAAAAGACCACTCTGGTTTCAACTGTTACAAACCCCACTTTACCAAATCACGTTACCTTGTCGTTTATTCTAATGTAGTGTGTATTTCCCTTTAACGCTGATTTCTATTCCTTGGGCACATGTCTAAGCGCCTTTCTGATTCACCGCCCTGATGGAAAGCCCACAGAGCTTGGGTGAAATCTTTCCATTTTCCTCCACAAGCTGTTTATTATTCTCCTTTCCAGAAGCTATGATGAGCTCAGTAGTGTAACAGGGGGTTCCTTCAAGGAAAGCTGCAGGTGAAACAATGGTGTGGACCCCATGCTTCCAAGACAAATCAAAATAAGATACTGTGCTCTCGTTATGGCCAGGAGGGGCTGCAGCACCAAAGGAGAGATTTTTGATGTGTCAGATGAGTTACTTCATACTGGTAGATGTATCCTTTCAGAATTGCTGTTAATAACCAGATGTGGGCCCCAGTTATAACCTAGTTCTAAATGTCTCTGACCTTGAGGCAGTCACAACCTAGATGCTACAGCTCAAATCCTAGTTCTCTTTGTCCCAGCAGAAGCCAAGTCTGTCTTGTTTCAGTCACAACTGGGAAACAGCTTAAGAGTCATCCATATACCTGCACAGCTACGGAGGGAAAATATACAGAAGATCCCAAATGAGAGTGAGCTGAGCAGAGAACTGACACTGAATGAGGTCTGGTAGATGGGAAGGAAGTTTAGGAAAAGGAGAGAGAATGCAAAGGATGCACTGTGGTAACAAAAACAGAGAGAAAGGAGGCTGTGTCCAGGCTGCATTTGTACCTGCCAAACATCAAATACGGAACTTGAAGCCTCTCATTTCCCACGTTTCAAACCCTCTCCCAGTCTCCCTCACCTCCCATGCCCCACTGTGAAGCATCTGCAACAGGGCTTCCACAGGTAGCCCCACTTCAGCAGCACTGTTCAGTAGATCAAAGTAGAACATCAAAGAGTTCTAACTCAGGGGGTTTGTGCTGGTTTAAATGTATTTCCGTCATCCACAGACTTTTCTCCCCAAAGAGAGGTATTACACACTTTAGAGAAGGGATCGTGTTTCTTCTAATCTCTATAACATCACCCCAGCATTTAGTAATAGAGAATCAAGAGAATGGACCAAAGAACAGCCCTAAAGTCTTCCTCACAATTTTAGCTTACCACTTCTTGCTTCAGTGCCATCATCTTGATGACTGAGTACCTTCCACAGCCACCTGAGGCAGTCACATCACCCGGCTACATTCCCAAACTTGTCCAATTCCATCTTTAAAGCAGGTGCACTGGTTTTGCCATTGCCCCACTATCATTATCTGACTTGTCTAATGGGAGCCAGAGCACTTGTTTTGCAACTTCATCAAAGGCACAGCTTTGAGCATTCAGCTTGACCACCGATGTCAAGCAGCAGACGATGTCCAACGCTCTGAAGCTGCTCAAGTGTTCAATTACACTCACAGTCAGAACTGCGTGGCTCAGCTGTGTCTGGCTACGGCTGCCCAGTGTTGTTCTAGCGCTTTCTGACTTTACATTGAAGTCATTATCACAGATCTCCTCCTCAAGTCATCTTTTATTCTCCTTTTCAAACAAGATAAAGAGATTAAGAGTCCAAGTCTCTCTTTACATGGCAGGATTGTAAAATCTTTCCTGTAACCCTTTCCCGAGTCCTTTCCAATTTGCCAACATCCTTTTTGAAGTTCACACATCAAAATTTGACACATGTTTCTCCTACTCAACGACAAGCACTCTGCAGCTAATTAGAGCAGTTCTGTTTAGCAGTTTTCCATTTTACAGCTATGCTTTTACCACTCCGTTGCCTTTGGGCTTCACACGCTCTGTCTGTCGATGCTTCATATATACATAAATGCTGGCTTTCCTTCAAACACAGTTCAATTTGTAGGAGATCCTACACAATTCCATTACAACTTCATTCCAAAATGTGGTGTACTTAAGGTTTTCATACGGGGGAGCAGGGGGTGCATGGGATGACACCAACATTTTAAAAAAATACTGTTTTTTTAGAACATTACCTATCATGAGAAAAGAAATGAACGCCACGTGGCCCATTGCCACCCAGACCACCAATGCAATAACTCTGCAACTGGGAAAAGCCTCTGTGCAGTCCACGCTCAGGAGCAGAGGATGCTGCATCAGAGAAGCGTAATCTTGGCTGTGAGGACTTCGAAGACATCAGGTTACAACCCAGGAAAACCCTTTCCCAGCAGGCAGCACAATTCCAGTTGGCTATTACATTCCAATCTTGCAGGGATTACTGGCAACTCTTGCAGGCAACTGCTCAGCTATAAAACATCTGACCTTATTTCACAGGGTGATCACATGTTTTCTGGGCCCCACTTAATAGCTCCAAGAGCAGCCCCGGTTACTGAGGAAATACTGCTGAGCCTCCAGGAACCACAGAACACACAATCATAGAATCGTCTCGGTTGGAAGGGACCTTCCAGATCACTGAGTCCAACCATAAATCTGATAAAAACCATCACTTAACCATGCCACTAAGGGCTACGTCAACCTGTCTTTTGAACCCCTTCAGGGATCATGCTTCAACCCCTTCCCTGGGCAGCCCATTCAATGTTAATAACCCTCTCAGTGTAAAATTTTTTCCTAAAATCCAATCTGAACCTCCCCTGGCACAACTTGAGGCCATTTCCTCTTGTCCTATTGATGTGTGTATCAATCCTATGTATGTTTTTGTTTCCTACAAAGTACATTTTCTCGATACCTTTCAGGAGAACACCTGCACCATCACTCCCACAACCAACCAGACTCACCACAACTGACCACTGCCCAAGGCCAGTCTTGCAGGTTTTATTTTCAGAAGCTTGAAATGCTTTATTAATTGCATTAAATACTTAACGCTACTCACCATGATGCTAAAAAGACTGCTAAAAAAGCAAGGCTTGCAGGAGAGAAGGCATGAGAGGAGGTTAAAAGCAAGCAAGAACTTTAAAGAGACATAGCAATCAGTGACAACAAGAGACTCCAGGTACCCACGTGGCAAGCATTTAACTCCCTACTGTCCCCTGACTCATGGTATTTTTCCTGCTCTCCCACTGAAGACAGTAAAACAGCATTAAAAAAAAAAAAAAAAAATCAACAACTTTTCTACATTTACACAAGTGCAACAGTGAAAAACAACGAAAGCAGCTTGGCATTTTTATAAGACAGTTCAAATAAAAATTAATGGCACATGTAATAATAATTCCAAGCGTATTTTGATTCCATTTCTATCCAACTAAGAGACAATTTTTGGTGCGTTTGGTTTTATTGCTCTGTCTATATGCAGCAAAGTAAAAATTCTGCACATGGGAAAATAAATAAATGGCTATATGACTGGTTGACAGCAAGATTTGTCGAGCTAATTAGTTCAATGAATAGGAAAGACACTCAAAACTAACAGCTCATCAAATAGTTCTTCATACAAGAGATAGCTGTCACCCTGCCTATGCTGAATAAAGATTTTTACTGTCTTTAGGAGATCAATGCCAACAGAAGCAAATAAAAACACATCAAAACAACACTAAGAAACCCCAACCCCCCCAAAACTCCAGCCCCAGAAGGCGGTGCAGTGCCCCAGGCTGCCCTCACTGGATAAGAGGCTGTTGGAGATAACCAAGCCAAGAACTACCTCTGTCCTAGCCAAGAAGGATCAACCAAAGCTACTGCTGCACCTTAAATTCTGTAAGAAAAATAAATACTCTTCTTGACTCTAGTCTGGGGCTGAAGACCATCATTTTGGGTAGTCAGTGTGCCATGTGGATTGTAGCACACAGTTATTACAGCCCAAATGAAAGAACCACTAGGAAAAGGAATAATTAGCTCAGCCCCTTTGCTCCTGGTATGTCCTGAAGGGCTTCAAGTGTGGTACAGCCCCATTGGATTCTGTAACTAAAGGTGTCTCTGTGGGAGGCCCTGGATGTATTTCCGCAGAAAACACACATTAAAGTACAGGGGCATCTACCTTTCAGCTCACTTATCCATATGTGCAACTATGGCTGCAGGAGAAAGCAGAATTCAGTGCAGTTCACCCCTTCCAGCCAGCCCAGCATCACCGAGAGCCTGGGAGGGCTGTGTGGGGCTGAACAAAGCCAGCACCCGGGCACCAGCGACACCTGCAGGGACTCCCAGCACTCATGTGCCAGACCTGTTTGAAGACTCAGGACCTCAAAAACAAAGCTCAGCCCCTCAGCAACAGATCTGGGCCTGTGATGCATCAGGCCATGTTTCCCAGTGCTGCTCCTACCCGCCATGGCCAGAGGCGGTGGCTCCTTAAAGGGGTTGGAAAAACTTCTCACCTGCCTCTGTGATAAAAATCCACATTCCTACCACCTGAGCAGGTGCCACTGAAATAAAACTGCAAATATACAATGCAAAAACCCTTGAGATTGGTTCAGGGTTCACCAAACCTCCTGTGCTGTTCCGGGGGGCCTGCAGCCAGGGGATATCCTCAGGACATTGTCGCCATTCTGAGCGCCACGTTCCTTCCCTGTGTGCAAAGACCTCTGTCTACTCCAGATTCCACTGGAGGAGGAAAACACAGTATTTATCTGTTTGCAAATTTACTCATGCAACAGCATGTAAACTAAGCCCAGCCTTCATTACTATTGAAGAGTTCAAACAGCCACATGGAGAGGGACTCTTGATCAGGAAGGGGAGCCATAGGATGAGGGGGAAGGGTTTGACTCTGAAAGAGGGGAGATGGAGATGAGATCTGGGGAAGAACTTCTTTGGTGTGAGGGTGGTGAGACCCTGGCCCAGGTTGCCCAGAGAAGCTGGGGCTGCCCCATCCCTGGAGGGGTTCAAGGCCTGGATGAACAAGGCTTAGAGCCTGGACCACCACATGGTCTGGTGGGAGGTGTCCCTGCCCAGGGCAGGGGGTGGCAGTGGATGAGCCTTAACATCCCTTCCAACCCAAACCAATCTCTGATCACATGAAGGCAGCTGCCAGGCAGTCTGCAAACCAGAGGGTTTCAAATTTCCCTAAAATCCCGTAAGAACTGCTTGTTCTCCTGCTGTACATTAAGTCCTTTCTTGCGTGGTTCTCTGTTATTGACGTACTCTGTTGAAAATGATGATTGATTGGGAGGACGGAACAAACTCCCAAAGTGAGCTCATGGCTTGGTAGAAGTGGCAGCTCCGCGTGTAGACATCTGAGGGCACCCCCACGTCCGTGAGAGTTGGCTAGAAAAGCACTGCTACAGCAAACACAAACAGGGTAAAGCAAGTGCTTTTGTATCAGAGGGACCCCATGGAATAACGTGCTGTAGATTAAGTGAACAATTGTATTTTGAACTAATAACAGATTCCATGATAAAAATCAACAGTGTTCTAGGAGGGATACTGATAACACTGTATTTCATCTGGGTTTGAAGACCACGTGTTATCACGTTATGCAATCCCCTTCTCTAAAATATTAGATTTTCTGGGATAGTTTTATTCCCTTGGGAGAACCTGTATGAAATACGTAATTATGAGAGACAAACCAGATTACAAGAAGTTGTTCTGGGCAGAGCAGTTAGTTATAGTTAGCAAAACAAAAGAAAGTAATCCTCTCTCCATATCTCATACTTCTTGATGCAGAAGAGAAAATAACATCCTAAGTTAATAACAAATACCAAAAGAAGTAGGGAAAGTAAGCAATGAGCATGAAGGTAAAAGCAAAGACCCTACATCTCCTTCTAGTAGCTGAGCAGAACAGAGAGGAGAACAAGGATGACGTTTAGAAGCGGCTGATGGGAGGGAATCACACACCGGGGCACCAAAGCAACTCCCACAGAAGGACCCTAAGAGCTACTTTATGTCTGGGCACAAATGAGCCTGCCACATCCCTAGCAGCTCCTGCCAACTAATGGCAGCAAAACTGCCCCCGTTACAGGGAAATGGAATAATGTTAAATAGCCCAAAGTAATTCAGGGCTTACACAGTTTTGTTATTGACATTCAAGTAAACCATCAGCTCCTCTGGTGAGCAGTATTTCTAATTGATTTGAAATTGTGATATACCCATTATTCAATCAACTCAGTTTTGCAAACTAAATTGATATCTGAAACCATTCCAAGGGATATAATGAGAACGTAGTAGCTACATGTTTAAAAGAGAAGAAAAAGTAAACCATCTGCTTGCTTTTGTATCGTAATCTAAAACATATCCTTGCCATCTCTTTTGATTTTGCCACTGTACTCCTTTGAAGAACAACACAGAAGAAAAGTGCTTAGGCTATAGCTGGCTTTCATCATACTCCCCAAATCTTAGTCCTCTTTTACAGCTAATCATTACAATTCTATTCATCTTTTTATGCCTATAATCCAGAGTTTCAAGCACTCTCTTGAATATAAAGACCATTTGGGACAAACATAAATTGATGAAACATTGGCCTTGTCTTCTAAGCATTTCAAAACGATGACACACATTTCAGTACTCAAATTTTTCTAGAACTGAGGCACACCAGTGAATAACGCAGAACTGAGTAAACTCACATCTGATCATCTATATGTAATTTCACTTTTTAAAATCACTTTGTCAAATCTTGCCAGGCTTCCTTAATAACAAAGCAGGACAAGAGGCGGATTTCCACTGACTCTTAAAAACATGGTACAAAAAACATTCAGCGTAGTGTCTATCTTAACTCTTCTAGTGCTCACCCTGCCCCCCCCGAGTTCAATAGCTCTTCTCAGGTACACCAAGGTGACCAGCATGAAAAAAGTCCACGTTCACAACTAATATCATTCATGACAAATTGTTTCTACCATGCTCACCGTCTCATACTGAATTCTTGAGTGTTCAAAGGAGACCACGGCCACTGCTGGAACTGTAATTAAGGTTCACTGAGTTGCTACTTTCATTATCAAGCACAATATCCAAGGTTTATTAAGTCAGCGGTTCCAATTGCACAGGGCTGAAATGTGACATTCAAGTTATCAGCAGAGACAAAGTTTGTGCTTATCTGTTTATCAACAGCACAGTTTAAAACCCCTCAGCTGTTGCTGAATCAGAGATCTAAAAAGCATGGCCTGCATCCTCTTCTTCATCTGTTTAGGAATTATATGCTCCAAACACCAAGTCTTCCTCTGGGGGAAGCAAGCACAGATGTGTTTCAGTGAAGGCATTAGAAACACCTCCTGTTCAACAAACTTGGTGCTTATTCCCATCGCTCCTTGTTTACTCACACTGTTTTGACACAACCATGCCAAAATTAAGCAGACTGGTAATTCAGAGTGCACAACCTTCATGACCTGATTGTATCAGGAGCTTAAAACAAGGCCTATAAGCCATATAAGCCTATAAGCCATACTGTACATCTTTCCAGGGAGCTCACAGGGTAAGCTGGGAGAGAAGGTCCCCGTGTGTCTGATGGCCACGTGGCTGAAGGCTGGGTCCCAGAGCAAGAGACAGGGCCAGGGCAGCCTCTGACCACTCTTCTGCCCCCACGCAGAGGGATTTATCTCACTCATCAGCCAGCATCAGACCCAGTTTGCATCTAGTGTTCCAGAGGACAACATATTTAGGATGGAAACAGACAACTTTCTATTGCTTTTCCCCTTCATCTCAGAGCTAGGAGACAACATTATGAAGAAGAAAACATGTAAGTTTGACAAGTAACATGCATAAAATCAGGTAACAGTGCTAAACACAATACATGTATGTGCAAAACCAGAAAATTCATCTGCAGAATGGTAATTGAGACTTGGTATCTCAACTATCAATCTTTCTTCTGGACACAAAACCCACCACTATACCAGAGCAATTGGGTTATTGTCCATGTAAGAGAAACTCTAAATGACAAAGCAACTGGTGTGATGTACTGAACTGTCTGGATCCAGCTCAGGTTTAGCTCCACAGTCTGTTCTTAGTACAGAAAAGGAATTAAATTTCATCCTGTATGAGAAACAGCACAAGTAACCAAAATGAAACACTGGGGGAAATATCTCCTAATTTTTTTCACCAAAACTATTCATATAAAGAAAAAAATAAAAGAACACCTAAAGTGTTTTTTGCATCACCAAGCAACACTGAATTCAACCTGGGTTCCTAAGAACTGGAATTTTCAAAGCTGTGTATGTAGGTCAGATATGCAAGCCCCACAGAAATGCAACAACTTGGCCAGGTTATTTCTGAAACACCTACCTGGAAAGAAGACAAATTCTTCGAGAGTTAAAATCAACAGAGACCTTTCCACTTGGGATGAAACACCAGCTGAGAGCTGACAACTTTCATCTTGTCAGGTGTCAGAGTCCTGGCCTCTGCAAAAAGGTGAAGTTCAGAATTCTCCTGCACAAAAGAGAAAATGAATTCCATTCTCAGTGACGATAATGAAACCTCTGGCCCTGAAAATGCTTCTTTCTCTGCTGCTCTGAACATTCAGCGATACCACCTTGTCTCCATGGGGTCTTAGTGGCAGAAAAGGCCAGCACTCACAACATGGTCTGTGTCTGGCCCCAGAAGCAAGCAGGCTGGGGCTATCTTGAAAAAACATCCAGGGGTTACTTTATACAGCTGCCTATACCTTGCTTTAGAGAAAAAGGGCAGCACAAGAGCCTGACCATACCACTGTAACAGCCTTTCTGCGCTGGAGCAGTTGGATAGAGATCAGGACTGAAGCTAGGGCTGGGTAAATGCAATGTGTGTAAAAGGCAGTGGTGTGGCTTGTGCACGAGTGCAGTGGAGGCAAGTCTGATGTACACACTGCAGAGCTGTGAGAAGGCAATCGCTGCAATTACTATGCATTTTTTGTCAGGAAGTCACCAAACGCATTCAACACCGTGTGCCAACAGACAGAGATGTTGCTGACATTCTGGCTCATGTGTGAGAATGGAAGAAAGAAAGAACCTGATGAAAACACTGCGCCCTGTATCTTTCTATGGCTTACTTACAGAGGCAGCACTTACTACTTTGGAGTAAGCTTCTTCATCTAATAATATTCTGGTTTTAAGATTTTAGTATGGAGTAATTCCTCTGACATGTCACAGCCCAAAGGATCCACAAGGGATTAAGGAAAATCTTGTGCAGTGAGAAAGAGTGAAAAAATCATTAGTGAAACATTTCAAGGAGAAAAAAGTCCAGCCTTGGTAGTAACAATCTTAATGTAAGAAGACCAGTAATACTGCTGGGATAAGCAGCGTCTGTGCCCATCATCTACTTCCAATGTGACTTTCAATCTTCAGTTTTTCTTCCATACTGGTGAGAATTCAGAGTGTCTTCTCTCAAGCCAATCCAATTATAACAGTAAAAAAAGAGAATGAAATACTCAAATTCACGGATTTGATTCTCCCTCCTGCGTTATGACACCTTCTTTTGCTTTAGTCCTGGTTGTGAAAGTAAACAATGCTGAAACATGTCAGAATTGGGAAGACGAGCAGAGAACTTGTTAAACTGTCTTCAGTGTGTTATGTGATGTTCAATATTGATTTTGATTCCACTCAACTTCTATTAGAGTTATCTGTTCTACCCAGCTGCCAAATATACCTGCTCAGTAATGTGTCCAAAATCATTAACAGTTTTGTTTTAATAATATTTCATTTTAAAGTTTAATTTTATCCACACATTAGCTTCATATTACTTATGCAAATAAAAGCTTTATAGCTATATTAGCAATAATTCATTATCATTCCCTACCGGCTTAGTGAAGGAGTTTGTAACTTTGGAATATATCCAGAGCTTTTAATTGAAGATACTAAGGGAAGCCTACATTTAGTTAGAATCATTTGCACATACAAATTAAATATGATTAGCATAAGTCTCTAAAACTCTTCCCAGACTCAAAAATAGATTGTGACTTTTCCTGGAGTCCTAGCTGAAGGATGGTGTATTAAGGAAGAATCCAATGAGCATCCTGGGGAAGGAGGCTGTGACTCGCTGCTGACATCCCAGACAGGAGAGGGATCTGTTCATTGAGAGTTACTCTGCTCCATTGACACTGCCACAGCAGGGGTGACACTCGTCCCCTCCTCACTTCTCTACCCCACAGCAACCCTAACCAGAGGGCGAGGAGAGCTGTGGCTCTGCGCAGGGTGATTTCCCTTCAGGGACACAGACCGGGCAGTGAGTGGTGACAGGGAAGGAAGGCAATGTCAATACTGCATGGGCAGATGCAAAACCAGGTGGTACATTTTAGTTGCTGAGACAGAGGGCATATGGCTTGGTGCAACTTCACTCTTGTCTGCTGCTTTACATCTTCACAACTAGCCCCATGTAGGAACATATAATGGCTAAAGACTGCAAATATATGGAACTGATAATAGTTAACTACCTCTTAGGTATTGCCACAGGTCTACAGGTCTGAGTCTCCCAAGTTCCAGTGTTTCCATCTCCACTTCAAAGGTTGAGGACTGGACTCTAAATATCTGAAAAACATGGAGGGTACTTCTTTGTTTGTGCTCTAAATGAGCTCTTATTGGATTAGGAACTGACTCTTGTCTACTTTATTACATCCCAAGTCGCACAAGGGCTGTGGGTATCTTCCCCATCTCCTACAGAAGAAGATGTTTTAATTAGCCAATTATATTAGTAAAAAGCAATCTAATTTCCAGGCCAAACAATAGCGTGGCACAGATATTAAAATCAAATTAGCAAGACATACCAGTGTTTTCCTTCAGCGTGCAAAACCGACCTCCTGCACAGATAATTAGCATTATGTCTGCATGGTGATCTGTGGCAGTGGAAAAAACACAAACATGGTGAGTAATGAAGATGGTAACAGGTATCAGGATCTCCCTCTGCTGTCTCTCCCCAGCTTTTCCCCTTTTAATTTAGTTTATTAGTAATCACGGTCTGTTCTTTAAATGTACGCTTTAGAAAACAAAGGGCAGTATTTGCAAACAAGTAGCAGCGCTGATTCCAGTAAAGGAGAGGAGAGCTTCACGTGATTCCAGAAGATTCCTTTCTCTGCTCACCTCAGACTTCCTGCACGGCACCAGCAAAGCCACACCATTTCCCTGCAGCTCTGCTGCACGAGGACCAATGTTTTCCCACCTCTTTCCTCCTTCTATTTCAAGCAAGTATTGGGAGACAGAAGATGCCTCACTACATACAAGGCAGAGCAGTCAACCCCCAGGCACTTGCAGCTTCTTATGGTGAGGCACAAAAACTCCAGTAATGGAACCTTTGACTCTGGTGGGAGAAACAAAGCTTTCCTTATAAAATACACATATTAAAAAAGAAGAAGGGGGAGAGAAGGTATAGATCTTACAGCTTCAACTCCATTTGGACAGTTTAAGCCAAAGCAGAGAATTAAAATGTTTGATCCAGGATGATGGGTGCTTTTGACTGCCAGCTAGTGAGAGCTGAAAGGAATCTTTTACATTGTGCCTGGAAACCACCTTCTGAGATGGAAACCACATTTATTTGGGAATTAAAAAAACCCCAACCTTTAAAAAACAACTAGCTGATTCAAAAACGTGTGTTCCCACCTGTCCCCCAAAAGAGAACAGCAGCCTGCCCTTGGCCACCGCGACAGCAGCCAGGCACAAACAGAGCCTCTGAGATGCAGCAGGGATTTGTCTGAGTAAGACATTTATCCCTCAAAGGCCAGAGCAGCGAGCGCCCGGCTCAGCAAAGCCAACAGATCAATTCTTCTTAACCTCTGAACTCTGAATCCTTATTACAACCTTTCGCAAGTTCCGAGGTGTAAAACCAGCCCTAAACAAACCAAAGTCCGCCGTATGGGAAAGGTGTAAGAAACTAGTCAAGGGACCAGCCGTGCAGGGCTGTCACCTGCCCCCCCTGGGATGCAGAGCACCCAGTGCTGCAGTACCATGACCTGCATTAGCCTCAGCCCCAGAGCAGAGTCTGGCCTGGGAGTCACTGCTCCGGAACAGCGTGTGATGGCCCAGGAACACCCCACACCCCTACAGACAGCTCTAACCTCTCTAACCTCTTAATTTCTCTACGTAAAATGGTAGCTCTTAAAGGTGCAGGACATCCACAACCTGAACCCAAATTTAATCTGTTACAAATTAGTGTAGGAGAGGGCTGAGAGGACTACAGGGATAACTGCTGCTTCCCTGGGTGTTGATGCATGGCTTGTTTCCAGCTGTATTTATTGTACCACTGCATGGAAACTCCAGGAGTTTCAATCAAGAAGACAAATGAAATAGAAAATACTGCAGCACTGTTTTGATTTCCATCCACTCTCAGTGTTGCTAGTTACTCTTCTGAAATTAATATTTTATTTTGTTTGAAGGAGCATAAGGTCCTTTCATAATTTTTGGATCCAGAATTCTTTCCCCCCAACTACTCCACCCAGTGTGCTGCTTCCCCGCTACCCCAAAAGAAACAGTAGGATCATGCATTCATGCACTAGATGAAACCACACCTTCCATCAGCTAAAAAAATTTTTAGAACAACCAGTATTCAAACCTGTGACCCCAGGGCTTGCTGCACCTGCTCCTGCTAAACAGTTACCATCACTATTTTCTTAATTGGCAGCATCCAAAGAGGGATTAATATCAGTCTCTTACCAAGACCATAGCTTTTTTTGTATCCTCAGAAAGCACTTCGGTATGTCATTCCTTCTGCCATTTGCTACAGTAATTAAGATATTGTGAAATTACAGTTCAGTAATGGTGCAGAATTTCATGCAGGGGGGGCTGCCTGTCACCTTCCCTTCAACTGCGTGACATGATTTCTTCAATCACCCACCCAGGATCCTCCTCCATTCCACAAGGTGATCCTACCTTTTGCTGCATTTTCATTCTTGTCATCTCTGCCCCTCCCTCGAGTCAAAACAGAGCCACAGATATCAAGACTGGGTTTACAGTCACCTAAATGAATCCTTACACCACGACATGCTGAGAGAAGTCCAGAGAGGGAGTAATGATTTGTCACTGTGTTGGTTTCTTGTTCCTGATGTAATGGAATCGCTTTCGAGGGCATTACAGGTGGGTATTGCCAACATTCCGATACATACAGATTTCCCAGCCCAGCAGCTGGAAGGCTCGTGGATCCTCGCACACATCCCCCTGCAAGGGCTGGGACAACTAGCACCACAAACCACACTGACCACCAGCCTTGACCCCTTCGCTGCCTACCCCTACAGCACCTCCAGCCACCAGCAGAGAGGGTGGCTCGAGCCACAGCACACCGTTACGGAGTTCAGCCACCGCTTCCACCACAACCACCATGCGATGGATCACGGGCAGCACTGCTGGGCTCTGGGGAAGAGCCACTCAACCATCCTTCAGGTGGGGACTCCAGCCAAGATCCAACCATCACACTCGGCAGCATCTCTGCAGCAAACAGGAACGTTCCTGTCACCTTGGGCTAACCAGCCCAGGTGATTATCACAGGGAAGGCTCTAATACAGGTTGCAAATGTCCATGGCACTGGGAAATTACTTGGGAACTTTGTGTTTAGCCATCACACTTCTCACTGTGTGGGACCAGTGGCAAAGAGGTACAGAAAAAGTGACTTGGGTGATTGTGGGCTTCTGCAACCCAGTGTGGAACTGGGACAGGAACATAGAGACAAACAGCACAGTAGAGCACACCACTCAGGATCCAGTCAGGAACGCTCTGCAATCTAAGTTCTAGCGCTGTGATTTCAGAAGGAGCTTCCCTCCCCCAATGTTTAGCTATAAAGTGTTTGAGTAAAGAATGCTAAATTACATGCAAGTCACATTAAGAACAATCAGTTTCATGTAATAAGGAATCTAATAGTTCATAAATGAGATGCAAATTCATTTTTACGGGTGCACTATAATAAGCCAATTATTTCAGAGCTCTTCAATTATGCAGTTTCAAAAAGCTGAATTGCTTTAAAAAATTTTTTTAAGAAGCTTTAAGTTGTTCCATAGCTTACAGGAAAAGAAAATATATCTGCCTTGCAAGCAACATAAAAAACAAAAAAAACAAAGCCAAAGCCCAGCCCCCCTCCCCAGTCATCGTTCCAAGACACAAGCAGAAGCAATACAAACACAAAAGAATAATTTCCTTTCTGGAAAAAGAAACAATGCTGAGGTGTTCTTCCTGAACCCACCCACACTCTTGTTCTTCCAAGAAAATGGGGACAGGAGAATGTAATTGTCATTTTGGTTAAAAAAACCCCAATAACAACAACTGATTGAAAAGATTATGCAAAGGCAAAACCAGTCTCATTTCTGCACTTTGTACAAAAAAGTGAAACATTAGCAAGAACCAGCCCGATCCTCTATGGCCTGACCCCGAGCCTTAATGTTTTTTCAAAGTCAAGCCCCATTTGGAGAAATTTTGCAAAACGAAAGCAAAGCCATGGCCTTCACACGGTGAGACACTTTCACTGAAATCTTCATTTCTTCAGTTTCATTGTTGATGATGACTTACAAGGAAACAAAAGCAAAACCAGTCCTGAAACGAAGATTGCATGATGGAGCAAACCTCTCTTTACGGTTTTACGCCTGTTTTTGCAGCGTCGCTCCATTCAGTGCTGTTCTCCAGGGCACTACTCAGCCCTAGCAGCTGCTGAGACATAGCCTGCTTTTGGTGTGTCATTTTTAACTGGGACAACACAGTTAGAATTCTATATCGGCAATTCCTAGCTCTAATGCAACCCTTCCTCATTCACAGAGCCACAAAACACTTTACAGGGGTGGATGACAAAGAAATTGAAAAATCAATGCCATTTAGGTCTTGGCCGCACAACAATAATGAACTTAGTCTTAATATGACTATAATGTGCAACGCCAGCCTCCATTTCTGCTACTCACCATCCTTCTTTATGCTGTTATTATTACTCATATCGTGGCCTCAAGAACACGGAATTTCAAAAATCTGTTAATACAGAACTCAGACACTGTCCCAGCAAGGTTATAAAGTGCTGGACTCCTGCTTGATCCTCCTCGTTACCATTTAACCTTTTTCCACACAGAAAACATACAAACATTAACTGAGGAAAGAACTTCCCTTTCTAAATAATGAACAGTTGAATTTTCCAGCCTTCGCTTCCGAAGTGTTTGGACCAAGTGAGATGTCCAGACTAAAGGAAAAGGACTATGAGGAATGGTAATTGCAATGTAGCATAATCTGTCCCTCTTCCCCAGATGGCTGACAGGCCAGGTACGCATGGCGCCATCTGTGTGTCCTGGATTTCTGAGGCCTGCCTTCCTAAGGCCTATCTTCCTCCTAAAGCCTACCTTCCCAAGGCCCACCATTTTCCTCAGGCCCGCCTTCCCAAGGCCTGCCATTTTCTTCAGGCCCACCTTCCCCCTCAGGCCTGCCTTCCGGTTCCACACTCTTCCTCACCACTTGCCCTCCTGTGGCAAAGGCAATACTGGGATCCACTGGCCCAAATACCCTGGAAACACCTTCTGCTGCCCCATAGCTATTCAGAGCTTCCAGTGTAGCCTCTCTCAGGGACGCCGTGACAGGAAAGCAAGAAATACATCCAGGAGAGTTCAGCCAGGATTCATATAGAGAAGCCACATCCTAGGCTGAACCCATTCTTGCTGCTGCAAAACCGACACAAGCCATTAGGCATTAGGGGCTCGTCTTTTCAGATCTGGAACAGAAGTAGCAGTCATGAAATCTGTGCTGTGCAACTGCTCTCCAATTGTATTTGTTTTTGAAGCCTGCTACTTCCATGTCAGAATTCAAGTAGGGTTAATGTGTTTTAAGCACACCAGCCAGTTGAGTAAAGATACAGCCTCTGCTTCGGTATCTTGTCTTAATAAAACTTTACCACTAAAACTGTTACAGGGGGTTTTCTACCATCCCAGAGATCTCTTTGAAGCCCTACAGAGCTACAGGATGCTGAAAAGCAGGAAAACTTCTAACATTTCCCTCGTCTCCAAGCCCTTTCAGAGCCTTTCCCAGGTTTACTCCCAGGCCTGGCTGAGTGAGGCTCAGTCCGACGGCTCAACCTGGGCACAACATCCCCTCAGATCAAGTTTCTGTGAAGCAGCAAAAGAGGAAATGAAGATCAACTATAGCACAGCCTTCTACACTCTTTAAATTTTCTAGAGGTGATACAACATTGCCATCCAGATTTAGAATTAAATGTTTAGTTCTAAACATGCTTTTTGATCAAGGCTTAGAAGAAGTTATATCAGAGTTTGAACACATTCCTATCTAACTCCATATGTATAGTTTGAAAAACATCCTCATTTTAAGAAAGGCCATACTAAAAAAACCAAAAATATGAAGAAATGTTGTGAAGCGTCTAATGTCTGGATCACGACTTCATGACTTGAGAATGCAGGAGGCTTGGAGGTAGCTTTTCAGAAAGACATGACTTAGCAGAGCTGTCCTGACAGCAGTGTCTGAATCCACAGCCACTTGACCTTCTGGGACAGAGTAATTTTAATAGTATTCTGGCCTTATAATGCTGTAAACTATATTGTGAATACATACATCAGTCTTGGGTAAGAAGCTTAATAATAAATTAGGCTTTGGTTTTTTTCCTTTGGCCAAAAGGCATTGCAAGCCATAGCTTTATTTACAAAAGGTTAAACATTCCTTTAATTGGATTGCTGGCATTTAAGTGTGCGGCAGAATATCCTTCAGCGGTGCCCCTTTTATTTGTGACTGGAGAAGTGCCTAGAGAAATGCCAAGGGAAGATTTCATTTTAATAAAAAAGAGAAGCTTAAGATCCCTTTGGAGGCTTATGTTACATCTCAAAAATACCATGAACTAATGAATTTAATCTAAAAGGTCCCCAACCACAGGACCGAAGAGAAATTGCAACACTGGCAGAACTCGACCACGCTGACTTTCTGCGCATGTTAACAGCTGTATCTTGATGCTTTTACATTCTGTTATGAATACAAATACACACATCTCAACTTTTTAGTCATTTAAAAGAGGTTTTAAAATGAGAAATAAGGTTGCCCTACAGCATCCTAAAGACACTTCAAAGAACCACTCGTGTCAGAGAGCTGCATGTAAATAGAGCAAAGGGAAATCCACAACCCCTCCTCCCCTGAGTCAGTGCTTTGGAAAAAATTACACGCTAAAAATTGTACAGCCTGGAAGAAAAATAGCCCCTTGTTGGCTCATACTGGGGTCAAGCTGAGGACCCAATTCTGTACGGTGCTGGGAGCCTGCAGTACTACTGGGCTGAGTTATTATTTCACAGTTATTATACACACAGTATGGAAGTCTCCTGGGAGAGTGGCTAATGTACACTTTGCCTCCCTAGAAAGTATGGTGGGAATTTATGAGGAAAGAAAATAGGGTCTATAAATTACACAAAGGACCTTTAAGTGGAGGTATAGGTTTCATTACTGGAGCATGTTACTGGATGGTCAAAATTAAAAACAGCTTCTAGAAAGTGGATTGCATTTAACTTTCCATTTGGGGAAAAAGAAAAAAAGAAACTATTTCAAACACAGCCTCAATTAACTGGACAAGGTAAAGTATGATGTCAAGTTTGCATTGACACAGTAAGTGACCAACATGTAAGTTACCATCCTTCAGGTACCTCTACTTTAACATTTCATTTTGCTTTCTAAAATGTGATAATTAGAACATTACCGTAATGTTACAATGGATTTAAGAGCCTGAATCTACCTACTTTACTAATACCTTTGAGAGTATGAGTCTCTAATGCTTATGCAGAGATTGAGCTCTGACACACGGCAGCTGAAGAGCTAGAGGAGAAGAGGTACCACTGGAGAACGTGAGCAAGGAAAATCCTACTCCAAGATTGTCCTAACTCTGCTGGGAAAAAGTGCAGCAGCCACTTCCCCACCTACAGACCATTCCAAAGCCCAGCGCTCATCAAATCTCCCATCCCATCACACCCACCTTGAGAAGGAGAACTCTCTAGAGCCGGTCTCCCCCTGCTGTACGTACAGTCTGAAGGATTTCAACATAAAGAACCACGGTATTTGAGGAATTCCAGCTCTCCCCTCACCAGACACCCATGTTCCCAAGAAGCACCAAACAATCCAGGAGGAGCTTCCCTATCTTAGAGACTTCCAATGTTGCTTTACTGTTTAAAATTGCAGCTCCCAGTGCTTACCCGTGACACTCCCATTTAATGCAAAAGGGAGCATTACTCCTTTCTGGTGGTACAGAAAAGATGGGGAAATAACTATGAATACTCTAATAATCCAGAAACTAGAAAGCATATCAAAAGAATGCACAGCTGCATTAAAGCAAGAGTTGATTATTTTCAAGTCACTAAGACAATTTTGATATATTTGCGGTTGGCAAGCTTGAATTTCCCAATTCTCTCAGCATGCTTGAAGAGAGGAATTCTTGCCAGACCCAAAAAAAAACAAGATGCACGTTTCTTTCCACCACAGACCTTCAAACAGAGCTGGTGGCACTCAGATCTTCTTGGAGTGGAAGAATCCATATTCAATCAGAATGCTTCACATTCATGTGCCTATTCTGGCACACTGCTGCCTGGAAAGAGTTACAGAAAGGAAACAAGTATTTCAATTTTTAAAAATTTGGAATGGTGTTTCACTCCAAAATCATGGAATTGTCAGAGCTAGAAGGGACCTCTAGAGCTCAGCCAGTCCAACTCCCCTGCTAAAGCAGGGTTGCCCAGGGCACATCACTCAGGGCTGCATCCAGGTGGGGTTTGGAGGTCTCCAGAGAAGGGGACTCCACACCCTCCCTGGGCACCCTCTGCCAGGGCTCTGACACCCTCACCCCAAACAAGTTTCTCCTCATATTCCAGTGGAACTTCCCCTGTTCCAGCTTGTGCCTGTTGCCCCTCATCCTGTCACTGGGAACCACTGGAAAGGTCAATTGCTTTTAATTCTGGATACCAATATTTAGAATTAATCAAGAGAAAAAGAACACGTCTCATGTAAAGTTAGGCAAAGCATTCTTTCAACCTCAGAAATAATTTTTCCCCTTTATTATTTTGTTCTCTTGGTCATTCTAAATCAACCCTTCCAGTTTGATCTAAAATGGAAACAAATCTTTAACAAGACACTTGTGCAGGGTCTCCTCCTGCCCAGCTGTAATTCCACATGGCAATGGCATCTTCCTTCTTGTAAGACAAAGTCAGGGAGGGGGAAAAAAAGAGCCCTGGCAATATCAGCTTCAGTTTCTTCTGTTCTGCAGCCACGTATTTGTCCTTTGAGCCATGATTATTTGACTCCAGTCACCACACTCTGTACTGGATTTTTACATTTAATGAGGTTGCAGGCTGCTGCTTTTCACTATTATCCTGAATCAAGTTTTATTGATCACTGGGATGCAGCTTCAATGGAGAGAACATTACAAACAAATGGAAAAGCTGCCCAGAAGCTACTGGGCAGCTTTTTGTGCCATGGGAAAAAAAAACCCAACACCCAATGTTAAAAAATAATGTCATTGCCTCTCCCATTCAATCCTTGGCACATTCCTTGCTGTGAACTCCCAAAAGAGATTCTGATGACCCTGCACTATGGTGTATCCCTGCGATCCTGTGGAAATGCGCTTGATGTGGGAGCCTGACCATGCCCAGATGCAGACGCTGAGCCAAGAGCTGAAGGCAGGAGCATCACTCAGCCTCAGTGTGATGTGGGCAGGTATAAAATGTGTTCTCGTGTGTAGCCTCTGCCCCTCCAACAGAAGGAAATCTGCAGGAGGCTGAAGGGAGGGTTGGTGAAACACAAAGGTTATTGACCTTGGGGTTATCTGTAACCAACTCGAACACCCAGGAGTTAATGGCATAGAAATCACCTGCCCAGGTACTGTCATAGGTAACACACTTGCAGAATATTAACAAATTCAAAAAAGTGACCAGTTACTCTCATTAAAGGGGATTAAATTTAAATGTATTTAGCATTCTAAATTAAAATCCATTGTTAGAAATTAAATGAGCTAAATTATAAATGGCATGAATGGCAGTGTATGTACTCTCAAGGTAATGCTAGAACAGAAAATAAGAGAATTGGGGAATTTAAGATACACAAAATAGTGGTGCCTGAGGGACTGAGCTAATTAGAAAAATCTCTCCTAGTTCTTAAATGTTCATTATTATTTAGAAAGGATGTTTGAATGAAAGCAGGGTGACAGCAGTGACCCAGACTGACACATGCATTTCCATGAACGGTGTTGTGAAAGGAAATGAGTTTGTCTGGAAGCCCGGATCCCATCAAACACTGCAACCTGGGAAGGTACAGGCTCTAACTCTTATTATCACACCATTCTTCAAACTCTTCCCGATCTTTTGTAGGTATAAATTGCAATTTCCCAAGACAGTTCAAAGTAACGAAAGAGCTACTGCTATTCCACCTCCACCACTTTCAACTCATCTCTTTATTGTTGAGGATTACTTTTGCCATGGGATATTCTGTGTCTTGTAAAAACATCCTTCAAAGAAAGCATGATTGAGCTCTTGATTTCTTGATCATAAAATTCCCCGCTGTATTGCATAAGATGAATGACTAACTGTTTTCTATGAAGAACAAACACGTAACTAAGGGTTGTCTGCACAGGGTGGAAAAAAAATTTCCTTAATTTCATGTAATTTATGTCTCTCTCATGCCACCAAGGAAATGGATCTATCCCTGTGCACCTCAGTAGAGCTAGACAATGAATAATCAAGAAAAGAAAAATGTAACACTGAATTTCTCCTTCATACAATTACAATGATCTAAACAGGCTACTCATATCTGTGCAGTTCAGAATGGCCAAGGAAGACAGAAGATAAAGTAGCCAGGTTTACACAAACCGTCTCTACCACAAATTTAAGCACACACTATAAGTGTATCAAAATCTGTATCATCACCTTCAGGGGGCTGGAGCACAAGTCTTGTGAGGAGCGGCTGGGGGTGTTCAGCCTGGAGAAAAGGGGACTGAGGGGAGACCTTCTCACTCTCTACAGCTCCCTGAAAGGAGGGTGTAGCCAGGGGGTGTCTGTCTCTTCTCCCAAGGAACAGGTGATGGTGATGGGACAAGAGGAAATGGCCTCAAGTTGCACCAGGGCAGGTTCAGATTAGATATCAGGAAAAATTTTTACACTGAAAGGGTCATTAATCCTTGGAATGGTCTGCCCAGAGAAGGGGTTGAGGCTCCCCTGGAGCTATCTAAAAGCCAGGCTGACATAGTGCTTAGAGACATGGTTTAGTGATGGGTTTTATCAGAGTTAGGTTGATGGTTGGACTTGATGATCTTAAAGGTCCCTTACAACCTAGACAATTCTATGATTATTTCATCCACTTCCAGTCCCTTTCTTAAGCTTCTGGTTGTTATTCTGAAGAGAAGAAAAACCTTTTATTCTGTATTGCTTGCAGATGGTAGATACTCTGTGTTCCTTCCTACGACTGTGTTGAGAGGTGACGATGGTACCCAAAGAGGGATGAAGAGGAACTGGGTGATGCTGGTGGTGTTCTCACACTTCAGACAGCAGCTTACAGGGACATGCTCAGCTTGGATTTAAAGCACAGTGTGAGAAGGACTCACGGATGACAGCAACACATAGCTCCCTGCCACTGAGAAAACAGCCACAGCTGCCCTCTGTGTGTGGAGCAGCCCCAAAGGGTACTCCAGTTCCCCCACTGCAAGGCCCTGGCCACATTACCTCTGGGGACACAGATGGGCTGGGAAATCACAGAAGGCAGCAGATCATGTGCAGTTTGGAGACCACTATAGACTTCCAAGGTCTTAGCCTATTCTTGGATGTCTTATAATTAGGGACAACAAAGAGCATCTTGCTCACTGTGTCACTTTACCTGGTAATACAGGTCCCAGTTGCCTTCCTGGAGCTCCCCAGCAGAAGTCCAGCTTCATTAAAAGCTGTCCCCATTATGAGAGAGAGCAAGGCAGAGCTTAATCAGGCGTGGACTGTGAATGTTTTCCAGCTGGTACCACTCATGCTCAGCACTGGATTATTTTGTTATGTTTCTCTGCCCTTTGTTACTTTTTGTTCAGAGATGGTGGGATGGAATTTACCGTATCTTTAAACTGTCATTTAGTGACACAGCTGCAACGCTCATGTGCTTATCTGCTGGTTTCCAGCCTCCTTCTCCCCCCGCTTTGTTTTTCCTACAACGTACATGTATTAGTAGCTTTCTCTTGAATTTGCTTTTTTTTCTGTGTGCATTAATTCCTAAATTACAATGTGTCATATCCTTTCAACTGCTCATTAATGTCTTTGTAACTATGATATTTTATGGCAATTTAACTGGGGAGATTACAAATAAAATTATCAGCTAAAACCAGAATGATTAGTAAACCAAGATAAATGCTGTAAATTAATCATCATTTCATACATCGTACCAAGGTTCTAAATTTTCATGTTAATACAGCAGATACAAATTGTTGAGGTGAAAATAGTTGTAGCAACTTTAACTATATAAAATATCAGTCCTTAAACACACACAAAACAGAGATTGGATATCTTTAGCTGGCCTTTGAGTTACACGTACCTTCATGGAACAATATCCAGTTTTTAGCACATTGTTGCCAAATCACCACACAGCAGTTCTTCTGTCAGTTCCTATTCTTTGATTTTTGGGTTGATGTGTCCCAGAGTTACTAATGCCACAGGATGCACTGCAGCCACCGCTTCCTTTGGGTGGATTTGAGAGAATAAAACTCCCTGGGTCTGCAGGCCCTGGTGGGGCAGGACACAATGCTCCTTCTGAGTTGATACAGCATCTGAGACAAGGGACGGGTCCTCGCGTAGGAAAAGAGCCTTAGATGCAAAGAGAACATTGTCTTCTGCAAAATAATGGGGGGAAATGTTAATATTAAAAGTAGGTGTGTACCCTGACACCCCCTCAGACAAAACACACACAAACATGTTCCTCCTGTCTCCAAATACAGAAGCAATCACACACACTCCCCCCACATTTTAAATTACAGAGCATTGGCTCAGCTAGACAGAAAATGTGCAGGGTTACTCCCAGACAAAGATTAATCTCTCTTTGATATATTCAATACTTCACATGCTCCACATTATCTGGTGAGTATATATGCCTCGCCTTCAAGAATGTGATGTACTATGCCATACATCATCTTCTAATTTATTGAGTGCACCTCTGCAGCACACACTGTGCATCCCTGCCCAGGGCCAGCAGCACACGCCAACCCTCAGTCTCATTCTTCCCAGCCCCGGGGCTCCCCTGAGAGCGGCTGCTGCCTCCCCTGGAGAAATTCCAAACCCACCTGGACACGTTCCTGTCCAACCTTCCCTGGGTGACCCTGCTCTGGCAGGGGGTTGGACTGGATGATCTCCAGAGGTCCCTTCCAACCACTACAATTCCGTGATTATGTGAAAATCAACATCCTGGGAAAATGGTGAAGTAACAGGAAAGATGGTATCCCAGCAGGAGCCACCAGAACAAGCAAAGCACCAGGATCCACATGCTCAGACACTGGCACCCAAACACAGGCTCTCCCACTTTTATTTTACAGGCTGAAAATCCAGCTGGGACAGTTGAAACTGGATGACCTTTAAAGTCCCTTCCAACCCAAACCATTCCATGATTCTATGATTCTATGTAATGGACATAACACATAAAGGTGCGGTTAAACAGACCAACCCCACGTATGCCTCTTTCCTCGGTGTACATACAAGCACACTGTTGTCTACAGCTGCACTTAAATGGAAGCACACTGCATAAATATTGATACTTGCTGTGATTAATATTGCTATTTATATTAGCAATGAATTGGGTTCACATAAAAATAATTAGCACAGCATGCCTGGGTATTATTTGCTCCTAATTATATCACAGTTCATTTCACCAACAGCAACGTGTCACCAAGTCAATAACAACCAATGATTAATACACAGAATGTATTACCTTAAAATAATACCCCGTGTAACTCCTTGTGTTATGATGGAATGATATTAGGAAGTCCCTGGGTGAGTTCCTGACTGGAGTTACTAAAATGAACAGAAATTGCAAAAGGAAGGAAAAAAAAAAAAGTGTTACTTTGTGGTTTTGTTCGTTTATCTTCTTGCTTTTCTTCTTTTTCCCTTATTTCTGTTCACATCTCGAGAGACAAGGACGACCAGGCGCACCAAAACATCATCACTACCATTCTGCACATCCTCACCCCCCAGCAGTCCCACCGCTCACTCCAGTGTCAGTCCAGTAACCCATTCTGGAGCACCCAGAGCCCCCCCACCCTCACCCCGAGAGCTCCACATTTACTCTTAGGAACACCTCACAGAACAGACGCACTCAGGCAATTACGTCCCAATCACACCACCCAGGCAGCAGCATAAATATAACAAACATGTAATAAACCCAGCCAACAAAATCCTCCCCAGAGTCCGCCTCCTACATCTGCCCAGCCTCACTCATCTCCCCACTCCCCTGAGCAAGTCATTTAACCACTCGCTTCGCCATCTGGAAAGCTGGGACGGTGCCGCTGTGCCAGTACTCTCAGGCTATCGGGAGACTTTGTTTACTGGAGTTGGTGAAGAAAACTGAGATTTGGGGGATGAAATGAGTTGTCATGGGGCTCCATTCTGCAGGATGCTGGCTCTGGCTGGGATCCAGCAAAGCACTAAAGCACTTGGTTACCCCTTAAAAAAAGCAGAGCAACTTTTCCACTAACTGCATCAAGAAAATATCTTCAAAGGAGCTTCAGAAGTAGCTTAGAATGGGGCAATTCAGTGCAAGTGCTGATTCCAAGGCACAAGAAGAATGGTTTCACTTTGTTCTCAAGAGCAGCCTTTTCCCTTTTGGCCCCTGATGGCACCTGCAACATTTAAACAGTGGAAAATGGCCATGTGTCAGAGTTGGAATCAAAAAATTTTGAAGGATAAAGATTCACTGATCATTTTAAGGCAGCAAATACAAACTTCTCTTTCCTCATCACTTATTAGTTAAGACAAGCTTGAACGTAAGTTAATACCTCTTGCCAATATCTGTCAAACACAGAGCCAGCTCACAAATACTAAATATCCCACTGTAGACTGCACGGCCATAAATCAGCCCAGGAGGTATTAACATACTGAGTACCTTTATGGTGTGCTACTGCCCCCAAGTGTAATAAACACTCCTAACAGCAATCCAATCCTAGAACCGAAAAACGCTGCCTTGGTTTGCATTATGGCAGGGCCAGTGGAGTGGCATGGATAAAATATCCTGGCTCCCCGCAGCTTCAGAACCAAATGAAAAAATCAGGTGAATATTTGAGCACAGGGATGTTTGGCTTTTGCTTAACCTGTTACTGTCCCTCCTCGTTTATTCTATAATATCTTCATACATCTCAGACAGACACCTGTAACGATCTTGCAGCAGCACAGAAAATAACAGGTCTTGAAACACTTGTGGGAAGATTTTTTGGAAGAGTTCAGCTCTTATTTAGGTACAAAAATAATCAAAATCAGGAAGTTTTCAGTACATTAACTAAAGTGCTTTTGAAAAAATTATCCAAGAATGTTAACACTTCATGAAGAGCAGGTCTTTCTGGAAAAAATGAGCTTTTAAACATGATGCTGAGCATCGTGCAGAGCCTGACAGAGCTCTAGAAATGACTCGGTGATGGGTACTAAAACCCAAAAGGAGAGAAAAAAAAAAAAAGATAACTCCTCACAGAAGCGGCAGAAACTCTCGGCTCTGATCCATCTCTGTGCAGCAAAGGTTTCTCTCCAAGCAGAAAACAGAACCAGATTCCTGTCCTGTCAGACTTCTCAGCTGCTGCTGCTCACTCAGCCATCTCCATCTGCAGACCAGGCTAAAAGTCAAAATCCAGACAAAGTCAAGGAATCAAAAAAAAACCTCATGGAAAAAAATAACCAGGTCGATCATTTCATTTTTGCTTCAACCAAAAGCACTACTTCCAGCCTGAAATGTTGAAAACAAGGTCAAATAATATCAAAGAAGCCTATTTTGTCACTTTGAAACTGTTAAAATAGGGCATATATTGAAATTAATCTGAAAAGGAAATTACTGCAAAAAATACACTACATTCTCTTGTCTACAAATCCAGTATTGCAATCAGCATTTTTTGATTAAAACCAGCATAATGGCAAAAATTCTCAACACCGGTACTTGGTACCTTGAGAAATGAGCTTCTTGGAAAGTACTTTGTTTAACTTATGAGAAGAAAGGTGGAGTGGCTAAAATTCGTTTCTCTTCGAATTTTCTGTTTCTCCCATCTAACAGGACTGGAAGCAGAGCCCACACTCCCACACTTGCCCCAGCTCCAGTGCCGGTCACAGAGGGGTTGTCCCCGGTACTTGGCTTTGCAGGCCAAAGGGAAAAAGGACAGGGACACTTGGTTCCTACTCCTGGGAGAGTGGCACAAGCCACGTGCCAAACGAGTGTGGGCAGATCTCCCAGGTGCTGTCCCATTTGCAATGTATTTTTAATGGGCAGGGGACAGCAGGGTGTCAGAGGAGGAACCGCTAATGCTGGGGTTAGCACTCCATCTGCCTGCACATCAGCCAGGGCAAGGGTTTCACAAGTCCTGGTGTCCCTGGTTTTTCTCAGCACATGGGATGATACATCTCATTGCCAAATCATAGGAACTCACCTTTCTTCCAGCACAAGATGAGGAATCCCATTTGCTCATGTGATCCTTTTCAGAAAGGAAGGGGACCACTTGCCCAATCTTTCCATTGAGACCCCAGAAGCATCTACAGGCTCATTCTAAGGGAGTCACCAAAATAAGTAAGAAAATGAAAGTTTATTTACCCGTTGGCTGTAGAGTAACTTGCACCTACACTTCTGGAGGTTACACTGGAAGAGAACAAAAAGCTTTACTCTGCTAAAACAGCCTCTGATCCTCAGGTCAGGCTGTGGGGGAAGGACTTTCACCGTCACTATAATGGAGATCGTCAGTGTCAGTACTCTGAGGTCAATCCCCCCAAGCTGGGCCTCTGGAAACACTGCAAATAACTCTTATATTTGGAATTAACACTCTACAAATGTATGTTGCAGCTATTCTGCAGGAGAACACAGAGCGTGAGCCCCAGAGAGGTGACACCAGAAATGATTGTGTGTCCCTCAGCCAGCTCACCAGCACCTTCTAGACTGATGTGACTCCCAACAAACCAATGCAGAGGCCGGTCCCAGCCTCACACATCCTACTGCTCACACCAAAGGCATAAAACACACAGAAAAAAGGTACGTTTTAAAGCTCCAAACCAGAATCTCATCTTCTGGCCAGCTCTAACCTTAGCTCTGTAGTATCTCAGATTGCAACGGGCTTCCCTGCACCCTCTCCAACTAGAAGGAATCTATAATCTTATTTCACCCATGGACTCTGTCTTTCAAGATGGATTAACCCTTTGATTGCAAGATGAATTTCCCAATGAGAAGAGCACACCTAGAGGGAATCACAACGATAACACATCAGCCAGCCAGAAGTAGCTGCAGAACGTTCCAGGGTATTCAGTCCACTGCTTCCATGGCTCAGGCACACACAGAGCAGGGAAGACAGATGATGTATGGTTACCCACAGAACTTTATTAACACATGCAGCTTGATGAAAATATGCAGGCTAAGCTTTTTCAGTTTTCTTTTTTTTTTTTTTATTAAATAAGATATTTTCCACTAACAAAACTGATTTTTAAGTATGGAACAGTCATTTGCCAGGTTTTCAAAGCCATCTGTTTTCAAAGCCTACCTTCCTTGTTGTTTACCACAGGCTGTCTATCTGTTTTAACAACCTCCACTGGGATTTCACATACCTCATTATGCAAAATCACTACTTATGCATTCACTCCAGCACTTGTCTAACTAATCTGCACTCATAACACCTTCCGCAGAAGATGCAGCATCCCTCTTCAGAGCCTGCGGATCAAAAACAACCGTAGCTGGTGTCATAGCAAGACAAAACATAGCCTCCTGTGTACTGCTGTTGTGATACAGGCCTAATCCAAGACTCCTTGGAGCTGCTAAAGTATAATAATAAAAAAAAATACTGTATCACAAGAGATTTTGTATCATATGCAAGATAAAAAGCAGCTATTTTTAATGTTGAGACTTGGACTTTTCTTCGTCAAGCGGATTCTAAGTATTGTGGTCTCTTGGTCCTCATCCCTGGTGCTGCCATGAGCACCCTCAGCCTCCTCTGAAGCTCCTCCTCACGACCTACTGCTCTGTTCATCCCAGCACCACGTGCTTTTCCTGCCAGGTTTCCATTTGGAGCAGCAGCTCCAATATCTGACGGAGCTTAAGCTGCTGTTTCCAGCCTCCCTCTAGGTCCCTTCATCCAACCAGCAGGTCACTGACAACACCAGGCCTTCCCAGCTGCTCCAGTCTGCAGTGTCAGGGCCTGCTCGGGGACCCTTTAGCCACACACCACTGATACCATCCATCATGTTAAGAGCTTGCTGTGGGATGCTTTAATTCACGGATTATTAACACACTAGACTATAATGGCCAGTACCATTACGGCTGGCTGTGTCACAGAACATCCTCAGGTAGGTTAAAAGTCAAAGAGAGAAAAGGAAAATAAATTCTCTCTATTGGCATATGAGATACATCGTATATGGTATTCTCCAAATCATTTTTTTAAAATATCAGAATTTATTAACGCTGTTTTCTTAAAAGTAATTCAATAGCTCATCTTCCTTGGAAAATCCAACTACTATTTACTGTCTGTATATTGCCAAATTTGAGAGCTAAATGTAAAACTTGCCACTCTCACATCTTTAAAACATCACAGCTGCAATGGCATTGCTATGGTAAGATTTAACTCTAAGATTCAAAAGACAAAGTGACTTTAAATTCTATTTATTTTACATGGGAAGCAAGGGGAATTCCTGTTGAGCAAAGCACAAGTGATTGAAGCCAGCAACAGGAAAAAGTGAAATTTCATGGTTGAATTATGATTTCCCAGAAAAAATAAAATACATCGGTCCTATAAAAGACTTTTCATCTATGAAACTAGAAGCATTTTCGGAGGAAGGAGAGCATCTCATCACTACGTCATTTCACACATGAGAAAACAAGAGATTGGAAATAAAATGAGGAGGTGGACCCTTCCAAAATGTGGACTTCCAGTTCCAGCAGCACCTGGCTCATGTGGAAACATCAGAGCCCTCCACCCTGCTGTCCCCAGCTCTGTTTCCTACCCAGGATGCCATCTCACATCAGGGACTCAAAGCACTCCTTGGGGTCGTTCCTTTTACATAAGGCAGCAACAGCACCATGTTCCAGGATCGGGGAATCACGGGGTGAACAAAGGTGATAGAAGAAACACTGCCTGCTTAGACCTGACACTGGCAGCAGAACAGAGGCAGAGAACAAGAGCTTGCTAGAGGTGCTTTTAACAACCAGTTTGGGAACTGGCTGCCACTTTACCTAGGATTGCATCCAGCAGGGCCCAGACAGTGTCGCCACAAATCTGTCAGCACCTCGGGGCAGCCTTGGTCCCCCTGAAATCAAAATGGGCTTTTGTGAAGTGATTGCTCATGGAGTGAGACTCCAGAGGAGAACTACCTTTCATGTCCACACTCCCATCTCGTAGCGAGACAGAAACAAACCCAGCACCACTATGTGCATCTCTTTGTGTCTTTGCTTTCCTTCGACACAAAATGGAAATCATCCTGTTCACTCACTGTTGGAAAACATTTTATGGCTAAATGTGCTTTTATTTATAACCCTCTTCATATTGGGAAAGATTTAATTTATATAGCTGCATTAGTTTTTTTAGATTCTATGCAAAAAATAAAAGATTCACTTCAAGTATTACATGGAAACACTAATTAAGTTCGTATACACCTGTATTACACAAACTCTGCCATAGCAGACATTACTGGTTCTTTTCCTTGCACTTGCTTTACTTGGCTGGTCTGCTGCTCTCCAAGGTGCAAGTTCAACAAGTACCTGCATTTTGCTCGGCCAACACCTCTCTTACTGCTGGGTGATGCAACTCTGCTAACACAGATGTTCAGGGTAACAGCACCGAATGCTTCATCTGCCTCGTACACTTACGGAAACGTGTCGGGTCCATCGTTAGGATTAAACACTGCCACGCACTACCATCAGGAGACGTCAGGTATGGATGAAGATTATGTTGGGGTAGGCACTGGATAACTATGGAATAAAGAGTGGGCCTTGCACAAAGTTGTCCCAATGATTTAGATGTATGCCAGCTACAAACAGGGTCAGATTAACTGTCAGCTTTGGTAAATACTAGTTTGGTAAATACTGGAACCAAATCCTCAGCTTTACAGCCTCTGCTAGAAATAACCAGCAGCTAATCCAGGGCAATTAAGAATCGTGGTTGGGTGGCCCTAGGGCAAAACTCCCTCCGTTCAGCTGACAGGTCAGATGGCTGCTAGAGCAGACGTGGTCGTGTTTGTATTTAAACTGATGCAGTCTCATCAGGAACAGTTCCATTCTTCACTGCACAGCTGGTTTTCAAAACAGCATAGAGCGGCAGAAACCATTTTAGCCCTGTTCTTAAATAGGCCTTTTTAGCTCACTCACGATGCAATTCGGCAAATGTCAAAAATGGGAATCAGAACTGCATTTAAACAAACACAACAGAAGTCACGCTGCTGGAGAGAAGCATTATATGGAAAAAGATCCTGTAAAAAACATGCAGTAGGTGATGTCAGGAGCCCAGTGCTGTCAGAGGTGTTAAACAGCACCCTGTGACACCAGGGGAGGAGGACATAGCTGGGACCCAATTGTCCCCAGCACAGAGGCCCCGGCAGCTCCAAGGGCTCTGACGTGGAACAAACTCTCCGAGGTGGATTTATCCAAAAGACTCCTCCCCAGGCTGCTGGGCCCCATCCCGCTTGTCCTCTGCCCCGTGCACACTTCTGCAGGGCAGGAATAACCAAGGTGCCAGGTAGCAGAACAGGTTTGCCAGAACGTACTCATTTTGATCATAAAGTGGCCAGAGGAGGGAGGAGCATCCCTCAAATGTACTGTTGGCACTACAGCAACAGGAACTTTTTTAAATGTGACATTCCTGTCAACATTTATTTAACAAGCACTCACTCCCCATTTCCACTCTGACCCCTAGAGCATTCCTCATTCCAATATTTAAGCACCACACTAAAATAAAATATCAAAGGTCCAAACTATAGCACAGAAGATGGATATAAATATCTGTCCTTTTGCTTCTAATGGGGCTTGAAATTGACACCACTTTTCCATTTCATCACCATTTTTCAGAGAGTTTAAATTCTGTAGGACAAGGACCACTTCCTCTTCCTCCTGGGTCTGCAGAGTGTGAGGCTCAAAAGATGGGTCTTGGCTACTGCAGAGTTGACCAGAGGAGACACAAAGATGGCTTACAGAATACTGCTGCAGCAGCAAGCACAGACAGGAGATATTAAATATATAATTATAAACTGAAAGAGAATTCTCTGCAGCTTTTAACCACTTCCAAGCAGGGTAATTTTCAGTACATGACTTTAAAAATCTCCATTAAATAATCAAGTGATAAAAATTAAGCTATAAAACGTAGTTAACTGAGCAAACTCCAAGAGTTAGGATTACAGATGAGCTTTAGAATTAACTCTGACAGCAACTGTTGGGGAGAAACCAGATAAAACATTTTCCTCCTCTGTGGGTTTACCTCCAGGGCTCCTTTGGCTCCCATGACCACAGCCTCCCAGTCCCACCCTGTACACCTTGTGCTCAGCTCCCCCCACCATTTTGCACATGGAAAAACTCCTAAGATTCTACTCCACGCCACAGACCCAGCCAGCAGGAGCACCACACCACCACTACAGGTGCCTGCAAAGCATAGGAGATGGGAAAGTTCTCAAAGCCCTTAAAGCGCGCAGGAAGCACAAGTCCCACTGAACATCAGGATTTGTTCTCTCATGTCAGATACAGCCTCGAAGGGCCTTCTCTGCCCCAAAAAGGCTACCAAAGCCTCCTCTGCTCCTACACTTCTCTCACAACCAACCACGACAACGTGATGAGAGCTAGAGAAGACCTTCTACTTACACTGTTCCATTCCCCTGGATGTTTAGGGCCAGCTTCTCAAAATCCCAAGGACCTGCAAACCAAAAGCTTAGAATCTAATCAAAATCTCCAAAGTCAATATGTTTAAATAGACTACTTAAAAAAAAAAAATCATATTCAGGAACCTTTCTTCCCCAGAAAATTCTAAAATGAGAGAAAGTGCTCCCTTGATTTCTCTTTGCAAACCGTGACCAACCCAAATCTACAGCTCCTGGGTGCAGGGGTGGGGTTATTCACTGAGACAGGACACCAGCACTAACAGGAAATATTCGTGATTTACTGGAGCAACCTTGCAGCAAAGGGGTACAGCTCATTTGACTCACGCATTTTTAATATCAATAAACACTGTGGTTCTGCAAGAGCCCTTCTGAATCTGCCCATGTCAGAAGTCTTGGAATCATTGGAATTTATTAATCAGAAAAATGGGGGTTTGGATTACTGTTTTCACCCCAGTTTGGTTCTAGAAATAAGTGGTCTGAAACTGCCAGTATTGATATGATTGCATTATTGTGTAGTTTAAATTTGGATTTTGCGGCAAAGCTGCAGAGAATTTAATTAACTCCTTTTATAGCTTAACTCTCAGCTACAACATCAATATTAGAAGAGGAAATGTCATTTCTAATTTAACTTAATTTTAAAAGAACATGTTTCTGTAACCTTTGGTATGTAGTATCTTTTTAGTTTAATTGAAAAACATCTCTTTTAAGTGATAACGTAGGCTAATATGAAAGCTGATATTCAGTTAACCTATATTTTCAAAGTAAACAAGCCCTTTTTGCATAAACGGAGGCCATCAGTCAGCTTTGGTCTAATTCCTCTGAACTCAACAATATTAATTCCACAAAGGACGTAACTAGAAAACATTCCGTGCAGATTTGAATGGGGTCTTTGTGTAGGCAAAGCCAGTCGCTGTCACCACAAACCGCGCCACCAGCGCGGGGAGTTCTCTCCGTTGCAGACTGCGGGCATATTTATGATTTGTAAAGAGCCACCACTTTACCTCGGGATTGGAGACTGCATGTTAGCTGACTGCAATTAAAATCTTTAAGCTTAGGATTGAAATCCTGCAAGCAGCTCAGGTTCACATTCCGTGCTTCTAAGGTTCTGGGCCCATGCGAGTATGTAATGCACTATGATAAAGAACAGGGAAGCAAAATCAGAAGGTATTTGGTTTAAAAGGCACATTGCAACCATTTTAAAACCAATTACCTCTTCCCAAAAGACTAAAGAAGGGTGAAAACCTCCCATTCTACAGCTTAACTGGACTCCATCCAGAGCCCTCACCCAGGAATTCAAAACACAACTGCTGTCCTTTTATAAAACCTAAATTTCTTCTTAAGTTTGCTGCCTCCTAACTACGTCCTTTGAGTTAAGATGGCATCCTTAAAACAGACACTTAATGAACATAGCAAGGTCACATCAAGTTTTGAGGAAAAACAGCAGTCTAACCTTTTCTATGCTTTTGCAATTACTGCCTCTCTCTGTTCCAATTTTCTCTCCTTTATTAACAATCGCCTTTAAACAAGGTAACCATAGCAATGCTGCTCAACCTACATGTCTTTTGTTTAGTTTGCTTGAAGACGAAGTCACAACATAATTTTCAGCAACAACTCTTACAACAAACTTAATTTCAAGACTAAAACATTATTTCAAGTAAGGTATGAGAAAGGGAGTGGAGGGATCTGCAGAAAATAATAATTTACCTTTAGCTTTAAAGAAGTAGAAAGCAAAGTGTCTGGTAGAACAACGCAGATACCTCAATATTGGAGCCAACTGGAATTCTCCTGAACTGTTTTCAGTCTGCTGACACAGTGGTTCAGAGTGAGAACATGAATTCTCTTTTCCATTAGCAGTTCCTCAATGCCCGCGATAGGACAGAGCTATAGGGTCACAGAACACACCATGCCCAGGTACTTCCCACGTTCCAATGGCAACGAGTCAGCAAAAACAAGCTGGAAAGATCAGTGCCCCCGGCACACCAACTAGAGGGGTTAAAGGATTTTATTCACCATTTCACTGGCTTTGAGACAAATGCAAAAATTTCTAGCAGTAACTACATTAAATTAAAACAAAAAAAATAAAATCAATTCCACTGAATTTTCCAGGAGGGGCATAAGGCAGATCACAGATTAACTCTCTTTCCTTATGGTTCCCTGTGCCACACAGAATCCTGGCCACACACACCTACTCTTTAACAAATCCATTATGAGACATTCAGTACCTATAATGGCAACGTTACTTAAAAATTGCATTCCCGACACAAATTTTGACCAAAAATACACTTAACATTCTGCCCTACAGAGTACACTGCACAGCTCAAATGTACAGGGTATTTCCACCAGGAGTAGTTTGGATTGAACTCCAAGAGTGGAAATGCCATCTGGGGAAAAAAATAATAATAAATGCTAACAATATAGAAATACTTGTTTTATTTGAAAACACCTTGCTGGTTACTGCCAAACGAAAGGTTACCATAGGAACGTATACAGGTTCTCCAGTCTTCTTTTCATTCCCTTGAGGGAACAAAATCAATCCCACCACATAGTCCCAGGTCTCAGACATGGTCCTACACAAACCAAACTACTGCTTCAGTCCTGGACCAGTTCATGAACTGGACTCCAGCTACTTCTACTGGCCATAATGCAGGGACGCCTCATTTTTGACAGAAGCAGCAACGTTGCTTTAAACTGTTCATCTCCTCCAGGTGGTGCATTGATAGGTCATACCAACACCTTCGCTCACATCTCATGTGAGCCATTGTCTTTGTGAACTGCTCCTGTACCTAAATTAACTTGTGATTAAATCCATGCAGACCAGGACATGAAAATCATTTACTGTGTTGGTTGTGCCCAAGAAAAATAAAATTTAAGTTAAAGAGGCACTACTTTCAACATGATTGCTGGAAGGATGGACCCACTACATGTTTCAGTACTCATTTCACCTGAAATTATCAGTGAGATCTGATCTTTCTGCAATGACTATTGCCATCTAGAAGATCCCTATTCATCTGTGCTCTCACCCTTCAGATCAGTCACCTCCTTCAGCCCCAAGGCTCTTCTACACACTTAGAGGGCTCCTCTCTTACCAGAACACTCATCCCTGTAATCTAAAATCCACTGGAAGTGCTGGGCTTCCTAGAGGCTTTGGATCAGAGCACCGCACTGGCAGCAAACACTGTAGGACATACCTGACACCCTGGGGAATGTTTTCTTGTCACTTTTTCCAAGGCAAGAGAGATCAGTGGCTCTTCCCAAAGATTTTGGTTTCTCACTCCCCCTGGTAAGATGCTTACTACTCTGTTGGTTGCACAAAAGATTTTGCTCAGGCAACTTGCTATTGCCAGTCGAGACCTTGGTGTTTAATCCACAATACACAATCATCCACAATACACAGCGGTGGCTACAGCATTTTGTAATTGTATGCACAACACAGAACACGACAACTGCAACATTTCCATTTACTTTGCCTTCTCCTCACAATGTCCCTACTTCTCTCTTGTACGTTATGTTTTTACCTCCAAGCAAAACTGCTAAGTACATTTAATCCTGGCAATTCCACAGGATTTCTTTTATTTATTTTTTTTAATAAATCACATATTCTGCTCTTACAATCCATTCCTCTCATCTCCCTCCCTCTGGCAACTGCAAGTGGGAAGCTGAGACACCAAAGCTCCTTTCCTGTGGCCAGGCTGGTGCCAGCCTTTGCTCTGGCAGCATGTACCTGCTCCACACCGCTCACACTCGGAACCTCCAAACGTCTTCCTTCCTTCCAAGGTGGCAGCTCCGAACAACCACCCTTGTAACACACTCATCAAATCCCCAAACGCTCCCTGCTACCGCCACAGAAATCTAAACATCTCAAACATATCAGCACTCAGCAAACAACTGATCTACATCCCAACCTCCCCAGTGAGAAGCAACTGCCCACCATCTCTTTTTTCCCTTTACCTTCTGTTGAAAAGTCTTGAAAATCCTGCTTGTGCCACAGGGATGTTTGTATCTTTCCCCTCTCTCGATGGTCAAAATACAGTTTCCTATAAAGGACTGTAAGGATGAAAGGAAAATAAAACAGTCAACCTGGGGTATTTAGCTCTGCTCCTTCCCTGCTTCTCTCGAGAACCTCAGTAGCATTGATCCTTCTGTGGCAGTGGATGATTAGCACCTGCATGAAACCTCTAGGTTTTTGTACATAGGGGAAAAATGTTCATTTTGGATCTCTTGCAAGGCTCATTGCTACATCATGGCCTGTAAGCTTGCTTCAGACTGAGGGGAAAACAGAACAAAGTGAAAAAACATGCCTGAGAATAACATGGAAAGCACAGAGTGCCTGCAAAAGGCATCAGCAGCTGAGCTGAGATGGCCTGAGCCCGGCCTTTGCCAGTGCTGCCAGGAAGAGGATTGAATGCTTTGCCTTCTACTGGAGACAGTGGGACGGAAACTTTAGTTTGCCAATCCTGACAGTACCTGGCATTGCTCTCAAACCACCTGCACTTGAAGGTTCAAAAACCAAAAGAGGGAAGAGATTATTCTCGTTTCCAGTATCACTCACAGCAAACAATCTCAGGATGAAAAGTTTCTAAAAGCACCCCCAGACTCCTCCACAACCTTTGTGGCTTCAGCTTGGGCTGAAAAGAAGGACATGCACCTCTGATCAAAAAGAAGCCAACATAGGATGCCCAGCACGCACAGGACCACCAAAATCAACTCAGAACAGTTTTTTTCTATCCAAGAAGAATCTGTAGGGTATTTTGCTCACGGCTCCATTCCAGCCTGTGGGAGAAACCAAAGGCGCTTGTCGTCACGTACAGGCCACCCACGGGGCACAGATCACTGATCATCTTATTGATGTACTCCTAAACCAAGGCATCTTTCACCTGAAACCCAGAGCATTTCACCTAATGCCAGACTGGAAACCTTTTATTATTCTTGTGTTTCAAACAATTTGATAAAATGTTCTCTCATTTACCCAAATTTAAAGTGGGGGAAAAATATCCGGCTTTCCATATATATGGTTTATAAGATAATGGGCATATAAGGTAAGTGCCCATTCATTCGTTTTAATAGGACAACAATCAAAATATTAAGACCAAACTTTGAACAATTTACAACTTCCCTCTGTGGAGTTGGGCTTTTATGCTTATCACCTCTCTTACTTCTAAGCTCCTGTTTCTCTTGTGCCTTCCTGCTTCCCTACAGCAGATTGACCAAGTATTTCCTAGAGATTAAAAAGAGATATAGATCACAGGGTGACTAAAAGTGAGACCAACACTCAAACATGCCTATCGGGAGCAATGTTTTGACTTCCCAGTTAAGCTCACCTTAATTAGTGCACAACAAACACTATGACTTATACTACAGGGATTTAAAATAGTAGAGATTCATCTTGTGTCTCAAGTTGATTTAAGTCTAAACCATATTTTACTTACTTTAGAAAATCTGTATTTTACTTTATTTAACACTGGAGGGGGTAATGCAGGTTTTAATTAATTTACTGCTTTGGCTTTTTTAGTGTCAAGAAAACAAATGAAGCAATATAAAAATAACAGCAAAACAGCTAACATGGGGGTCCTATATTGCAACCATAAAAGGAGCACTTTCAAAGCACTTGCAAAGTTCCAGCCACATGATTCCCATTAACGGTAATGAGCACCGGACAGATAAATTCACACATGTTGCTTTGAAGATTTATACTAAATTGGCCTCATCTTTGTTAGCACTAAAGGAATACGGATGCTATACAATATAAAAGAGAAATCTTTCAATTTGCCCCCTGCAATTTTCTTCATTATCAACAGAATTCTCCAGTAGCCAGTCATACCACAGATTCATAACCTTTCCAATTTTACAGACAGTTAAAAATATTAACAGTCAATCACACAGTCAATCTCAGCAGAATATAGTGCTAAAATGTTCCTTTGTTTAAAGCACAGGCCCAGCTCGTTGTGCTCTGGAGCACATCAAAGGCCTGAACAAGTGGAACAGCACAGGGAGAAAGCTGCTGCTGGAGAAGCCAATCCATATTACCTTGCCAAATCTTTAATTGCTATGCGTGTACATTTGGCTTGATCTTGTGCTGCTTTGAAGTAAAGATATTAGCTTCAATTAATCCCAAAATGACCTCAAGTTATGGGCTTTGGAATAAATAAATAATTAAAAAAAAACCCAAAAGAACAAGAAAAACAAAGAAAAGCACAGGAACAATGTGAGCTGTTTGCCCTTTTATTTCCTCCCTTCTCTTCTTGCCTAAGGACAGGATTTAGTCTTCATGGAGGATGCTAAACAGCAAATAAAGCCTCACAGAGAAAGAAGAGCTCCCTGGGGGAGCAGGTACCTCCCCCAGCATTCCCCAGCCACATGGGCTGCTGGCCTGGGGCTTGGAATGTGGCTCATGTGTCATCAACACCCTTACGCTGATGCAAACAATCTATGTAAACAATTGAAAAATCATGGAGACAAAAGTCAAGAACCCGTGGAACCAGAACTGTTGCTTCAACTAAAGAACTTAAGAACTTTCTAAATTAAAAAGAATTTGCTGATGTTACCCGAGTGAGCCACCTACCAAAAGGCAGCAAAGGGCTGTACCATTACTGGCATTGATAAAAGCCCTTGTTCACAGTCTTCCCACATATATATGCATTACTTTGCTCAACACCAGGGAAAAAAAACCTTCCAATCCACCAGAAATTCTAAGGTTTCAAACCACATTCCTGTACCAAATTGTGTCAGAAATCTGCAACCATCTGCTCTCTGACAACATGCAAAGGTTACATCCTTCAAAAAAATAAACACACACACACACAAAATCAACCTTGCAACCCAGACCACCAGAAAGAATCAACTCTTGAATGCCTTTTGCTTCTTCTCTTGCCGAATGCCCAGCTCAAACCACTGGTTTTGCCCCTCAGTTTAACAAGTCCTGTACTCGCAGAAGAGCAAGTGCTTTTTTCCCCTCAGGATGGCACCTTTGCAAGAAAAAGAAAGCTTTGCTACTTGTTTTAAAACACAAAATTTAAGGTGTATGACACTCCCCCCTCGCTATATATTCCGCATCCAGTGCACTCCTGGTAACTGCAAACCCCTGTCCCTCTGTGCCACAGCTCCAGCAGTCCCCAGCAGGAATAATAATTGCCATCTTACACTTGCTGCTGGTTTTCCTGCAGGCATTTGCCTTAGTTGTCTTGTTGGGTTTTTTTTTTTTTTTTTTGTTTTCTATTGTGATGACATTTTTGTGCTATTCCTTCTGCCACATTAGATGTAAACCTTACTGAACCAGACTTGGATTTCATAGCTTCCTCCAAATCAAAAGGCTGCTGAACTACTTACAGTTATCTCTGTGTCAGCACATTCCCTCGAGGGCAATATTGTCTTTTTCCCTTGTCACTTAATTTGTTCATTGCAACACAAGTTTATTGAAGGCACTCTGAGTCTTAATTAGTGCTCTTTAGTTGCAGTTCCCCATAGCTGCTGTGTCTCAGTATCAAATGCCATGGAGCAAAATTAAGAAATTTCACTATAGCCATGGCTTAAACATGAAATATTATAAAAGCAGCTGTAGCAAAATACTTGCAACTAACTTCACCCCCTGAAATTAAAATATTTCACCTAAAAAAAAAACCCCAAACATCCTTGCAATTGTACATGCATAGATACACCTGTTCTCAAAGTCTCCTCACGGCTGAGCGCATTCCAACCTATTAACCCAGAAGGAAAGAGAGTCTTGTTTTGGGCCACTGACATCTGCCAACCACTACAACCAGGCTACTCTGTTATAGAGTCTCCTCAACACCACATATGACATTAGAAGCACAAACCTACATTGCCACTGACTCTCCCACCAGCAAACTGTTCCAGAACTTCTAATCTGCCCTAAACACTAGAAACCTTGCCCTAAAAGAATCTAAATCTACCTTTGCCAATTTATGTGCCCTTAGCCTTGCACCACTGTTGACTATGACTTTTAATAGTCTTCCTCCTTCTTCAGCCTCTTCTCTTGCCACATTACAGCCAGTGATCCCGTCTCCATCCCCATCCTCCAAGGCATAAGAAACCCAGTCTTGTAGTTTCATTTGAGAATTCAAGCTCCCCAATCCTCCTGCCGGTACTCTCTGAAGCTGTTCCTGGATTCATTAATTTTTCTTGACTACAGGTGCCCAGATCTGAGCACAGTACTGAGACACGGCCTCAGGAGTGCTCACACCCCAGCAGGATAAACACCACGGTTGTACCGTCAAGGATTTGCTGCAAGTACTGCAGAATTGCTCTGGGCTTCCTCTTCAGATACTTCCAAATTACAAGACCCACCTCATAAATGAATCCCTTATTACTAGCCCCTAGTGATTCACTTCAATTTTATACTAATAAATTTCACAGTCTAATTATTTTAGTCCCTAAGACCACCCTCTGCTTCCAGTGGGATGGTTTTGGTCTTTTGCCCTATTTGACAAAGCTCCCCAACACCACATCGTCAGTAAATAACACTAGTAGCTTCTAATTCATCCTTATTCTAATTACAGCACAATACACATTGTTTTGGGGGACATTCCAGCGTAATCCCCGCCCAGCTCAGCATCACAAAACGGGTCTGTTTTCTAACTGGTTCCTTGTACCAATTTCCAGCTTAACTAATAACTTCCCACACAGCTCTGTAGCTAAAGCCTTACTGAAATCCAAACAGATTAGATCTTGGAGACTCTAAAATCCCTTCATGGCTTTGAAAATGACACCAGCAAGACCTGATGGTTAATGCTATTTTTTATTTGGTTGTTTTTAATTTTAATTATGTGCTTTGTTGCGTATTTGAAGAGAGCGATCTTTCATGTTTCTCTGCTCTTGTGATAGGACTGAAAGCTCTCTCTTTAATGAATCTTGGGTCTGCAGGTGAGGGAGCCTGAGCATAAAGCGGAGGTAAATCAAGCACTTTTTCCTCTATAAAAAAGCTGCTCTTGGTCAAAAGCTCCAAAGCTGCAATGACTGCCAATGAAAGGTTTCAGGGCAATTTTTAATCCCAAAGAAATACAACAGATGGACAGAGCGGGAATAACTGTTCCCCAGCCTCTCAACTGCTGGCAGCTGCAGCAGACCTTGGAGCCACAAGCAAAAAGCCTCTCCTGGGTTAGAGTAATTGATGTCACCTCAGAGCACTCAAAAACATGACCCTGACCATTCCCGACTCCTTCCTCCTACTCACATACACTGAATTCCTAAATACCTGCATCCATGGAAAACAAACACCCAATTATTTGGGTTTGCATGAAGCAGTGGTCTAACTCGCCTGCTTTAGGACAGCCGAATGACAACAGATGAGTGTCTTGAAGCCCTAAACATGGCTAAGGATCCCACTACGCCAAACTTACACAACAAAGAACAAGATGATAAAACAAGTATAATTTGAAAGAAATTACTAAGAAATTCGGATTAGCCTAAAAAAAATACATAACCCTTAAAACCTGCTTTTAAATGGTTCTACATTTCAATGCTTTAAAACAATCACATGAAAAAATTCAGATAAAGGAGCTGATGTGAGAGCTCCTCTGACTAGACCTTTTTTAAGCAGAAGAAACCTCAATGCGAGAAGAATGAGGGCCAGCTCTAAGCTCCCCTTGGGTTTACTTTAGTAAAAGAGTTCTAACCAAAGTTCTCTATTTGGTGTCTTAGTTTAACAGACAACATGCTTCCTGAGACTCATGAAGTTTTGCATCTATGGTTATGCTATTCCCATTAATTTTAATATGTTGCTGAGGAAATGTGTAGTTTACCAATCACATCATCATCAAAATCCTTCTTTCCCCAAGCACAAATTTAGTAAATCATACCTGTAATTTAATTCTTAATCAAGAGGCCCTTGAGCCTGACTCCCAAGACTCACTTTATGGATTTTGTTATGCATAGTATGAAAATGAAGCAGAAATTCTAGACAGATCTGCTCTGGGTTCATGTCCCTGTTTTCTGCCTTTCCACCATTATGAAGCTCAATCCAAAATCACATCGCACTGAAAAAACATAGGTGTGCATTTCCTTATGCTGAGAAGGTGAAGTGGGAAATCAGCAGAAAATAAACCAAATTATTTACTTCTCCCCCAAGATTTCTTTTAGCAATTTTTTTTTTTTTTTGGCGGGGGGTAGAGCAGGGGGAGCAAACCAAGCCCAAACCCAAGTTAAAACTGTGAGGGTTGCAATTAAGCAGTTTTCATTTCCCACTGCTGCAGTTGTCCACCCTTGAGCCCCAGTCCAAGGGTGATGCCAAGCTGTGCAGCCAGGGCTCAATGCCACCCCACAGGTACCCAGTAAGTGAAAGAACTCTGCGAGCCTTCCTTCTGCTCCATCAGGTCTTCAAATTACTAGGAAACAGTTAGTAGCTCACTGCAGAAACTTCTTAAGAATCTAAAGGTTCAACCGTACGACACTTATCTACGGAGAGTATTTCCTAACCTGAGGTGCCCCCCAAGTCTATCAGAACTGATGGGGAGAAGCATGTGCAAACTGGTCCCTGTGGAAAGTGTCCAGAGGAAATCCTAGGAAGTCCTGTTTGATGAAACAACTTGGTGGGAAGGAAGAAGAGTATTAATGCCAATTTTTTCTACAAAGTGAAACAACAAGATGTTCCTAGATCCGATACTGCAATTCAAACATCAAAATCCTATTGATATAATTATATAGTAAAGCCCATGTTGGGCTAATGGTACAGAAAGAGGAACAAGTGACATGGGAAAGGAACTTTTTTCCATGATTTGAGGACACAGAAGGAAAATTCAAGCAATAAGCATGGAAGCGTGTGTGTTTGTGTACCTAAAGTGATATCCACACTTACATATGGGACAGCACAACGCTGAAGCATATTTTCTATGGCTAAAAAACATTCCACCACAAACCTAGGATGGGTGACCTGTCTTATTGGGAACATAAGACTTTGCACAACTAACCAAGGAAGAAACCTATTTAGGTTTGGTATTTCCTTAATTTTAAGATGACGCACCAAAATAATGAAGTAAATAAAGAGGGCAAGTTGTCCCCTTGAATGAGTATTTTATCTCAGTAAGCAACTTATTTTGTATAAAGATTTCCAATAAATAATTAAAGATAAACATTCTGCTTTCCAGGTTGGCACAGACGTTGGAAATGTTCCCACATAAATAACCTTTCCAAGTGGCAACATGAATAAAAGCCTAATCAGTACCCTAGCTGTGCAGAGTACAAAGTGAACGTTTTAATACAATCAATAATCCCAAGGTAAAGAGATGATGGCTACACGGCGAGACTCGGTGGGATATAGATTTCAGGTTACAAGTCAACAAAGATGTAATAACTCACCCCAGGTGCAGCATATTCCTCGGAGTCCAATTTGCAAGCTCATCCACCACCCAGGGATATTCTCAGGAGCAGATCAAAACCACTGAAGGGTGACTCTCGGCATGACTGTGCTCTGTACGTGCCATGGGAGAGAGAGCAGAAAAAATAGTCACCGGAGCCTGAGCCACATGGATCCCTGGGCACAAGAGCCTTATAAATCTGAGCAAGAGAAGTGCCACATCCCAAAGCTGACTGCAGGATCCGACCCTGAATAGCTCAAGCACTGCATTGAGGTCTCTCTCACCCAACAATCACCTTTGTTAATCAGTGACCAGATTAACGCGACAAGTCCACACGTTATTCTCCTTATGCAGCCATCACCAATGAACGGTACCTACAGACTCAACCCGACACACACTTTGCATGTGAAATTCAAGCAGCCTCTGAAACCAAGCTTTGGGAAGTGTTGGTTTGGCACATTCCATTTCACACAATACTGTTCCTTCAAGTGATACGGCAACGAAACCTCCTGAAACATTTGCCAAGATTTGTGAAAAACTTCCAGAGCTTCATGGACATTTCAGTTCTCACTGCACAGGCAGAAAGGGTTTGCATTTAAGACCCTGCAGGGCTGGGTGTCTGCACCAGAATGAAAAGGAACTGCCCCAAAGACATGTAAAAAACCTCCTGATTACACACATCTGAGCCAGTGGATACTCAGCATCGGATCTCTATTTCTATAATAAAAAATTTATTACATTTTATTGTATGTTAAGTCTCTCTAGAGTCTAGACAAAGCTGGAATCTTGTCTGGTCTGTACAGCATCCATCCAATTGTTAAGTGAGTTTTGCAGGGCAAAATTCTCTCAACTCCGCACACCTGCGTGTTTTGTTTTCCATTTTCTCTCCAGGCCATGTTTTCTGCAGCTGCCGCTGCTGACTCAGAGCCATTTCAGATCCCTTCCTGCAGAGCCCATTCCCGGCAGCTTCGACCAAAGTATCTGCCCAGGCACGAGTCCCAGGACCTCGATTACTCATCCTGTGCCAGTTCACTTTCACAGACTGGTAAGTGCTGGCGAGGCAGGGAGCTCTCTCACTCTCCTCCCCACAGCCCATCCAATAATTTTTCTCTCCCCAAGAGGAGCACAAGGGGTGGGCACCATTTAAATTGCACATGGAGTACATCAGTCAGTCGTTCTGTACCTGCAAGAATTAAACTATGGGGTATTTCTAAGCAGCACAGCATGAATGACAAACATCAGGTTTTTTAATATAACTTTCCTGTCCGTTAATGGGAAACCAGGACTCGTACTAAGGCAAGAATGACCTTCACTCTATGGAAGTTTGGTTAAACACACAAATTGGTACAGACTTTTGTAACCTCCTTACACTGATGAACGTTAACAAAAATTCAATGCATATATGAGACATAATAGAAGATCTTACAGGACGTTTCTTTTGATTTGCAGTTACTACATTATAGATTTTTTTAAAAGAAAAATTATTTTCCTGCTATGATTGAAGATCGCAGTCATGATATCTGCGTTACCCAGCGCATCTCAAGCAAGTAAACCAAAACAACCAGCAACCACCACTGGAGCTGTAATGAGACACACCAGTCCTTTTGGCCATTCAGAAACTTTCCAATGGAACATTTTCCACTAGAAAAAAACATAATCAACTTCATCAGAACATCTTAGTTGATTAATTTGGCTAAAATTCTGATGAAAACCAGGCAGGTCTCCATTGGAAAATTACTTCATTTCCTCAGCGCTCTGCTGCGCTCCTCCCAGCAGGCTGATGGAAACCTGGGGATAAAGAAACCCTGAGTCCTAAACTCACAGACCAGCAAATTCCCAAGCCAAGTTTGCAAGGCTCCCTGTCAACTTGGTAAATCACCAGGCAAGCTGCCTTGGATGCATGGTAACCCCACTGCTTCTGAAGCCTCAGCTCCTCAGAAGCCTTTTAGAAAAAGGCAAGTTTGACTCCAGCACTCCCAGCCTTCTGGGTTTTAAGCACTCCAGGAATTTGGTGAAAGCTTGGATACATTTAAAAGAATCCATGTATTTGCAGAAGTGAGTTTCAGCATTTCCATTCGGCAGGAGATTTCAAGGCTTTGTGTTTTCATGCCAAACTTACAATTTAAACATCTGGAAAATCTGACTTACGCTTTCCAAGTAGTTAGTGGTTATCTGCTGTCCAGAATGGAAAAAGGGGTCACACTCCTCTAGACCTTTATTCAGAAGGCAACAAACCGTGTGTGCAGATGAAAGCCAAAGCTTCAGTTGCTGCTGACTCATTCTGAAAGGGTTCAACACTTACTGGATCAGGAACTAACCATTTCATAGCAAGTCTGGTGGTCACTGCGTAAAAGGCATGAAAAAGTCACAGCAATCAGTGCCGTCTTCAAGATTGCTGCCAAAACATGGCAGCTGCCAGTTACTCCTATTTCAAACAAAATTAGAACGCAAAGGGGTAGGAGTTTTATCACCCTTATTTCAGAACTTGGAAAAACAGAGCTTCTTTGTTATTCTTTGTATTTCACAACTATCCTCCCCCAGAGCTTTGACAATACGTAAGCGTGAACTGGCACAGACTGCAGTGTGTATTCCCATGGATGAGAACATTCCCAGCCCGGGATTATAGAGGCTCTAAGAGCAAATCACAACCAGACACGGGAAGGGGGACTGAAACAACCTTTGTCCACTCAAACTCATTTCAGACAACCGGGGTTTCTGTTCAAAAAGCAAAGTACATTTAGGCAACTGCTTTTCTTTCAGAGAAGAGAAAGATGTACTTAAATTACTAACTTCAATGTGCTTCAATGAAATGCAGTATTTTTCCATGGAAAATCAATTTAATGGAAAGTTTATCTGATTGGAATACATCTGTCTCCTATTGTGTCAATATTTTGAAGATACTTACAATCAACAACTTCACACCAGCATAAGGATGCTGTTGAGTTCAGCACTGGTACCTGCCTGTCATTGCACAACACAGAGCTTGGGAGAGATCCCAGAGCCAGCACAAAACAAGCTGCTCCTGAGCCAGAGAAGTAGTAGGAGAACCCCAGTGTTACATGTCACCTGAGCTGATTAGCACCAGTCACGGCACTAACGAGCAGGGGATGCAGATTAACCTCTCCAACCCCCCTGTGCTAGCACTGAACACTTGGCTGGAGAAAAATAATTTTATTTGTCTACCTGGCATTTCTGCTGAGCTTTACTGTAAAAGCTGACCCAGACAGAATGAGACCAAAACAAAACTCAGGAGAAAAGAGTAACTTTACAGCTCTAGAACTGACTGACTGCAATTTATTTAACCATGGAGTACCACAGGAAAAGGACTTATCTCAGGCCTAGTAAAGAAGCAAAGGAGATTTGAGGTTGAATCCTAACATGCGCATTGACTATCCATCAGCATGGACAACTTTGCTTCTGTTAACTCTTCGAATTTCATACATTAGGGCTTGCAAAGGAATCAATATTTATTGAACGCTGATTCATTTGCTAATATCTTCCACTCTGTACTATGCCCATACAGATATTACATACCTACTATAGGGATTCTACATATAAACTTACTGTATTTCCATTCTCCAGACTTGTACATCCCCAAATTATAAAGGTATTAATTTATCAGTGTTTGGGCAATACTCCAAGAGAATTCCAGAAATGCTGAGACTCAGAAGACCATTCAAAAGTGGAACATGCACATGCACCTAATCTCACAGCTGGAGTTGTTTAAAAGTTTTGCCTAGCTCTGCAGTCCAGATCTGCCAGCTGAAAACTATTTCCTATGCAGTAAGTAATTAAAAGAAAAAATCAATGCTTATAATCAACTCATCTGCCCAGGTTTGTGAGATCCATGGGAAATTTTTTTTACACAGGGCACTGTCTGATGCAACAAGTGTGACCAGCTACGTAGCTGGACCTGCCAGCCAAGTTTGTTTAGAGAAGCTACAGGTGGAAACCCTTCTTTAGGCCTTTCTCTGTAGGCCTCCTTTACAAGCCCTGCATTTTCCAGTGTCCTGAGTTCAATCCGAGCCTCACCCTCAGAGCTTGTCCCATCAAGTCCACATTTGGCAGAGGAAAAACAGCCTGGAGCTGTTTAAAGCGATACTACCTGTTGTAGCTGTCACCATGGAAGTATCAAGGCAACGTTACCTCATCACATACCTTAAGGAATGTCCCAAACATCTGTTTCAGGCAAATATGCAGCAAGGTATCACACTGGAGCACGGAGCTGTGTCACATGGGCAACTGAAATACACTGAGGTGACACAGAGAGTAAGTCCCCTTCTAGCTGTTGGCATGCATTAAGGTGACACAAAGCAATAGGCACCAAACTTATTAATGTTTATAAATATGTAAAGGGTGAGTGTCAGGAGGATGGAGCCAGGCTCTTCTCAGTGACAGGCAATGATAGGACAAAGGGCAATGGGTACAAGTTGGAACATCAGTGGTTCCACTTAAATATGAGGAAAAACTTCTTCACAGTGAGGGTGACCGAACACTGGAAGGGGCTGCCCAGAGAGGTTGTGGAGTCTCCTTCTCTGGAGACATTCCAAACCCACCTGGATACTTTCCTGTGTGACCTGCTCTGGGTGTTCCTGTTCCAGCAGAGGGATTGAACTGGATGATCTTTCAAGGTCCCTTCCAATCCCTGTGATTCTGTGAAACTGAAAGGAGGTGATTGTCTTTGATGAGCACGTGCTCCTTCTCTTGAGCATGTCCTAGGGCTTTATACACAGAGCTCCAAAGCCCCACAGCATTTGTGGGTCCTGAACCTCCCCACGAACATCTTCTTCCCAGGTACACCCAGGCAATGCATTATTTAAAATGTTTTACTTCCAACCGAAGGCAGAAATGTGTAAACGTGAATACACTGCAGAATTTGATCTGCCTTGGAGAGACACTAAGATTATAGAGCTTGTCTACCTAGAGCAGGTAGGTCAGGGCGAGTTGTGAGGTGGTGTACAGGGAAAAGGTGTCTGGGGAGGTGACAGGCCACCACCATTCACGCTTCTGTGAAGCAAATCCTCCTGGTCTCTCAACCAGAGAGTTGCCAGAGAACCACAGAGCACACGCTTACCCTTCTGTCCCGATCACAGCTGGATTCAGTGCCTGTAAATGATGCCTTTGAAGAAATCAGTTATCTCCAGAGCATCCACACTGAGATCCAAGCACAATAGAGATAAACCACCAGGAATTCATACCCTGCTCAGCGTCTTCCCTATACAGAAGAATCTACAAGAGGGCAATAAAGCAAGGTAACCAAGAATCACTCGAACCACTGACAAACTACCAAAGCAACTCTGCAGATTAATTTCAAGCCTATAAAGCCCTTTTCTTATGTGCCAGAGAATCCCACAACCTTAACTTACTGACAGCATGGGATACTGCTTACAAGATTATCCAAAAAAATTAATAAAATCACAGCTTCCCCCTTGGTGTAATATCTGAACACAACCTGTCATTAGCTATGAGGGACAAAATAACTGAGTTGATTAAGTCAATCTGATTACCCTGTGCTCCAGCTGATAAATATAAGCTATTTTAAAAAATTAAAAACCTATTAGACTATCGAAAATAGTTTTGAACAATAATCTCTGGGTGCATTATTTCCATGTTTAAAGACCCACTGGTAAGAAGCATGACTGCTAACACAGGCTGCCTGAAAATTCAATAACTAGAGATAATGGTCCATTTCTCCAGCGTTACTGTCTAATTAGAGAATTCTGCTTCAGTTGAAATCCATTTAAGGGAGCAACATCTACATATTGTAAAGAAAGATTAAGAACACATTAGGTCAGGCCAAGAATCCTTATGCTATGAGTAGGCAATTACAAAAGCCATCTCTGATTTATCACCTCCACCCCTTTTATTGTATTTCCTGGCCTGTCAAAACAAAACACTGGCAAGAATTGAAATCAGTAATAATTCCCCTCCCCACTTTTACTTTTTTTTTTTAAACTATCACAGTTTTAAAAAAATAGACAGCTATGCCTCTCTGCCCCCTCCCCCCCCCAAAAAAAAAAAAAAGCAGCCTATCTTGCAGGAAAGCACAAATATTTGCTCTCTAAAAAGGGAGGAACAGAACAAATATTAGTATTCCCTCTCTATAAAACTAGTGGCAAAACATGCTGGAATGCTGCACCCAGAGAAAAGGGTGTTTTGCTGTAGTTTTTATGAACAGCCCATCTGCAAAAATTTAAGGTTGAATTCTCGTAAAACCAGCGTCACACATACATGTTCATGAAAATGAGCAAGTGTCCAAGGTTCAAACAATGCCCTTTTCTAAAAGCCCTTTCTGATTGCTGAGCGCTGCAAATGTTATGAAATGAGAGTGCTGCCCAGTGTTCCGGGTAAGGTTTGTTTAGAACAAAAGGCAGCCACCCCAGCAACAACAGCAGAGAAGGAAAACGTTCCAAAGTTGGCCACAAAACTGTCTGAAACCCAATACAATACAGCCCATAGGAACCAGTTCTTGAACGATCAGCTCCGTGGGGCATAAGGCTTCACTTTTACATCTCTATAATCACCTTCCCTTCAAAATCAATGGGAAGCAGCGTGGGATTTGAAAAATCCTAACAATCCTGCAGTGGTAGGAAACTATTTTCCATGAGACACAATTGCACTATTTCATCTTGACAGAAAGACAGCCTCATATATAATTAATATGGGGTGAATATACAAAGTTTTCTCGTGCTTTCAGGAGCATGTTATTCCTTTTAGCTTGATGTATCAAAGAAAACCATCTTAAAAGTTCAGCGAATTTACTGACAACTGATGAACTTTTGCACCTGCCTATAGTTAAGACAGGGTCATGGTTATATCCCTTGCAATGGCAAAACCTCTTAACAATTTCCCTTTCTTCCTTAATGGTGACATAGTTAACAAGCGCAAAGCGAAAGTTAAAATTTCAGGTATTTGCAAAGTTTTCTCCATAGTCTTTCATTTCTATTTGGGCTGAAACTTCATGTATTCTGAATAAAGGAAACAACGTTCAAAGCCCCCCCCGGCATTATACTTGCTTAATGGTCCTTTACTCATGATTTTGTGCATTAATTCCATATAAAGGTCTCCTTTAGGTTGAAAAAAAAAAATTTAAAAAAAAAAAAGTGTTTTACAATTTAAAGCAAAGCTAAATAATACTGTACTGCTGGGCAATTTTCAAAGCCACATGAAAAGAGGATCATAGAGGAAAGAGGCATCTGTTACAAAAACGCTACAATGCTCCTTCTCTGTGCTCCACGGTTTTGTTAAGATGCTCTTTTAATCCACCCATTTACAGTGACTCTCGCAGTAACATGAGATCAGGCTTAATGATGGGGATTGAATGTTATTTCCTCCTCTAATTGAGAGATCAGGTTTGGTGAATCTTGACCCTTACCTCAGTTCCACCAAAGGCATGTTACACCGTTATGAAAGCATTAAGAATATTGGGGAAACCCTACATAAAATGTCTGTTGCCCTGGTGGATCAGAATTGCAAGAGGAGGTCTGTTGATGGCACGCCTGGGGCAGAGGGGTACAGGTTCTCAGGAAACACCGGCTAAAAGCAGCACAAAATAGCACAGGCTACAGTTGGATGCTGTTCACGCTTCAATGCTTGTGAAACTTGACTCATGGAAATAAGCCCTATGGATGTGTTTGAAAGTGGGTACCTAAGCCTCCGGATGCTCATCATCTGAGCATTTCCAGTGTTAGGTCTGTCGTGACACATGCACAGGAATCTCCCTCCACTCACCACCCAAAAAAACCCCTATAAACCAAAGCGACACCTTTAGGCTGAAAACCGCAGTAGAGATTCTTTTCTCTGACATTTCAGTGTCTTCCTGCGAAGAATACCGGGAGGAATCCAGGTCTATTTTCATGCTACCCAACTGATTCTCAAGGGCTACACAAACCAAACTTCGAAAGCAGTGCTCAAACAAAGCTTCTCCCCAGAGCACCGTAGCTGGTGTGAAACACATCTTGGGGCACCCCTGCAGCAGGTACCCTGAAATAAGAAAAATGAAATAATGAAATTTCAGAAAAAAAGCATATCTCAGCTGCTGATCACCTGGCAAAGCTTTAGATAGTCATTTGATCCACTCTCCCTTCCTTTCTGATCAAGGTCTTTTATGGGTTGCACAAGATGTGTAATTACTGATGTGACATTTCAGGCTCCACATAGCCCAGGGGTGAGATGCAGCCAGGTTTGCGCCACCACCGTGTCCCTCTCTAGTGCTGCAGCTTCACCACCTCTTGGACCACAGAGACCAGGAAAAGTTGTCTGAGAAGCCCAGAGCCAGAGAAGCTCTAGTACAGTATCCATTAAATGTCTGAGAAACACTCCTGCACAAACCATGAGATTTCGCAAGTTTGGAGAGGTTTTGTTCAATTTACCTGAATTCCTGTGATTTCGTCTCCTCTGAGAATAGCTAAATACCACAGTATCCTTGGAAAGAGTCATCAAGGAAAGAGAGAGAGAGTGGAAAATCAAATGGGTTGCTTTCCCTAAATAAATTTGCCATATAACACTAAACAAATTAACTTTAAAAGCAAAAAATTAAGGAGGATAAGTCAACTTTCTTTAAAACCGTCATCCCTTTCCAGCCAGCCTGTCAGCTGGTCTCTAGATAATAATCTCTTTGCTTGGTCCAGGATCTCTTTTTCAGGGCGCTTGGCTGGGTTAGCTTGTATCATCACATCCCTCGTACTCCATCATGTCTGTCTCGGACACAAAGAGCAGACAAAAGTGACATTTCCTTAAGCTTCAGGCAAAGGAGAGGTAGTAGTGATTGCCAGTTCATTTCCTCAAGTTGTGCAGCAGCTTCAGCACCTGAAATGGTCAAGTTGATGCTTTAGCGGCCCAGGAAAAGGAAGTGCTAAATGGTGACTCCAGACATAGCCCTGAGCAAGGAATATCGGCCTAATTCACACTGCACCCAAGTACCATGCTTCAGGCACAACCCAGACACAGCTCCATCCCTGCTCTTCCCCAGCTCTCAGACAGGAAGGCTGCCCCAGCAGCACCCACGCACCAGGCAGAGACAGGCAGCCCAGAGTCGGGGACAGTTTCTTACTCATCTAATTCTATAAAGAAAGACACGGATCATGTATTGGTGAACATCTGGCCCCTACTGCTGGATAAAGCAGCCACGGGTTAAGAGGAGGTTCCTTACAGGACCACACACATCAAGTCAGAAGACAGCACTTAAAGGCTCTGAATGCCTTTTAGGTTTGCTGTCCTGAGGTGAGTGACAGGTGGGTTTGCACCTTTAAAACCTAAAGATCAGACCATCCAAAAAATCGCTTTCCATCTACCGTGCTCCAGAGCCTGGAAAATTCTAGGTTATCTGAACTCAGAATTTATTCCACTGGCTTCTCCGTGCGTGCAGGCACGTGTATGCATGTGTTTAATACACATATTAAATTTTAAATAGATTGCTTTTAACTAATCACATCAAGTGGCATTTGTGCAATGTAAATATTTGCTTTGTTCCTTCAACACTCTTTCAATTACACTGAAAATTTCAGAGAAATAAAATTACAGCAGGCTGAATATTAAAAGGTGGGGAGGGAGAAAAACTAGAAAGTAAGCTTCAAAGGGAATTCTACACTTTGATTTTAGTTTGCATATTCCAAACGCTCACATTTTGCTACACAGATGTCAAACCAGGAGGTAGGCAATAAAGCAGGTTCCTTTAAGATTAAAAAATACATACATTTTAAGTTATCAAATCAAACCATATTCCAAGTGTGACAGAAGTAAATGATGTATTATTACCTCTTTCCTGAACCTCATTGAACCATCTCTTTCCATCGTAGCAGGGGTCTGTCAGCCGTGCAGGTCCTTGCCAAAAATAAAGAATGGCAGCATTCCCCATCTGCTGATGAGTCCAAATCTACAGCAAGACAAAACACTGATTTTATTTAACTCTGTTCCAATTATTGTCAGGCGATACAAACAGTCATCATGACACACAGCCAGGTTTATTCATGTGCCCAGCAAGCCAGGCCAGGCATAATAAAGAGATTACACACTCTGTTTGGAACACAGGCAACTTGGAATGGCTTTTATTAAAACTTAAAGCAGGGGAAATATTGGGTAGGAGATGTAGGTATCAGAGAATCAGAAATATGTTTGGCTCTAAAACACAACACATGGCACCCTTAGTGAATGAGGGCAACTATTATTACAGCAGAACAGGCCTGCCTTTCTCTCCTTGCCAAAAGAAAAGCTTGGAATAGCACTCAGCACATGGCACTTTAAACTCAGAAGAGAGACTGGCAAGAGCTTTACAGAGCATGAAAGGAAAAATAAAAAAGCAGCTTTGTAAAATATCTGTCCCCTTGAAAGACGGCTCCTCATAAAACACCACCAGTCTCTGGACCGAAGTGACCTTGGAAGAGAAAAGGCTCTTAACAGCAAGAAACAGGACAGACGGGGCAGCAGTAGGGCTCTGCTTGATTTCAAGGGTTCTCCTCCTTCTCTCTTGCATTGACTTCTCTTCCAGGCACAACCAGAGACCTGGGGAGCCCACTCAGGGCAAAGAGATTGCTGATGAGCACACACTACCACATCTTCCAGTTATGCTTCAGCATTCCCCTCTGCTGATGCATCTCCGCTTCTGTCCATCTGTTGTTGTGTTCTTCCTGCTAAACACCTCGGGCTGGGCCATCTGTCTGCCCCGAGGCTGCACAGGTGACACACAAGGTGGCCCTGACTCACAGGTGGCATCCCAAGGCACAACCTACCTAACAAGGAAGGATACAAGATCTCGCATTTTCTGTCCCAGGCTTTCATTTTTAACAGTTATCTCGGGTGTTTACAATGTACACTGATCTCACCAGCTCCAGCAGAACGTTTTCTTGCATAAGAGGTGGGTTTTTTCGTTTATAAAAAAACCTTCAGGTGCACCTAGATGTTACAGCTTCTGTAGGAGAAAACATTAGTTTAAAAAACGACCTGCAAACTAAAGGGTTTTTGACCCAGGTGAGTGGGAGCACAGCCTTAGTTTGCGGAGACAGTAACCTGTGCTGTGGATGCGGGAACAAAGAAAGACAAGAGGAATTAAACGGATCTCTGCTTGATGTGATTGTGACTGAATGCACTTCACAGGAACCTCACGTGGCACAGGAGGAGGAGATGCCTGGGAATCACACAGTGAGGAAGACAGCAATATTCTCTTTGGGGTCCAATCTACTGGATTAAAAAAATGCTGCTATACAGAAAACGACTACTCCCTCTTCTCCTAATGCTCCCAACTTACACTGTTTGTACTTGCCTCAGTAACACATCAGCCTGTGCGTTCTTTTTATTTCCAACCTTCTGTCCTGTGCCTGTGTATCAAGGTGTGCAACAACGACCTTTTTACAGTCAGCAGTTGAACAGCAAATTTGCTCTGAATAAATCCATACCAATATAGGTGAAGTGTCTAGACAGATCTAATCCAGGCAATAAGTATTCTGTGAGGAAACAGGACCAGATTTTAACAGAACTGCAGCTGGAAGACAACAAAGGTCAGAGCAAGCTACACACTGATTAAGTTTCCTTGGCCCAACCAGAAGGTGCTCAGCCTTATCCCAGTCTCTCATGGACTATCACCACCAAAGGAATCTGCCACTTTTTTGCCAACAAGAGTTAAAGAAGAGTAGTGATTTCATCTGTAGACCTCAGTGAGCATTGAAAAGGTGGGCATGCAGCCTGGGGAAAAACGATTCAGGGGTGGGACAAATGGCCTGAGGTCAAAGACAAAGCTGAGAGGCAGGGTGAGACTTACAGAAAGGCTTGGAGCTCTGTGACTTCAGGAATATCCTTCCTCCTCCTGCACACGTGCCTGCAGTCCCAGTCCTACCAGCATGGCAAGCAGTGGTGACACCACCTTTGACACATTAAAATAACAGCAGCTCTTACCTGGTTTTCTCAGCCTCTACAGCAGTCAGGACAGGAGATGGCTCCGAGCTGTGGAATATCTGTTTGCTGAAACAACTGAGGCATTAGAATGGCTTCAAAATTTAAAATCTGGTTTAACACAGGACAGAAAGGAATTTAGAGCAGATATTGCAAATAGGAAAAGCCATTTCCCCTCAAACTATCGCTCCACTCCTTGATCAGATGTGCACTGGAACAGAGATGTGAAACCTCCTGAAAAAATCTGGTAGGTTTAAGAGCTCTGAACTTCCAGAGGAAAAAAATTACACCCTAATTTCTCATTTTTATGAATTCTTTTTCCAAGCAACTAAGTAATGACTATCTGATTATAATTCAATTTAACAAAACCCCCTCAGAATATCCACACGTACTTGGAACAGGAAAGGGAAATGCAGTTATCTGAAATTCTCCATTCATTCCGAGCACAAGGCTGCTGAAACCCAGGCATAAATGTCTCTCACCAATGCTCACAAGATGGTGGTGTAATTGATGCCAAAAATTCAGCAGCTTTATCATATGCATTTTTTTTTCCTACTGACAAAGTATTCCACGGAGCTGTATTTCAATTCTGATTCCATATGTCACTTCAATTTCTGATCAGAGCTTGAACATAAAAAAAATTATAGCCTGCCTCGATGGGCCAATAAAAAAGGATCATTTCTTTTTACATATCAACATTTATTAGTCTCAATCATTTCAGAAATATAATTGTTATAGTCCCTTTTACTGAGAACAGCCACTCCCCCCCAACATTCATCCCGGGGGCTCCTCCGTACGGATGCTCTTTTTACTTTTATTTCTGAGGGTGGCATGCTGTTCCACAGCAAAATCTGCCAACGTGCATAACCAAGAGAAAAATTAAAGAGGCTTAGGGTTCCCCCTCCCTCCATTCCCAACATCCTGGCTCTTTAACATTAATTAACATTACTATTATTTCCTTCTCTCTCTCCCGAATAAAATAACTTTGCCTGCAAAGGCAGGGGAAGTTTCAAGTCAAAAGGCACAACTGGGTTGACCGCCCTGAACTCTGTATTTCATGGGCTTCTGTGTTTTGCCAGAGCACGGCTCACAACTGGCTACGGCACATATTCCAGAGGTATCCAGGGCCCTGGTTGGAAACCATCAATATTTAGATTATCCTTGGTTTTCACAAGCACTGATCATATCTGGTTGTTTTATTCTCTTTCAGAATCTTCCCAAAGAAATTGATCCATCCTCCCTAGTGACAGCCCAAGATAGATAGGATGCTGTTTTCAAAAAGACTTTTGCAAATCCCATCAATGCTGGAATAAAACCAGAAAAAAAACAAGGCAGCTTTATTGATTTACACATTAAAATAACATCTGCTTTTTGTGGATGTTCAGTCTCCCATGAGTGATAATCGTACTTTTAAAGAGAATCTAATACTGAATCTGTAAGTGTTGCCCACCACTTCTCCTCCCTCCTTCATAACAGCCACAGAAGATTAGAGATAACATGCCTAATTAGTGTAGAATGATATAGAAATCACTGCCCGGACTGAAACACAGTGCAAACAAAAACTGAGCTGCTTGTTAACTTGAGGTCATTTAAGGCAAACCTGGGATTTTTGTGTGTCTTGATACGGAACTGGAAGGTGGACATTCGTATGGTTTCCACACTGTGTAAAACTTCTCATTGAAAATTGTATTCTTAAAGACATTTGGATCAATTCTTATTACTCCCATTAGAAGTTTTGATCATTTTCACCCAATTCATGTCCTTGTAACTGAAGCCAACTCAGCTTAAAAGGGTTTTATCTCAGCAGGGATTAATCCAAGTGTTGCATGAAACAGAACAGGAACAAACCAAAACATGTTTCCCATTTCCCAAGGATAACTTTCCAGTTCTATGAGTTACAGCAAAAATGTTTAAGGACGATACTTAAGTTGCTCCTAGGTTTCCATGCAAAGTAAAGCTAAGATAACAAACTGCATCATTTTGCTTCACACATTGCTGTTACCTCTGCAGGACGTATTTGCTCAAAAAAGTACAGCAACCCATCACCCACAAATCCAGAGCAGACACTGAGGACTAGAATAAACTGTATGTGCTATAAACATCACTCCAGTCAACGCTGCTCATAGCCAGAACATGCCAGGATGAAATAAGCCAAGGATTTTTTGTGGATTGTTTTTTTTAAATACAGGATCAGTGCAGGTTCCTGAGCACTTGTGTTTGAGGCAGATTGAACATTAATTAACCGATAACCAGCTGCCAGCTGAAACATCTGAATGTGAAAAAATTCCTCATTACTGGTCCCACAGGCAGAGCACACAGCAGGAAACCAGCAGGGCCCAGGACTGGTTCCAGCAACAGGTCACCCAGCTGGGGCTCCCAGCCCCAGTTCCAAGGAAGGGCCCCACCATCACCTTAACTCTGCAGAGTTTTGGCCGTGCCGGAGCAACAAACTCAAGCACTTCCCGACTCGTGGCAGGTACAATGTGGAGGCCTAACCTGCCATACACACCGAGGTCCATCATCTGCGTGTGCATTTCATGGAGAGACTACACTTTACACATCACAGGTCCTGTCTAATTTTAATTTACACTGCTTTTATTTAGTAGGAGATAAGGTATGACTACTCCAACACAGAGCAGACAACTCAGATATGCAAATCTTAATTAGGAATTCTGACAGCAATCTTGTCAGCCTCCCAGCAGCCGCTTGCCAAATACCCTCCCGCAGATAAGTCCTGCTCCAAAGGCCACACGTGTGAGGCAGCAGCTCCTTTCCCTGCCAGCAGCAGGCTCTGCACTGGTTTACATCCCAGTCTAATAGTGGCTTTAAAGTGAAAGAAGGAAGATTTAGGTGAGATATTAGGAAGAAATTCTTTGGTGTGAGGGTAGTGAGACCCTGGCCCAGGTTGCCCAGAGAAGCTGTGGCTGCCCCATCCCTGGAGGGGTTCAAGGCCAGGTTGGATGGGGCTTGGAGCAACCTGGTCTGGTGGGAGGTGTCCCTGCCCAGGGCAGGGGGTTGGAACTAGATGAGCTTTAAGGTCCCTTCCACCCCCGAACCATGCTATGATTCTAAATAGAACAGGATTTTGTTTTTCCTGCAGTCTTTGTATCACTGTCACACAGCAGGTGCTTCTGAATCACCGCACAAGTGGCACCAGAGCCACCACAAGGCCAGAAAATCTGCTGCAGCAGCAGGTGACTGGAATGGTGTGTAACCTATCTGCAGCAAATTGGATTTACAGTGAAAGTGTGGTGTTTGCATTTCCTTGTAGGTTCATGAGCAGGCCTGTGACCACAACTGAGTTCAGCAAATCTGAAGATTTTCTAAATCTCAAGAAGCTAAAGACCCTTCTTGCCTGGTGACTCCTGCTGTTCTCTCGGGAGCTGTGGGCTAAGGACAGAAACGTCCCAACACGCTCCCCTTTCTCACCACCTCAGAGACCTCGCTCTTAAACCAGTGACATTTTGCCACTGGCCTGAATGGTAGCAGAAACAGTGCCGAGGAAGTAACTTCTCTTTTGAAATCATACGGTTTAAGGATAACCGCCAAAATGCAACATAAGGTGACAAAAGGAAATAGGCAGTTGGTTTTCTTTATATACATATGTCCATACGTACAAACAGTTTTCACATACCACAGATGTGTACCCTCCTTTCAGGTCAGTTTAAGGTAGACCCTAATTTATAGGAAATAAACTGTTCAGGACATAATTTAAACTCATATCTTTAGACTTCAGCAAAAGTCCATCATGACTTGAAACCAAAACAAAACGCCCAGAAAATCAAAGTTAAAGTTAATCTTCAGTCATCAAGAAAAAACCCAAAGATATGATTGTTGAAACCTCCTCTCCAACAAAGAAATGGAAGGAAACACAAACAAAGGATGAAAATATGTCTATATTATCTGTCTGGACTTTCAGTTTTCCTGTGAAGGTTACCAGAGACCCTGGTAGAGACAGCTGATCTGTGCTGGCTCCGCAGTCCCCAAGAGCTGTTCTCACCAACTGAAGTCACTCAGAAGCACAAGCAGAGCTGTCAAATGCAAGTTCCCTTAATGCTAAACTCAGCCAACAAATTGCTCGTTTCTGACAGATGTTTCTGTTTAAAGCCACTAGGAACCGTATGGATCATTCCACCTCATCAGTCTCAAGAGCCAGCCCAGCAACTCCAAGAGCCAGAAATTTGCCAGGAACAAATGAAAAACCTAATTAGATCAACAGACAAAATTTGGATCAAGATTAGAGGATCTGACATGACAATGGGATTAGACTATTAACAAGACATAACAAGGTTTGGCTATTTATCATTTCACAATCAGTTTTCACAGTACAAGAAAGAAGTGCTGGCAAATCAGCGTGAAAAATGCAGACAGGAGAATATCCTTGTTTCAGTTCAGTGTGTGCTCCCTTTTAATGCCAAGCTCTACAGAACCAAATCGTTTATTCTTAGAGAAAAAACATCGCAATAGCAGAAAGAATTAAGAATTGGAGGCATAACAATCGAAATAAAAATATCAAAATCCTTAGAGCCAGACACTGGTAGCTGCAGGTGTACAAAAAGGCTAAAAAGGAAGGAAATAATTGCAAAAACCGCAGTTTGGAGCTATCCGTGTGGAAAAGCCAGTGCAGGAAAACATCTGGACAGACTCTGCAATGACACTGTCATTATTCTCTTCTCCACCTCTCTTCCAACCTTCAAACTGCACAGAAAAACAAAGGAAATCCCATTATTGCTTCCCCCTCCTGACAGGTTGCCCATGGGACTAAACAGGGTGTAAGGGGGGTGCCCAAGTCAAATGAATCCAAACTTTGTGCCAGACTAGAAAGCAGCAGGGACAACAGAACTAAACACCACGGCGGGATGAACTACTCCTACCAGCTGCCTGCCTTCGATCAGCTCCCAAGGGATGCTCTGCTCCAGCTACCAACAGGTCACCAGAGGTCCAGGTGGTATTTAGAACCAGAAAAGAGGGGATGTTTCAACCCGAAAATGAGCCTGGCCCTCCACAGTCCTTTTGTCCTATTTCTGTTCAGATACTCTGCACCTTTCCCTTCTGCTCCCACATCTGGGAAGCTGCTTCGACACTGACAGAGCGATTGCAGTCCTTCAGTGGATGACATCTTTGTGTGGTGCTTTCCTGCTCTCTGTCTCCTCGGTCAGAAATGAAGCCCCCAGAGTCTGCCCAGAGGAACCTCATTTCATCCAAACGTTCTCTCCCTGAGAGTTTGGGGAACAGAGGCACAGACGATGCCCTGTATGTTTTACACACAACAAGGCAACCTGGTCCCATCCCAGGGCAAACCCAATTGGCTTTAGTAAGGAAGTTATCACCCCCTTATTTCCATTTTTAGCGTGAGCAACAGAGGCCTGCTCAGATACAACACCATGGTTTTTAAGAAAGGCAATGAAGTCACAGAGCACTGCAGAAGCACCTTACAGGTAGTGACAGGTAGAGCTATACCTCTACATCATCAGCAAGAAGAAAAATAGCATCCCACATACACGGCTCCTCACTCTCCACCTACTAGGTGTCTTTTGCTTTGTATGTTGATTGAAATCTGAAGCTTAGAGCAACTTTTTCATCTAAATGTGGGCAGCCTCTAGTACAGTGGAAGTCTCAGTTCGTGTCTGGAGGGGCTACTTAACAGCAGTTTGTTACTAGCCATTACCAGCACGAGGTCCTTGGAAAAAGGCCTCCCCTTCTCCCTGCTAATCCAGCCGATGAAGCAGGACTTCCCAAAAGCCGCTGAAATGATGCTTAAGGAGGCAGGAGTCTCAACATACTTGTTATTCTCTCACTCAAGGAGCTTAAAAGAGATTAACAGGATTACTTACAGTTTATCACTAACCAAACCGCAACACCAAACAAAGTAATTAAGTAATGATACGCTACAATATATAAACATTTCTAGGATCTTGTACTGCACAGAAGCACCTGTAATAGGAAGAAAAAACGCTCCCAGCACAAGGAACTGCAACCTGGATTGCCGGGATTTAGAAGTTTATTTGAGGGCAGAGCTGCTGCAGTTAATGAGGGGGTGTGCTCCACCCCGAGGTGTAACTGTCTAACGGGTGGCCATTTACATTTTAACACAGCAGCCAGGTGGGGAAGGTTTGGGCTGGGGATAATACAAGTGGAACAGCAAGGAGAGAGAGACAAAAGATGAGGTTTTTTTGCTCAAATTGCTCCATCACATCCTCAATTTTCAACACATTACTAGTCTCAATTAAAGATAAAGGACTCACTTTAACATCCGTGTCAGTGTTGACAGCCACAAAAGGATAGACTGCAGCAGCAATGTAAGTACACTTTTATACTGTTTAATCCTTCCATATATGTTTCAAAAGCAATTCTTCTTTGTCAAGTTAAATATGGCTTTTTGATACAATTAGCTTCTTGCCTGGAGCTCTGGTGGTCCTGATATGAAAGGAATCTAGATACATATCAGTTCTGGTTTAAGTTCTGCATTTTAAAAAAAAGAAATAGATAAAAAATAAATCCTTCCTCTCAAGCTCATCTTCTCATAAATCCTATTAACAAGAGATATTCTGAGATAATTAGAAGGCGGCACCAGCATCTCCCCTTTCCTCAGTGACTTCTGATTCTGTACATCATCACGACAATGAGCAGCATCCCTGCCAGTGCCAGCATCTATAAACACCGACTTAAGTTGTCAGGTGCCCTTCAACTAAATATTGCCTTTTTTTAAAAAGTGAAATGAGTGAAATGAACAAGAAAGAAGAGAGAAACTATGAGAAAGAAGCAGCACTTTAACAGTTTTTTTTAAAAATACATGCTCTCCAAGCCCACAGACAACAGAAAAACCCAAGGAGTTCTGTGAGCTACAGGGTTTCCCTTCAGTGCTCACAGGACTCATGCTACCGCCTTTCCTTGTGGAGTGGATGAGCAGGAGGGTCTTTTCTTCCCTGGCCAGGTGTAGGAACCCAACGGTTTTAACCCCTCTCCCGCTTGGCCACATACATTTGGTGGAAGCTGGTCCAGAGAGTCAAAACTGGCTGTGGGCAGGAAGAGCAGACACCTCAAAACTCACACATCCCATATCATGAATCACAGAATTGTCTAGAGACCTTTAAGATCATCTAGTCCAACCATCGACACAACCTCCACATCTCCTCAGGAAAGACAACAAAAATCCAACTATAAAGAAGGTGCCAGGGATGTCCTAAGCAACATTCTTCAGATACACATCTAGGCCATGGCTCTGCCGAGCAGGACCAAACTGTGCCTCTGCTGTTACACACAAACAGCACCAAGTCCTTCTGTAGAACCCACAGAAACAATCACTTACATGGGCTTCAAATCCATCTCCTGCAATTCAAACCTCTGCTTTCAGAGAACTTTGGTACTTGAAGTCTGCATCCCCACCCAACATGTGCTGTAGCAGGAGGCAATACAGGCCATCAGTATCCGTTCAATGTTCCTCACATCCAAGTACAGGCAGTTACAGTGGCATACATACTTAAACTAAGCTAATATGTGTGGCTAATAAAAACTTCTAGAGAGCTAAAACATTCCCATTACATCCCAAAGTTATGAATTTTAATTTCTTTGCACAGTTGTTGAGACGCTGACAACGGGCGTCTTACAGCACTGCAGTCCCAGGGTGGCAGGTCTCGGTCTCTCACGTCCCTGCCCTCTGCGCTGGGATGAACACCACCAGTTGACAGTTTAGCTACTTTTGATGCACACAAATATCTTCATCAGAAAAAACCCAAGAAGTCTTTTTATAACCGTTGTAACTCACGAGGGCAAAACCTGCTAAGAAAGGCTTCTCCAGTTAACAACTTAAATGTGACAATTTTAGCAGGCACACACGTACTCCGCGTGGTTCCATTCCCCCCTCGATGTGTTGCTGATCCGAGGTAGGCAAAGCAGCTCATTTGTCCTAATTCTGAGCCAGTGCATGCTAGTCTCCTTCAATCTCAATTAGCCAGTAGGAAATTTATTTAGAAAGCTGACAGGAACTATTTGGGGGATTAATGATCACTGATTTATGAATATTGAGTAGCATTTCAATAATCCAAGCAGAGTAATCACTTGTAGCTGAAGCCAGTTCTCCCAACCATTATAGTCTGTAGCAATCACTCAAAGGCAGTTAAATGATTCTGATTTATGACCTTAACCTACAGGGCCCAGTACATTTGCTCTATCAGTGTGTAAATTCTAAAAACGCAATTCCCTGCACCTCTAGAGAGCCAATTTAAGTCAACATTATGCATGAGCTGAGCATGCTTGAATTCTCAGATCTCTTATTTCACTCATTAAATTTGCACTGAACATCTTGCAATTAAAATTTCATATAGATTTTTTCTTATGATTGACATTTGGCCTTGGCAAAATGAGTTTAAATTTTGTTTCTCTAAAGATTTAGAAGGAGATAGATTGATCTAGACATTGTTTTCTGCAAGATGATGATGATGGAGCACTAATGCTTTTATTAGCATTTTGAAAAGCCTCCCTTTCTGCTGGAGGACTGTCTATCAGTAACAAGTGAAAGCAATTCAGCGACCAAAGCCAAAGCTGCAGCAAAAGCGCTGCTGCACAAAGTCTGCATGTGACCCTTCCCTGGTTTTAGGCCAATGTCTTTAACTGGGGTGGAACAAATTGGGCCTTCCAGTACAAACCAATATGTGCTCATCTGCCATGAATAAACAGCAGTTCTAGTACGTGATTTTGAAAAGAAGCCCAGGACAACGAAAAAGAGCAGAAAAGCACTAAAGTGAGTGACCTGCTGACTGACTCAAACACTAGATTGGTTGTGCTAAAATCAGGCAACTCATACATTTTATCTCACGTTGTGTCCTTCTGGCAATGAGTTCAAAGAAGCAGAGCTGTACCCTTCAGTGACCCCATGTACTTACTGGCTGCAGCGTAAGGGGTGCTGGAGAAATACCAGATGACACAGACACAGTCCATGCATCAAGGGGCTCACAATGCAGGGACAAATACAATGACTGGGCAAGGGAAGAAGAAAAATTTATGCCTCACTTCACCAATGGCGTATAAGAAGACTGCAGCATTAAGAGCCTGCAGAAAGGAAGCCCTACACAGTTACAACTCAAGGAAATACAAGGTCTTTTTGTAAAAATGCAGCTCGTAATGCAGCGATACATCAAGTTCATATAGGACTTGCAAGCTGGAACAAAGGAGGTTCCACTTAAATATAAGGAAAAACTTCAGTGAGGGTGACCGAGCACTGGAAGGGGCTGCCCAGAGAGATTGTGGAGTCTCCTTCTCTGGAGACATTCAATACCCGCCTGGACACATTCCTGTGTGACCTGCTCCAGGTGTTCCTGCTCCGGCAGGGATTGGACTAGATGATCTCTCAAGGTGCCTTCCAATCCCTGAGATTCTCTGATTCTGTGACATGGAGCATTAGGGACGTGTCAATAATAAATAACCATGCACAAGTTGCAGCACACATGCTAATACTGATTTTGTACCTTGAGAAGCAAATCAAGAGGAAAGCGTTTCAAACACCTAAGGAAATAACTAAAGGAAGCATCCCCTGGGCTGGAGAACATGAACACACATTCACAATATCCACTTAGGTACATGGGTGGCAGTGAGGCTGGAAGGTTACTGGAGATAACATTTTAACCGCTGTTTCCCAGCTTGTTGGCCAAAAAGGTTACTCACATGTCAGCAGAGGTACTTACACACCCCCTCAGCTGCAGCAGGGCCCTAAAGCTTTCCACAGCAAACAACTACATGGTAACGGGTATCCTCCTCCTCCCGTCACAGGGCCATTCAAGACGCTGTGGATTGTCATCCAAGCAGGAGGAATAACGCTTAAAACCTATGTATCCCTACGTACACCACTTCCAGTTTAACCACTCTTCCTCCCACCCAGCTGAGCACAGTATTTATTTGCCTTTCAGCAAATTATAAGCAAAGGAAATAAGCAAACTTTTGTCTCGCTATGGGAAGAGATCAATAGTGTACCTAAATTCCATTATGTAGCTAAAGGAAAAATCCAGTGTACTGGCCCTGGAGAATATCAATCTTGCAGCAGTAGCCAAGGCATTTTTTTTTACTGCAGAATAGTAAAGTCTTTACAGTCACAGCATAATTACACTAACATACCAGTATTTTAATATCATCTCTCTGAAATGAAATTTTGTTTCCATGTCCAGTCAATAACTCTGTCTCTTCTCAGTGATGAACAGAACTTAGTGAACAATTTGTTATTAATAATTTATTTACTGCATTTCACCTTTCATTTCTCTTAGAGTGTTTTGTGAAATTCTGGAATGCAATCGTTACATAAACCTCTTCCCGAACACCTCATGCTTGCAGCCCCTGTGTTGATAGTTCACTGAAAATGTTCAAACTGATGTGCCTCCAGGTTACATTTACGAGGTGCCATACCTGCTCTGTCACTGGTTGGACTCTGTTTGACCAACCTGCCTTCCCAACCGCAACTCAGGTCCAGTCCCAGGTATTTAAGCTTGGAATGTACATTACGTACGGTTTCTCCCACTTCAGGGGCTCGAGAAGATCCAGTTGTGTTCAAGGCCCCGCTGTTCTGAGTGCTGGGTAAGTGCTGACTGACCACAGGAATTGAGGCTCTCAGTAGACAAGACAGTGGGAGTTACCACTGGACTTCTTTATAGGTAGGAAATTTGGCCAGAAAACAAGTATAACATCATTAAGTTCAGACAAAGAGACTCTGTAGCAGAGAGAGAAGACACCATCGGTTTCTACCTTACCAGTCTTGGAAGGCTGGAAAGATGTGAGAACCTCCCAAGGTGTGTCAGCTGAGAGAGCCAGGAAATTTCCCAAAGAATCATTTTTGGTAAAAGCAAAGATTTCTATCTCCTCCTGTACGAAACAGCTTCCTGTAAATTTTCCGCTACAAAAAGGAAAAATTTCCAGCCTAAGCTCTGAAGGAGTAGTTACGTTTAGAGCTGGACAGACCCAAGGAAAACAAAACGCAAAACAACTGCCCCAAACCTTTTGTTTTGCACCAGTATAACATCATTAATTATGGCTCCAGTAACTCAAAACACAGTTTTCTCACAGAGGCAGCTCACTGCTTCCTAATCTCCTAGAAAATAATAAAAAAAACCCCAACATCACTACAAAGCAGATTTTGAGGTAAAATTAGCAATATTGTCTAGACATAGCACAGAAACCACAGGGCCAACAAATCCTGAAATAGAGAGGCTCCTGTAGGCCATTTGTCACTACAAAACAATTCCATTTAATATCATATTAGATCAAGAGAAGATGCTTTGGCCCCGATCAGTGCACTGGAATCCCAGGTTCCAAATGCATTACTGTATTTAATTTTTTCATACATCTTGGTTCAGTGAAAATTTAGTTGCATTTTCATTTCTTGCCCCCTCCCTAAGAGAAGGAAAATATTGAAATGCCTTTCTCGTGCCCTAGAAACATCTATACAAGCCTAGACTGGAGCTGGCTAAGTACAAAAATCATGGCTGTTTCTCTTAATAGGAGAAGAAGCGTCTTGTTTTCATGTATCTAAACAAAAGAAATCCAGGGGAAGATATCCTGACACACTTTATGACCATTGGAGGGGGCAGGTGAGTGATCAGTTCTGCTTTCCTGCAGGGCAGGATAAAGCATCCTATCAACATCTAAGGATGGGGCTTGGAGCAACCTGGTCTGGTGGGAGGTGTCCCTGTCCAGGGCAGGGTGTTGGAATTACATGGTCTTTGAGGTCCCTTCCAACCCAAACCATTCTATGATTCTATGGTCACAGGATTCAGGCGCTGCCATCAACATTGACGTGATGTATGAGCCTTCTGAGACCCAAGTTGAAGTCCATGCCACAGGTCTTTGTCGCAGATGTTCCTGTACCCACCCCTGCTATGTCCATGTTTTTATGGCACTAGAGGTACAGCTCTGGTTGGAAGCAAAGGACCACTTTGGATACAACAGTAACACATGTCAAAGACATCAATGGGAAGAAGCAAAGAAACAAAAGACAACTAACTTGGCAATCGAAAAAGGAGAAAACAAAATCAGAATGTGATCTCTCAACGAAAGATTGCATTAAAGATTACATCACCAGTACAGGCAGTAGAGAAGCTGTGGAATCTCCATCTCTGCAGATACCTGATACTTGCCAGGACAAGGCCCTGAACAACACCCTGAAGCTCACACTGAAGTGAGATCTGCCTTGTGAAAGGGGGTTGTTGGACTGGGTCACCCTCAAAGGCCTTTTCCAACCTAAAACCCTTTAGGAGGCACTATAACCTCTTCATAAAAATAACTCAGAACCATAACAAGCACAGTATCAGCTGAGGAACAGGAAAAGGTTCAAAATACCATCTTTCTGCTCTACTCTTGCATCCATCTCACATAGAAAGCAGTGGTGCTAATATCGTTTTTGGCAAAGCACTCTTATAAAGCATTTACATTGATAATACAGGTCTGGAGCAATGCAGTCCTGCCACGCACACACCCTGAAAATGGACATTAAATCAAGCTTCAGGAAGGCTAAGAGTAATTCACAATTCCCTGCAAGATAATTTCCTAACAACAATTTGGAATCCTATCTTAGGTCTATTAGTCTGTGTACAC